>CM019701.1:13722281-14227281 GCA_009760885.1 Achatina immaculata | reverse complement strand
AAATAATCACAGAATTTGAACCAAACCACACTTAGTGAAGAATCGTATTGTATGGAACACAGAAATACACATACACGGTCTGAACACACGGCTACGTGCATATATTTTGAGCTTGTACTTGTACGAACTCCCTGCAACTGCGAGCTCTTGTCCCTTGCAGCCGATGCTGTAGATGTGTTAAGGCACAGCATCGTATCGGACGTAGGAGCAGGTTATGGCAGCTACTTTTTCAGTCCCGGAGTACAGCTAAAAAGCAGGGGGTGTGAAGTGTTTCTTTAGCAGACTCCACCGCCATGAAGACAATGGCCATCCCTGCCCCGTTAGCCAGGCTATGCCTGAAACTAAATAACTGTGCTGTGTGGTTGTTCATCTCCTTCTCTTGTCGTGTAGTGAGTTTATAATGCACACATTAAGAACAGCAAACAACTGTAAATTTAAAACAAAATAAATGACAACACACTTTTCAGATTTTTCCTGTGAAACCGCGACCGTTGAGTACGAAATGCCGTAATTCGGTCGTCTGTAAGTCAAGGCATGGCTTAAAGGTTATGGGAAACTCCACGTAGGTCTAGGTCTATCTAAATTTACTATTTACACTTTATGCATTCATCCTTATTGTTTGTCGTCTCTAATTCTTTTCTTCATGTCATATATTTTGCTTTTTTGTGTTATTATTAAAACCAGGCCCTTCAATTATGTGGCGCAGGGAATGGGATTCTCAGTAAGTTTTTTTTTTTTTTTTATATCAGTGACCTAAATTTTTGTTATGAATGTCCTCGATTTACGGGTTTATTTTTTCCAGGAGGAATGGTTGTGGCCAAGCGAAAATTCTTCATGAAAGTTCGTAAACTGAGGGCTTTTGTATTCGTGTTTAATTTTTGTTAACAACGCAAATGTTTGTCTCGACCATGTTTGTCTGCGTTTGATTTGAATTTGCTTCCTGTTTGGCACGCAAATTTTAGTGCAGGTGAACTTGAGATTTTTATATGCATCCATAAAGAAGGAACCGAATGATCAAATAAAGATGATATAATGAGCAAACTTAGCATACATTCTATTTGTTCTATTTCAACTGATACAATACTCGGGAGTGGAGTATTATCTCAGAACATGGGCTGCAGAAGTACTCAATACATGCAGATGCATTAAACTGAAAGAACAGACCACTGAGCCACCTGCACAGACTCAAGATCTTGCACGTGGTCGTGCACCCCCATCCCCACCCCGGAAAGGAGCACAAACCCCAGAGTATGTGCTCCAAGAGTGTCTGACCTACAAAGCCAGATTTGGCCACAGAGGATGAACCTGAGGCAGAAGATATGGAACTGCCGCGAGGACCTGAAGCAAACTGTGGGCTTCATCCTAGCGACACCACTGCTGGCGAGATTCTTCAGATTCTGTGCGTGGAGTGAAACTCCTCCCGGCCAATGAAGAAAATGTGATAAAGAAATTAGGGTTGCCGTGCGGCGCCGATGTTAAAAGGTGATGGAAAGGATAAAGTGAAGCTTAATCGGTATGTCCAGTAGCCTCGCAGCGAGAGCTACTCATACCACGGCACCTCTGCTCTAGAGGCCGGCCACGTCCAATATACACACATACTGGTGAAATATGCCTAAACCGGCTTAAACCAGGGATGAAGCTTGATGGCTACTCATGTCACGGTACCTCCGCTCTAGAGGTAGGTCACGTCCTAAACACCCCCATACTGGGATAATATGCCTAAACCGGCTCAATCCAGGGATGAAACTTACTAGTGGTAAAGATTCGTCCTCCCAAACAAAAGCTTCGTCCTGGTCACAACTAAGAAAGGGAACGGCCACGATCACGACCACAAAATTCTGAAGTCGGAGACACTGGACCAGTGCAGTCTAGATAGGCAACCACCTCTCACCCGACAGGGATGTATGTGTATCCTAATCACGCTGAGGTTTTCCGGTGAGAAAGTCCAACACTGGACTGGATGGGCAACCACCTCTCACTCGGCGGTGATACACGGGTATCCCAAAACACGTCGAGGTTTTCCTGTGAGAAAGTCCAACTCTAGGCTGGATGGGCTATCACCTCTCACCCAGCGGGGATATACTGATATCCAAAACACGTCGATGTTTTCTAGTGAGAAAGTCCAACTCTAGATTAAACTGGTGCAACGAAAATCACAGTGTCACATATTCCCGCTTCTGAGACCCACCGAGAATACAGGCTCAAGCCCTGCGATACTCTGAATTTCTTGTGGTCCTCTCGTGGATCTCGTGTGGTGCTTTCGGGGACCACGGGACCTATCAAGGACCACAGGAGTAAATTCAGTAGGATCATGGGGTAGTCTTGGTGGTAGAAACGAACGATGATGATGTGGCCAGTGATGTATGGACATGAGGAAAAAGTTATGTGGTTGTCATAAGAACCTGGGTAAAAAACAAAAAACTGTGGTCTTTGTGTCATCTGGGTTCCAGGCTGAGCATAATATACAAGAAGAAGAAGATGAAGAAGACTTTAAAATATTCACCAGTAAACCTCAAACATATTACATCATGACGCCATTTATTTTTTTCAGTTACATCTCTCTTGTCCTGTCAGTGCCTAAGACACATGGGACTGCTGAAAGCAGGAGATTTTCACTTCTGTCTGTCCTTCACTCTCATCTTGGTTTTTAAAATCATGTCAGTTTTTTGTTTACCTATAACCTCTCTGCTGTATGTCTCCATGTTTTCTTGGATTGTCCATGCTTGTATTCTCCATGTTTTCTTGGATTGTCCATGCTTGTATGTCTCCATGCTTTCTTGGATTGTCCATGCTTCTTTACCCTATGGATTCCACATCAAAACTGTTCATGGTAAGAATTCGACTGTCATTCTCATAATGTGGCTAACCCATTGCCACTTTCTGTTGAAACTCTACAGAAGTGCCTTCTGTGTCTCTCCTAACAAAAAATCTTTACTGATGCTATTTGGCCATCCCTTTGTCTTACGCAGACACTTGGTTTGGAAGGTGTCCAGTGTACATTCAGTTGTCTGTGTCCTTTCCCAGCAAATGCATTCACATAGCAAGGCGCTTAGAACATTGCTTTAGTATATTCTGCAGTTGGTTTTCCAGTTTATCATTCTGGATCACCAACAGATATGGCCGAGTGTGGCCCAAGATGGTGTATCTTTCATGATTCTTCTCTCAGCTTCTTCATTACTAAGTTACAACTCTGGTTATAGAAAGTTTCTGCATTGTTAAAGTTTTATCAAACTTTCTCCCCAAGCTGCTTTAAACTAGCTGCTACCAGTTTTCTGATTAATTATGAAAGTACTCCCACCTGCAGATGTAACCATAAAAGTACAGTACTCCTACCAGCAGATGTAATTATAGAAGTACTCCTACCAGCAGATGTAATTATAGAAGTACTCCTACCAGCAGATGTAATTATGGATATATTGATACATGGACACAAAAAAGAACAAATATATCTATACTACAAGAGCTTAATATTGAAGAAGGCTGGCTAGTAAAGAGGATTAAAGAGAGAAAACTTAAATATTTTGGCCACATTAAACGTCATGATAATTTAGAGAAGACCGTATTGGAAGGATACATAATGGGAAAAAGAAAAAGAGGAAGACCGAAACGAAGATGGCTGCAAGACATCGTTGATGATCTGGAAATGGATGCAGCAGCAGCAGGCCATCTTGCTCACAACCGAGAGGCCTACAGGAGTGCTGTTTGGGAGGCAAAGTTCCGCAAGGGACATGCAAAGGAATGAATGAATGATACATGCAGATGTGATTTTGAAAGTAGTTAGCTGCAGTTGTAATTATAGAAGTACTCCTACCAGCAGATGTAATTATAGAAGTACTCCTACCAGCAGATGTAATTATAGAAGTACTCCTACCAGCAGATGTAATTATAGAAGTACTCCTACCAGCAGATGTAATTATAGAAGTACTCCTACCAGCAGATGTAATTATAGAAGTACTCCTACCAGCAGATGTAATTATAGAAGTACTCCTACCAGCAGATGTAATTATGGATATATTGATACATGCAGATGTGATTTTGAAGGTAGTTAGCTGCAGATGTAATTATAGAAGTACTCCTACCAGCAGATGTAAATTTATTCTTGTCTGAAATGAAATTGTGAATTTACTCATATGCACAGATGTAATAATTAGAATTGTAAAATCAGCATTGACCTTCAAGAATCTTGAGAACATATGGCACTCAAAAGTTATAAGCACAAAAACCAAGTTAAGATTATTCAATTCAAATGTAATATCCACCCTCATTTATGCACTTGAAAGCTGGAAAACAACTAAAGAAATAGACAATAAATTAGACTATTTTGAAAACAAATGCTTAATGAAAATACTTGGTATAAATTGGAACGAATTCAAGAACAAAACAGAGATAAGACAAATGAGCAAATAGCAACCTGTCTCATGGGTGATCAGAAAAAGAAGATGGACATATGTCGGTCATGTGATGAGAAGAAACAGTCAGAGAATACCAAAATAAGCTATCAAGTGGAACACAACAGGCTGAAGAAAAAGAGATTGACCACATGAAACTCTAAAGAGGACATTGTTAAAAGAGGCCAGTTTAGTGAGCATAACATCCCTTGAAGAAGTTGAAATACTCGCCGAAAACAGGAAAACTTGGCAAACTACCACGTGAGACCTATGTGACATTTAACAGCACAGGAAGGATGTAAAATGTAAGACAGATGTAATTATAAATGTAATCCTATGTGAGATACAATTACAAATCAACTCCTACCAACATATGTAATTACCTGCATATATAAATCTATTCCTACCCACATATGTGATTCTGAATTTATTCTTATCTACATACATAAATTTACTCCTATCACCATATGAGTGGTGAAGTGGATAGTGCACTGGTTTCTCATGGTGAAGGTCAGGGGCTCGAATCCACCCGAAGTCACCCAGCTGTAGAAATGGGTCCCCGACTTCTTCTAGAGTTGGGCAGCCAAAAAAATTGACCACATCACTCTCTAGTGTGCTGGTAGGTCAAGGAAAATATGGGCCCTAACACCATATCCCTATGTGCCTCTAAGGCATGACAGGATTACCTTTACCTTACTTATGTAATTACCTACATATATAAATTTACTCCTATCCACATATGTAATTATGAATTTATGTGCAGTTGAAGTAGGCTAAACCAATGAAAGCAAGGACGATTGGCAAGGCTGGATTCATAACTTGGATAACTTGCTTCTATGAACCTAACAAGCCAGCAGAACTCACATATTGGATAAGACAGACACTGTCTCTTTAGACTCTTAAGTATATATAAGTCATTGCGCATGTTGTAATTTTAAATATTATGGGGCAATAATACTGTATATATCATTGTAAACATTTTTATTCTGAATGTTATAGAACCATAGATAGAGTGTAAATCATATTAGAAGTTGTTACTCTGAGCATTATAGGACCATCATCATCGCCTTTCACTCCCTGGAGAGCATAGGCCACGGATGCAGGCTCTCCAGTCATCCCTGTTCTTGGATTTATTCTACTTCCTTCCATGTGTATCCCTTGTCTCTGAGCACTGTCGTAATTTCTTTTCTCCAGGTAAGTCTAGGTCTTCCTCATTTTATATTTCCTTGCGGATCCCATGTCAATGCCTGTCTTACTATGCTGGTGTCAGGTTTCCTCAGAGTGTGGCCAGTCCACCTCCATTTCCTAGACATGATTTGTAGGTTCATAGGTTCTTGTCCTGCCCTTTCCCAAACAACCTCAATCCTGATTTTGTCCTACCATTTAATGTTTAAAAATCCTCCTCAGGCAGTAGTTCATGAATGTTTGTATCCTGTGTTGTATTGTCTTGGTCTTAAAGAACCCATGTCTCCGAACCATATAGCAAGACAGTCTTTACATTTGTAATGAAAAGCCTGAGTTTGGTTCTTGTTTTGATGTTCTTATAGGACCACACATAGGGTGCAAATCATTGTGGCTGTTATTATTTTGAATGTTATATGAATGTAGACAAGTACACATTGTACAATTTATTCCTAATCATATAAAACAAAAATGGTACGTACACCATTGCATCTGTTTCTATTGTTAATGTTACAGGACTGCAGACAAGGTATATTTATCAATAAACATGTTATTCTTATTGTTATAGGCCTGCAGATAAGGTAAGAGGGGTGCTTGATAGTTCTCGGCGTAAGGCACAACGAATTATTTGTGGGCAACTTTTTGGGTTATTTCTGAGCATAGTCCCCTTACAAGTTTATGCACTTGCTCCAGCGATCCTGGAGCATACGGATTCTTTCTTTGTAAAAGTCAGCATCTTGTGCCAGTAGAAAGTGGTCTACAGCATGAATGAACTTCTCGTCAATTTCCCTCGATGCTTTTCCTTCAGTTTGACCCGCAGTTGCTTCACAAGATTAGCGTAATAGGCCCCAGTGACCATTCTGCCCTTTTGAAGATAGTCTACCAATAGCACAGCTTCTGAATCCAAAAAGATGGAAGCCATCACTTGCCTGCAGACAGAACCACCCTTGCTTTATTTGAAAAATGATGTTTCCACTGCTTTGACTGTTCTTTGGTTCTGGTTGAAAATGATGAACCCAAGTCTCATCCAAAGTCACAAATTGCTGAATAAACGTTTCAGGATCTGCAGAAAAATGGCCAAGATTGTCTCTTTACATACACTGCTGGCGAGATTCTTCGGATGCCGCATATGGAATGAAGCTCCTCCCGGCCAAAGAAGAAAATGCGGAAAGCAATCAGGGTTGCTGTGTGGCGTCGAGTGAAAGAGTGAAGGAAAAGGATAAAGTGAAGTTTAATCGGTATGTCCAGTAGTATCGCTGCGAGAGCTACACATACCATGGCACCTCTGCTCTAGAGGCTGGCCACGTCCGAAATACACCCACACTGGTGAAATATGCCTAAACCGGCATGCACCAGGGGTGAAACTTGAAGGCTACGGATGCCACGGCACCTCTGCTCTAGAGGTCGGTCACGTCTCAAACACGCCCATACTGGGATAATATGCCTAAACCGGCTCAACCCAGGGGTGGAAGTCACTAGTGGCGAGGATTCCTCCTCCTGGACAAAAGCTCCATCCTGGTCACAACTAGGAAGGATAGTTACCACGACCACAAAATGCTGAAGTCGGAGACACTGGACGAGGGCAGTCTAGATAGGCAACCATCCCTCACCCGGCGGGGATGTATGCGTATCCTAATCGCGCTGAGGTTTTCTGGTGAGAAAGTCCAACGCTGGACTGGATGGGCAATCATCTCTCACTCGGCGGTGATACATGGGTATCCCAAAACACGTCGAGGTTTTCCTGTGAGAAAGTCCAACTCTAGGCTGGATGGGCTATCACCTCTCACCCAGCGGGGATATACTGATATCCAAAACACGTCGATGTTTTCTAGTGAGAAAGCCCAACTCTAGATTAAACTGGTGCAACGAAAACCACGGTGTCACGCAATCCCGCTTCCGAGACCCACCAAGAATACAGGCTCAAGCCCTGCGATACTCTTAACCCCATGTGGTCCTCTCGGGGACCACAAGACCTAACGTGGACCACAGACGTAAATTCAGTAGGATCGCGGGGCGGTCTTGGTGGTAGAAGCGAACTAAGAAGAAGAAGAAGTCTCTTTACATGTTGAGATGCTGTCGTTTGTGATCAGCTCCAAGAAGTTTCAGGACCCATCGAGCAGAGACCTTTGTCATTTGAAGATCATTGTGAATAATGCCATGAACACGTTCCTGGGAGATGCCCAACTCAGTAGCAATGTACTGCTCAGTTAGTCGTCGATCCTCCATTATCATGTCATAGATTCTGCTGGTGATTTCATCGGCAGTTACCGTTCTTGGTTCATCTTCCAGACTCTCCCGTCCATGTTTGAACTGAGCTGCCCATTTCTTCACTGTGCTGTAAGAAGGGGCACTCTCCCCTAGAGTCTCTACCATATCCTCACGGATCTCATTCGATGATAAACCCTTGATGCAGAGGTAGCGAATGACTGCTCACTGAGAAATTGTATCCATTTTCTCAATTTCTGCAACCCCTTACCACTTCAGAAGCCTGTAAAAAAAAATTGGTTGCAGTTAATTTATTGAAACTTGGTGTTTAATCTTACATTAACCTGATCTACAAATTCACCTAATATCAACTGTGCATTTAAAGTATTTGTACCTTATGCCGAGAACTTACCAATCACCCCTCGTGTGTGTATATATATATCACTTTGTATGTTATTCTGAATGTTATAGGACTGCAGACAAGGTATATATTTCATTGTACATGTTATTTTGGATGTTATAAGACTGCAGACAAGGTATATATTTCACTGTACGTGTTATATATATATATATATATATATATATATATATATATATATATATATATATATATATATATATATATATATATATATATATCACTGTATGTGTTATCCTGAATGTTATTGACTACAAAGATCCCACTGCACCAAGTTTCTAGCTATCTTCTTCTTCTTCTTCTTCTTCGTTCGCACTGTCTGTCTATATCTGCAGTCCTGTCTCTTGGATAAATTTCACTGTTTTTTGTAACTCATGTATGGAACCGTAGAGCTTATCTTCTTTAGTGGTTTCACTGGGCCAGTAATTATTTCTCTGTGCCACCATCTGCTCAGCCAAAATCCTGCTCTCTGTGACAGCATATTCTCCATTTATAACTTCCAGGAATTTGACCAGCTATGATTTATCAGCCTCGTTTCTGTTCCTTTCCAGTGTTGTACACACAGGAATAGACTTCTCTTCCCTTTTGAAATCTTTAAACCTATTCTCTTCACTATTTGCCCTCAACAGGGCGTTTGCTGCGTGTGTTGTATTTTGACTTTCAGCATCCGACTTTGGTTCGACAGATTTGTTATAGTTCAGTATCCCAACAGACATATGAATATAATTCAGTGCTCCTGTCTGTAAGAATTCAATGGAATATTATGGTTCCAACAGTACGAATAGTATACTATGGAATAATCACCTCCAGAAGTTAGCGTGCAGCACAGTGTGAACTTAGACTCTAGATTCTACTTCTACTCTTGTCTGCCAACATCTATACTGCAAATCTGACAGCCTGTTTAAACTTTGAACTCAAATGATGCTGTCATCCCTACTCGATTCCCTCTCTCCTGAAGTACTCTTCTAGAACAAACAAAAAAAAGGTCTTGAACAAAGAAATTCTGGACTTACTGGTTATCCGAAGTTCGGTTTATCTTATCAAGAATATTTTACAGAGACTGTAAAAAAAAAAAAAAAAGACAAAAAAGACCTCAGTTTACCAAACAATATAAGATTAAATTAGGGTGATAGCCTGACAGACCTAATATTCCAATCCCACATTTTGCTGTCTGGCCATCTAATTATGGGTTAGAACAGTTTTGCTTTCACTTTTAAAGGCGACGTTCTCATTAAAAAACATCTAGCCACCCAAATTTATGCTTGAAAAGTATGGGGCACAGGATGAAGGAGTCTTTGTCAGTACCAGTCTGAACATTACAAAAACACATACTTGAGTTCCACGTGTTTGCACATTTCCACATGTGGTCACGATGTCTGGTGTTAGCTACCACGATCAATTTGCATACCTGAGCAGCTCAATGGACCTCCTTTTCCACGACGAAGTGGAAATTTATCTGCCCATTTATTTTAAATACTATCTATTCTCTGTGTGCTCACTTGCCTCGTCATGATTTTGCTACACTACAACCGAAACTACGCAATAAAAGACCAGTTGAAACATCCAATCCGAATGTAATTTCTCAACAAAAAAGAAACAGTAAAGGAAAAACATGTACCATCATTGTATTTTTCTAGATCACAATTATAGCATGGCGTAACATTTGGAAAATAAAAGTAGCAGTATCATTTTTTTTCTTTTTGTGCGGCTCCAAAAATTTTGTGCGCTGTATGATTTTTTTCTGTCTGCGGTAGCGCAGCTTAGAGGGAACGGTATGTTTCCAAAGGGGTACAGACTTTTTATGTTTCCATAGGGGTACAGACTACTTATGTTTCCAAAGGGGTACAGACTACTTATGTTTCCATGGGGGTACAGACTACTGTATGCTTCCAAGGGTCACTGAAAGGCAGAACGGAATTTTGGCCGACTATGGTTCAACAACCCTGCTGCAGTCTGTCCGTTATGGTTCACCGACTGCTGCATCATTCAGGATAAATAAATATATAACAAATTCACACACACACAAAACAAACACACAACGTGTGATTTTTTTTCTCCTAACCTCAAATCAGCCTCTTTCATCCACTTACAAAATGTACTTGATACTATTCTTTTCTCATGTTATATACACAACTACCATTGCAGGTTGTATGAATGTTGCTACGTTCTCATTAACTTGCCAGCACTTGTTGCCACTGTGATGATCCTGCACATAAACATCTCTGGACCTTTAGGTGTCAAAGGCGTATGGGGGCTTCCACAAATGCCTGACTTTTTAAACATTTTTTTCCCTCTATTGTTCAACTTTCTCTCTGTTGTTCTTCTCCATGTCTCCTTTGGTCTATCACTACTCGTCCTCACCTGAGCTGTCCCAGTGATGTTTTTAATAATCAGTCATCCTGAGCATATGCCCCGACAGTCACCAACGTCTTTCCTCTAACTGAAGTCGATGGCTACATCTGCATTTCTGTCAGCTAGGCGTTATGGTACTTGGCCCCAAGAGTTGTTAAATCCTTTGTAAACATTTAGTTTGGCGGGACCACCAACTCGCACATCACTAGCACTACTTTCAATGTTTCTACCACACAGCTGAAGCTTTTGTACACACAAAATGAAAGCACCTTGAAGAAGAAACAAACTGAACAAAAAAAAACTGCCATAATGAACCAAACTTTAATCAACAAAAACTTTTGTATTAATCCAAAGAAAATAAAGAGCAGTTTAAAAAAAAAACGATGATCCACAAATGAAAGAAAAAAAAATCATCTTATGAACATCTCATAATTTTCTCTCATGCAGTATTATTCTATTTTAAAACTGAGTGACAAAGATAAAAGTAAGACATGGCCTTCCCTCCTTCACTTCAAGCGTTTAACTATATCTGCTACTTCTTTCTGTTACAAGTATCCCAGTTCTGTGTACAAGTCTCTCTCTTTGAACCTTAAGTGCCCAGGGCACATGGGGCTTCCACAAGGGTTTTCCACAAATGCCTGTCCTTCACCTTTTTTCTGCTCTTGCCCAGGTGAGCCCTCTATTGCTCAACATCCTTTCTGTTGTTTTCCATGTCTCTTTTGGTCTACCCTTATTTCTGTTCCCCTGTGGTGTCCATCTTAGTGCTATTTTTGGTAGTGAGTTGTCAGTCATTCGGAACACATGTCCCAACCATCGCCAGCGTCTTTCCTCAATAATTGTTGTCAGTGGTTTCATCTGCATTTCTGCTAATAAGATGTTATTTCTTATGGTGTTTGGCCAGAATATTTTCCTACTTCTTCGTAAACATTTAGTCTGGAAAGAATTCAACTTGTTTTCTATGATTTTGGTGATTTTCCAGCATTCACTTCCACAGAGTAGTACACTTAGAACATTACTCTTAAATATCCTGATTTTCATATTTATGCTTAGTTCTTTTGATTTCCATATAGTCTGCAGCACTGCAAAAGCCTGGTTTGCTCTAGTAAGTCTGCTGTTGATGTCCTCTGTGCTGTCTCCATTTTCTACTACTCTGCTGCCAAGGTATACAAATTCGTTGACCTCCTCCACTAACTTGCTATCTACTCTGAGTACATTTCTGTTGTTCACATTTTGCTTCATTAACTTTGTCTTTCCTAAGTTGATCTTTAGTCCTATGTCGTTTGCATTTGAGTTAGCTTGTTTATTTTATCTTGCATATCTTTGTGACTGCTTGATAATAGACAAATGTCGTCCGCAAAGTCAAGGTCCTCCAGCACTGTGTCAAGGGTCCATTGTAATCCTCTGCGTTTGTCTTATGTTGCCTCCTTCATTAACCAGTCTACTGCCAAGATAAATAATGTTGGTGATAGTACACATCCCTGTTTCACTCCTGTTTGTACCCTAAAGCTGCTGGAGGTATGTTCTCCACAGATCACTTTGCACTGAAAACCCTCATATAGGGCTTTGATTACATTTACTATCTTATGGGGGAGGCCATGCCATCTTAGGATTTTCCACAGTGCATCTCTGTTGACACTGTCAAAGGCTTTCTCAAAATCTATGAATAATGCATATGTTGTGCTATGCCACGCATTTGCCTGTTCTAATATTTGTCTAAGTACAAATATGTGGTCTATGCATGATCTTCCTTTCCTAAATCCTGCCTGCTCTTTCCGAAGTTTTTCCTCAAGTGTTGGTACAATTCTGTTGATGATTATTCTGCAAAATACTTTACTGGTGAGTGGCAGTAGGGTAATGCCTCTCCACTGTGTACAAGTACTCACCATTAATTTATACTCAATATATCTCACACACACGGTCAAATTAACAAGTGTCAGCACACAGTTCCAGATATCTCACACACAGTCAAATTATCAAGTGTCAGCACACAGTTTCAGATATCTCACACACGGTCAAATTATCAAGTGTCAGCACACAGTTCCAGATATCTCACACACGGTCAAATTATCAAGTGTCAGCACACAGTTCCAGATATCTCACACACGGTCAAATTATCAAGTGTCAGCACACAGTTCCAGATATCTCACACACGGTCAAATTATCAAGTGTCAGCACACAGTTCCAGATATCTCACACACGGTCAAATTATCAACTGTCAGCACACAGCTCAAGATACTCCACTGTAATTAATTCATTAATAAGCTGATTATAACCATTATCTATGGTTATATATTTTGGACATTTCTTCATTTCATTAATGCAATATATGGTGGCTGTTTTGATAAATGTTGCTTTTAAAGTAACACCTGAACTCATGAAGGAGTAAAGATTTGAGAATTTAAATTAAAGCAACTGAATATAAACATTTTGGTTTTACATATCTGCATGTGAGAGAAGAGATGAAAAGACACGAAAGATTTATGTATGAGAAAAGATAAAGAATGGGATGGGGGTATGAAAAATGAAGACACTGCGGTGATGGGAAGATCAGCAAGGTTGGCAACAGAAAAGGACAGGAAGAGGACATTAAAACCAATAGAGAGAAAAAAAAATTGTGGGATTTAGGGATGTGGTCCGGGAGATGAGGGAGTGGAGGGATGTGGCACAGGAAATGAAGGGGGTGGAGGAATGTGGCCTGGGAGACAAAAAGGGGGGGGGGGGGGGGGTCACATCCCATAAAAGTTTGACATTAACTTTATAACCACAACAGCTTATAGGAATGACATATAACCTTTTAACTGCTAAATTCATCTTGTGCGCTGTCTCACATACTTCACTTGCAGGGTTTCCCAAAGTGCTGAATACTTTTGTTGTCTGAAAATCTAAGATTTAATGAACTCTTTGCGATTATTTTTCCCATTCAATTCATATATACTGTTCAAAAAAGGAAACGCAACAAATACAACGTTGCGATTTAAACTGAAGTTTGCTGATCAGATAAGTGCAAACTGACTGAAACGTTCACTTGGACATCAACTTCACGTGCTGACCTGAATTGTACTCAGCAGAAGATTCATGAGCACAGAAAAGCGACACTAGTCAAAACAGCATTTTTGACAATAACTCGTGACAGGTTCACGAGAATCCCATGAAACTTACTGAATACAAAACTCACTGACCATGTTATTGAATGCCTATAAAAGATTGACGCTCCTCGAATCAATTCATTTGAAAATTCAATGCACAAGCATGGCTCATCTCATTACAGAACAATGACTCATCATCATTGGACATTTACAGACTGGACAGTTAAAAAGTGGCTAGGCAATTTAATGTGGTTAGAAGCACCATTAGTCACCTTTGGAGATGATTTCAAGAAGCTGGGCGTGGCCGTGCAGCGGAAGACCCACAGTCACAACTCCAGCCGAAGACTGCTTCATACGACTGCGTCACCTCAGGAATCGATTTGCATCTGTGTCCTCAACAGTCCAGTCAATGATAGAAGCTTGTTGAATTTTCAGATCAAATGGTCAGGAACTGGCTGCATGACACTGGTCTTCGGGCTAGAAGACCCTAAAGAGGTCATTCTTACAGACCGCCATTGCCAGAACCAACTGCAGTGGGCGAACCAGCATCATTAATGGAGCGTTGTGAATGATTGGAGAAGGTTTTGGTTTAGTGATGAATCATTCTTTCTGCTCCTGCAACACAACAGAGAAGAGTTTTACCACAGAGTCCATGAGCGCTACACCCAGAACTGCATGGATGAGGCTCCTCCATATGGTGGTGGAGGTGTACTGGTGTGGAGGACGATCAACTTCATGGGGAGAAGTGATCTGGTGCAAACTGAAGGATGCCTGAATGGCCAACGATACGTCGCTGAAATTCTTGGTCTTCACGTCATTCCACCTCTGGCTGCACCAGGATTGATTTTTCAGAAGGATAATGCTCGACCTCATGTGGCACAATTCACCATCCGGTTCCTCGCTGACAACAACATCCAGACCAATCCGTGGCCATACATGTCATCAGACATGAACCCTACAGAACACGAACACCTATGGGATGAACTCGACAGACAAGTCTGCCAGCGAGACATGGCACCAACCAACCTTCAACAGTTGCCTCCTGCACTGCAGGAAGAGTGGGCAGCCATCCCACAACAGATCCAATGGCTAATCGGATCCATGTCAAGGAGATGTCATTCTCTGATACATGGCAGAGGAGGCCATACACCTTACTGAAACGGAGGCCTCAGTCACAAAGAATAAAAGTCCAAACCAGGTTTAATGAACATCATTTCATTGTTAAAGTCTTATAGTTTCTTCATGCCAAGACTGAAATATTAAGTCTGTAAAATAAAATTTTGATACAATTTTCAAATTTGGCGTCCATTATAACTACAGTAGTGTTGCGTTTCTTTTTCTTTTTGAACAGTATACTACTATTTATCCTTTTTATAACAAACTTATTCAGTGAACAATGACATAGATTATAAGAAAAAAAAAAGGAAAACAAATTTTTCAGTTATATTTTTTGTGCATTAACCACTCCAATACATGGTGTAACTCACAATGTGTCATCAGTCTTTGGACGTGTATCCTGTAATCTTTTTTTTTTTTTGCACGCACAACAAACTTTTTCAGTGGGTCCTTTTCCTTCAATGTTGAATGATTCCATTAATGGAAAATGTGGGGTGAAGACGCTGTCCGATGAGGCAATCAGCAACCCATAGCTGATATGCTAGCATAAGGTTAGCAAACCATAGCTGACCAAGACCCTGTCCCACCTCTCTGTTGATAACCCTAGGAACAGGCCTAGCCTGCTAACAGGGCAGGAATCACCATAGTCCCCATGGTGGTGGAGTCTGCTAGAGAAGCACTGCATACCCCCTACTTTTTAGCTGTGCTCTGGGACTGGAAAAATAGCCACCATAACCCGTTCCCATGCCAATATGATGCTGAGCCTCAACACCTCTACAGCATCGGCTGCAAAGAACACCAGCTCGCAGTTACAGGGAGTTCATACAAATAATGGGAAATGTATCTGAAAAGCTGATCACCACAAACTAATTAACTGTAATTGTAATCAGAATTGACATCCCTGCACTTTTGGACATTCCTATATGTGCTCCGCCCTCCGTTCCAACACCCACTAAGTGTGCACCTGCTGACGGAACCAGTGTCGCACTAAACAGACATTAGTGCTACTGTCTATGAAATGCAACATTCTCAAAACTAATAAAAGGCTGACCTAGGATATAATTCCAGTAAATACATGTGATCGAAGCAAAGAATTTTTCAACAACTACTTATTTTTTACTTCTTCATTCTTTTCAATCATGCAGATGACGTTCAATGGCAGAGCGTAGGTGTTCTGTCTTGTTCACTGTCAGAACTATACAAAGTGTAATAAAAAAATTATATCTGGAATGAGGATATAACTCTGGAACCGGTGACACAACTGGAAGCAGACAGGCACAGGTTGACTTTGGCATATACCGCACATGAGGCAAAAGTCACATCTCCTTGCTTGCCTGCTTTACTTATGGTAATGCTTTGTTTTGACATAACTGAATCTGTTCATTGCATTTGTCATGTTAGAAAAACTGGATCAAAGAATTTTTTTTGTAAAAAAACTTGACAAAATGTGCAAAGACACATACTTACAGGAGGACTGTATGAGACGTACACAAGTTATGAGCAGTATAAATATTTTAAAGATGCCCATGAAAGTGCTGACAGTGATAAATGGCCTGGGAGGCCCACGGCCAACAAAACTGAAGATAATACTGAACCTGTCTGCGCAGCTGTGCTGCAAAATCGCTGAATAACTATTCATGAGTTATCTGAAGAGTTACACATTAGTTTCGGTTCAACTCAGTCAAATCTTGCAGACAACTTGGGCATGAGACATCTCAGTTAAGTCTGTGCCAAAAGTGGTCTCAGCTGACCAGAAACAGGCCTGTGTTTTGGCTGCTCGTGACCTGCTTGAATGTGTCAAAAACTATTTAAAAACTATCATAACTGGTGATGAATTGTGGGTTTACGGGTATGACCTGGAAACTAAGGCCCAGACTTCACAGATGAAGACCCTGACATCTTCCTGGCCCCAAAAAAAGCACAACAGAGCCACAGAATTTCAAGACAATGCTGCTTTTTTTTTTTTTCTGATTACAGTGAAATTGTGAAGCATTAATATACTCCATCAGGAAAGACAATCAACAATGAATACTACTATAAAGCTTTTTGGCATTTCTTGGATGCAATTTGTTGCTAAAGGTTGACACTGCATGAGAGTGGTGAGTGGCAACTCCACCATGACAACATGCTACCCATGCATCACTACTTGTGCAGCAGTATCTCGATAAGCACCGCATTCACCTGATATTTCTCCCTGTGAACTGTTTCCTATTTCCAAAAAAAAAAAAAACACTTGAAAAGGACAAAAGATTTCAGGAAGTTGAGAAAATACAACAGAAGCCACAAAGCAGCTTTACTCCATATCAGAAGATGCCTTAAAAAAAAAATGGTTACAGCACTGGAATAAGTGTGTTGCTTCAGAAAGGGTCTATTTTGAAGGTGACTAAATTACAGACCGCCAACTCTTATAGTTTTTTTTTAAAGTCCGGTCTGGTTACTTTTCGATCATACCATGTACATTTCATCTTTACTATCACCTTTTGTAAGAAATTCTGAAAGTTTCTAAACAAAATCACTGCCAAACCATGATCTAAGAAATGCTCTATACAGTAATATACCAAATGCAGCATGACCACATGACAGTGTGTAACATAAGATAAACACATGTCCAGTTCTGATAACCCCTCCTGTCTCTTAAGGCTAAAATGACACTGGTACTGACTTGCTGACAACCCCCACCTGCCGAGACTAGGCCACATATAACTAAAAATAGCTACTGTGAGATCAAGGCAAGCCATACTTAGAGTAACTACCACAAACATAACTCTTAAACACCAAGCCAGAGGCAAAGGCGCTGCCTGATTTGGTGGTCACTGACCTATACCTGTGCCAGGGTTTGCATATTACAGCCAACAAAGAACCTGTTTGACCTCTCCATTTGTACTCCCAGAAATAGCTCCAAGCCTTGTGTCTACTGGGTCTGGATCACTATAGTTCCTATGGCAGTGGATTCTGCTATAGAATATAGCATATCAGCTATGGGTCACCTGCTCTTGTACTCATATCACTCACTGACTGGAAACAAAACAGTCGTCATAATCCACACCCAATTCAACACAATGCCATGCCTCAACACTTTCACTACATTGCAGTTCCAGGGAGATGCAACAACACAAACACAGGGCAAACAAACCATATCCAGCACAGTACACATCACGAACTCAGCACTCAGATCCTGTCACTTCTTTGACCGATCCCCGGGTTTATGAGTTTTCACTCTTTTTCCCTTGGGTCAGATAATGAAACGCACAGGTCCTCTTCAGCTGTTCTACATCTCCTGACAGAATGTTGGCGATTGAGGAGTTTCGTGGTATTAGGTTCTTCCAAAGGTCCTTCAATGCACTACAGTCCAGCAGGTGGTGCTTAACAGTTTCTTATTCTTGTCTGTTGCAGTGCATGCAGTATGGTGTGGGGGTCAGTAGTCACTCTGTGTAAGTGCTTATTAAGGGTAATGTGTTCTGTTCTCAACCTAAAAGTTGTGCATTGGTCTTATGACATAAGCTGCTGAAGTGGTCTCCGGGGTCAGGTTTTGGCAGGTGTGTATATAGGGATCTTCCAGTTGGATTACTGGCCCAGCTGTCCATCTACTGCTGCTTGAGGTTGTGTATAATGTGTTTAGCTGTTCTCATGTTGGTGGAGATGTGGGGCTGTGACATGGTGGCTCCACTATTTGCCAGTATGTCAGCATGTTCATTTCCTGTGATATCTATGTGCCCTGGTATCCACTGCAGGGTGGTCATGATGTCACAGGAGGTGAGTTGGTTTATTGCACTATGTCAGTTGTTACGTGATCAGCTGTTGTCACTGCTTTAACATGTCAGTCAACAATATACTAAACCATATCCTTGTCAGTTTTCTCTTCTTGTCATTACTGTCTCGTCAGATCAACTACTGTCCTTGCCACCAACGTGTCTTGTTCAATCAGTTACTGTCAATGACTATCACTGTGTGTCATTAGATCAGTTGCTGACCATGACATCACCGTGTGTCATTAGATCAGTTGCTGACCATGACATCACCGTGTGTCATTAGATCAGTTACTGTCAATGACTATCACCATGTGTCATTAGATCAGTTGCTGACCATGACATCACCGTGTGTCATTCGATCAGTTGCTGACCATGACATCACCGTGTGTCATTAGATCAGTTGCTGACCATGACATCACCGTGTGTCATTAGATCAGTTGCTGACCATGACATCACCGTGTGTCATTAGATCAGTTGCTGACCCTAACATCACCGTGTCATTAGATCAGTTGCTGACCATGACATCACCGTGTCATTCGATCAGTTGCTGACCATGACATCACTGTGTGTCATTAGATCAGTTGCTGACCATGACATCACCGTGTGTCATTAGATCAGTTGCTGACCATGACATCACCGTGTGTCATTAGATCAGTTGCTGACCATGACATCACTGTGTGTCATTAGATCAGTTGCTGACCATGCCATCACTATGTGTCATTAGATCAGTTGCTGACCATGACATCACCGTGTGTCATTAGATCAGTTGCTGACCCTAACATCACCGTGTCATTAGATCAGTTGCTGACCATGACATCACCGTGTCTCATTAGATCAGTTGCTGACCATGACATCACCGTGTCATTAGATCAGTTGCTGACCATGACATCACCGTGTCTCATTAGATCAGTTGCTGACCATGACATCACTGTGTGTCATTAGATCAATTGCTGACCATGCCATCACCTTGTCTCATTAGATCAGTTGCTGACCATGCAATCACCGTGTGTCATTAGATCAGTTGCTGACCATGACATCACCGTGTGTCATTAGATCAGTTGCTGACCATGACATCACCGTGTGTCATTAGATCAGTTGCTGACCATGACATCACCGTGTCTCATTAGATCAGTTGCTGACCATGACATCACCGTGTCTCATTAGATCAGTTGCTGACTATGACATCACCGTGTCTCATTAGATCAGTTGCTGACCATGACATCACCGTGTCTCATTAGATCAGTTGCTGACCATGACATCACCGTGTGTCATTAGATCAGTTGCTGACCATGACATCACCGTGTGTCATTAGATCAGTTGCTGACCATGACATCACCATGTGTCATTAGATCAGTTACTGACCATGACATCACCGTGTGTCATTAGATCAGTTACTGTCCATGACAAATTGAAACCTCCGTCACGTCTTTCTCATAGTTATCATTGTGTTAATCTCCCATATAATAGACCGCATGCTGTCTATAACTTCCTTCAGCTGCTGATTCTTTAGATGAACTTGCTGAAACAGAAAACAAAATCTTGAGCAGTTCAAGAAGTACCAAAGCACAAAAAAAAAAAACAATAAAAATATACATAAAGGATGCATTTTCTTATATTTAAAAAAAAAGTTCTTGAAGTACTGATATAAAAACAAAAAGGGCATATTTCAAGGACACAAAAGGAGGTTCATAAAGGTGTACTGCTGTATCTGAAACTGGGGGGAGGGGGAGGAATGAAGAAAAATAAGTACTTTTATCCTGTTCCTGTTCCAAAATGCTTGGTTTACTAACCTGGGGATGCCGGGGTTCAGTCCCAGAAGTGGGACTTTCCTGGTAAACACCAAAAAGGCCCCATAGTTCGCCCAGCCTCTAAAAATGGTTACCAGAGGAATCTGGGAAGGTAATGCAGTCAGGCGTGATACCGACCACACCACAAATACAGGCCTAACACCTTATTCCCCAACAATGGCATGGAAATGGGAATTTTACCTCTACCTCTTCCAAAAACTACAATGCCTCATGACCAGAAATGATGGCTTTCCTCAGTACCCTACAACAGTGATGCCTTCCCTGTGGTTGTAATACCAAACATCTCCTTAAACTCCATGGCTGCATGGAGCACACTCTTGTGACACAGCTTGTCGTGAGATTTCAAAGAAGTGAGACAGGGTTTTGATTACGCATGGTTCACCAGCCCGAGCAACAAAAGTGGGTACCTCTCCTCCTCCAGTTTGTTGGTGTTATTTCACTAGAATCAACATCATCACACTAAAGACAAAATCCATAAGAGTTGTAATCTCCTCCTCAACATATCCTTCAGTTATATTATGATATATTCCTCCCTCATGAGGATGCTAGTAAGTAACAACATAACAGGTCTCACCTCAATCATATCCTTGCGCTGCTCCACAATGTATGCATATGTTTCAGAGTAGGACAGTGTTCTGTCTGTCTCTTTACCCATATTTGGGATCAGTTCCTGAAAGCAAATATGAACAGTTCGATAACATTGTAACAAATTACAACAAAAGTTGCTGATGTAGACTCTTACCAGCCTCAACCAAAGCAGAGGACATGTATATCCTTTGCAGCCTCAACCACAGCAGAGAACATGTAGATCCTTACCAGCCTTAACTACAACAAAGAACATGTAGATCTCTGCCAGACTCAGTCATAACAGAGAATATGTAGATCTCTGCCAGACTCAGTCATAACAGAGAATATGTAGATCTCTGCCAGACTCAGTCATAACAGAGAATATGTAGATCTCTGCCAGACACAACCACAACAGAAAACATGTAGATTTCTACATGCCTCAACCACAACAGAGAATACGCAGATCCTCACCAGTGCCAACTAGAATAGCCACATGTAGATCTCCATCAGCCTCACAAGGAACATGCTGATCCCCATTAGCCTCAACCACAATAAGGAGCATGTTGATCCCCACTAGCCTCAACCACAACAGGAAACATATTGATCCCCATCAGCCTCAACCATAACAAGGAACATATTGATCCCCATCAGCCTCAGCCATAACAAGGAACATACTGATCCCCATCAGCCTCAGCCATAACAAGGAACATATTGATCCCCATCAGCCTCAGCCATAACAAGGAACATACTGATCCCCATCAGCCTCAGCCATAACAAGGAACATACTGATCCCCATCAGCCTCAGCCATAACAAGGAACATATTGATCCCCATCAGCCTCAGCCATAACAAGGAACATACTGATCCCCATCAGCCTCAACCATAACAAGGAACATATTGATCCCCATCAGCCTCAGTCATAACAAGGAACATATTGATCCCCATCAACCTCAACTACGACAGAAAATATGCATTCCTACATGCCTCAACCAGAAAAGAGAACATGTGGATCCCTACCAGACTCAACCACAACACAGAACATGTTGATCTCTCCCAGCCTCAGCCACAGCAAAGAACATGTAGATCTTTACCACCATCAACCACAACAGGGAACATGTAGATCTCCTTCAGTCTCAACCACAAGGAACATGCCACCCTAATGGCCAGGTTCAGGTGAAACAACAGGCTGTTTTTCAAGAGAAGCATGGAAGGATTATAAAGTCTTAGCTAGTTCTGATTTATCCAGCCTTGAAAACAATAGTCCCTCCCTCCAGTGCGATGATCCTCACTCTTCTTCTCATGTGCAAAACTACAAGCTTATCTAATGATATACCTGCTCCAAGGGCATCTCCATCTGCTCACAAGTCTCACTTATCCTACTGTAGAAAATGCGAAGCTTGCGGAAATTTGTAGTTATCTGCCGCACTTGTTCGTCAAGCTTAGCTTTGCGTTCTGCGTACGTCTGTCCATGAAAGGTCACATTGTTTGGAAGCTGAAAATGAATTTAGACCTTCTGACAGGAAGATAAAAGAACTTTCTATTTTACAGGGTCTTCTCTCAGCTGCAACATCCAGTTTACTTTACCTGCCATTTGCATAGATGTTTCTGGTTGTAAACCATATTTCAAGCAAAAATATATGCAGGAAACTCTCTACTGTAGAGAGCGGAATAACAACACAACTCCTTCAGATCATCAGAGGAAGTACCCCCCTCAGACAAGTGTTTCAGCCCTATTAAACTCCTGACACTCTAATGGGGGGTGGGCTCCTCTGGGTCATGACTTCCAGAGGTCTTGTGAGTTGTTGCTTTTTTTTTTTTTTCCTTCCCGGTCCCGGGATTGAACCCGTGATCTTCCAGTTGGCACTGCACTTTTTGAAGTGTGTCTTTACCAATTTAGCTACGGAGGACTGGTATTGGTTGTGGCAAATGAAACTACTTGGGTTCCCAATGCTTGTTTCGCATACTCCACAGCCAGCATGAGGCCTTTTCTGTTGATTCTGAAAGGCTTCTCAATGCCTTTGCTCTTGCTTGTCCCCTTATGCCCAGTTGTTTACATAGGTCATTTGCTGATGTTGCTACTAATCCTCTTGCTCCCACTTCTACAGCTATCACTTTTGCCCTGACTCCTGCCCCCTGCCTCAGTTGCTTGACCAGATCATTGTACTTCTCAAATTTGAATAAATGCTGTTCCTCTATCCTAGTTTTATATGGGACTGTAAGCTCGATCATTATTAATTCCTATTTTCCTGTGGAGTGCACTACAATGTCCGGTCGCATTCATGTGTTCTTGATGGCAGTTGGGTATTCTTTTCTTCCTGGAAGGTCCGCTATCACATCCCAGTCATTTGTACCATCTAGCAGTGATGGTAAGGGAATGTCCCTGATTTCAATATTTGATGTTGTACCAGCGCCTACGAAGCATTTAGGTGGGACCTCAACTCTTTTGCTGTTATTTGCTTTATCTTTTGCCCTGTCTACGATGGCTACTAGTTTCTGTAGCACTCTTGTGCCACCAGGTGTACCGTCCTTGCCCTAAAGACACTCTACATGCTGACAGCACATGTTCCAATGTTTGCCTTTCGTTGCAGAGAGGGCACTTTGTATCTTCTGATACACCCCATTTGTATAGGTTGGAGCCTGTATGCAGAAGGTCATAAGTAGCTCTGATGATGAAGCTGAGCCTCAAGGGTGCCATTTTCCAGATGTCACTCCATGTTAGTGATCTCTGCAGGACTTCCTCCCGTGTTGTCCATTGCCCTTGTTGTGATTGTTGGACTGCCTTCTGTACCCACTTGTCATCCTCTGAATTCCTTACTTCACTGATGATCATATTCCTTCTTTCCTTCTTGCCTTTGACCACCATATGATTTTGCCATGACCAAATCCCTTCTGTTGGTATATATACATATATACATCTTACATCCTTCTCGTGCCATTAAATATCACACAGGGCTCACATGGTAGTTCATCAAGTTTTTCTGTTTTTGGTGAGCTTTTCAACTCACCAAAGGATGTTTTGGCCTTTCTTAACAATGTCCTCTTTAGAGTTTCAGGTGTCAATCTTTTTCTTCAGCCTGTTGTGTTCCATTTGATAGCTTGTTTTGGGATTCTCTGATCGTTTCTTCTTATCATATGACTGACTTATGTCCACCTCCTTTTTCTGATCACCCATGAGACAGGTTGTTTGCTCATCTGCCTTATCTCTGCTTTGTTCCTGAATTCATTAAATTTTATAGTGAGTATTTTCCTTAGGCATATGTTTTCCAAAAAGTCTAATTTGTTGTCTATTTCTTTAGCTGTTTTCCAGTTTTTGCATATTTTCGAATAAAATTTAATTTAAAATCTAATTATGGTAAATCAGTTATTACAAAACAAACCAAACGTTAATTCCTAGGTATATATTATTAAACCAAATTATGCTTTTATCTGCTTTTTTTCCTAACTATATATGAGTTTTTTTAGTTTTTCAATGAATCACATGTATTCACAATAAGGATGAGAAAAAGGTGGATGATGAAAGACTTTCATTCTCTAGAGATGCTTGAAGTAGTTTCTACCTTCCTATGTCACACTTTGTATTTTATTATTTGAAGTAGTTTCTACATTCCTGTTATGCTTCGTGTTTGTTTATGTGAAGTAGTTTCTACCTTTCTATGTCATACTTTGTATCTGTTTATTTGAAGAAGTTTCTACTTTCCTATGTCATACTTTGTGTTTGTTTATTTGAAGAAGTTTCTACTTTCCTATGTCATACTTTGTGTTTGTTTATTTGAAGTAGTTTTTACCTTCCTATGCCATACTTTGTGTCTGCTTGAAGTAGTCTCCATCACTCTCTGTGTCTGCTTCTTTGTTATAAGGGGTCCTGTAAGACTGTATGACTTGACATATAACCTAAAACAAACAAGAAAATGGTGAACTCCGTACCTGCATGCTTTTGCCAAGACATGTGAATACATCCTGAGCTTTGCTGACAATGTCATGCACGATTTCCTGACCTGCTCGGCACATGTTGACCACATTCAGATCTTTAGTAGGAGACATCATCTGAGTGGATGCTGGACTTTGCTGCATCATAGAGGGGTGCTTCTGGCCAAATTCAAATCCCCAACCTTTCCCATGAGAGATTAGTGCACTAACAACTCTGCCAATCAAGATGCTCCTTGGGTTGGAAAGGGGCAACAAAATGTGACATAAGGCAACAGTGACAGACATGCATCTTGTCAGATATATGTGGATTATGATGACTTGCTAGAAGACTTTGAGCAGATCCAGAAAATGACCTCCACAAGCTCCACCACCCGGAGGATCACAGTGACCTTTAACCCGTTTGGCTGGCTAAGAACCACATCAGCCTGTGACTTGAAAGGCTGGAATATGGCCTCACCTCTCTCTGATTTGCCAGCCTGAACAACTGAAACATCACTACAGCACGTTCATTTTTAGCCCCACTAACAATAACTAACAAGTTTCCTCCATGAAAGACACTGGCAATGGCTGGAGTATGTACTCTAGATGACTGGTAACTGATTACCAAAACTGGCATTGAAAAGGACACCACAGGGAAACAGTAGTAAGGGTATACCAAAGAAGATATTGAGAAGAGCAATAGAGAGGATATTGAGTACTAGAGGGCTCACTGGGCAAGAGTGGGAAAAAAAAGGCAAAGGACAGGTATTTGTGGAAAATCCTAGCAGAAGCCCCATGTGTCTTTGGCACCTAACGGTTCTGAGAGAGAGACATACACAGAGAGAGAGAGAGAGAGTGAGAGAGAGAGAGAGTACAATAACTAACAGCAAAAAAGTTGATTGCTAATAACTGAAAAGTCTGATAACAATATGTTCTTCAGTTTTCAGAGCCTTTAAGGCTCACTGCTGCACATAAAGTTCGCCTCCACTCCTCTCTATTCCTAATCTTCTCTCCCCAGTTGGTGACACCAGTTTCTTTTATATATTCTTCTATGTTGTCTTTCCATCTCTGTCTTGGTCTATCCCTTGGTCTTGTTTCCCTCATCTCTTGGGCGTACATAATTTTTGTTTGTCTGTTCTCTTCCATTCTTTCTACATGGCCCAGCCAGCGTAGTCTGTTCAGTTTCAAGACATTTATAATTCATTGGGATTTAAATAAGCTGTTCAGTTCAGTGCTCTTTCTAGCTCTCCATTCTACACTGTTGGTATCTTTTATCAGCCCAAAGATTCTTCTTGGGATCTTGTTCTCAAAGATCTGCAATTATTGTTCATCTTTCTTTGTTGTACTCCATGTTTCTGATCCATATATGACTGCTGGTATTATTATAGTTTTGTAGATTGTTATTTTGGTGTTTTGGGACAGGATTTTGGATTTTAACAGGTGTTCCAAGGTGAAGTATATTTTATTCCTTATCCGTACTCTGCTTTTAATTTCCTCTCTTACTATGTTGTTTCTGTTGAAAGTTATGCCTAGATATTTGTATGTTTCTGCTTCCCTAATAATCATATCTCTAACATTTACATGATGTGGATCATTCTGCTTCTGGTCTCTTGATATCTTCATATACTATGTCTCATCTTGGTTAATGGTCAAGCCCACTTTTAGTGCCACATCTCTCAGGTGTATGCAGGTATTGATGACTTCTTCCATGGTTCCTCCCACTAGGTCAATGTCATCAGCATATCCTAGCATTTTGGCTTGTTCTTCTGTACCGCTTTCTTCTTTTGCTTTTCTGATCACTTTTTCTAGTACTAGGTTGAATAATAATGGAGATAATGTATCACCTTGTTTTAAACTAGTATGGAAGGGTTCTGACTTTCTTCCTTTATATATTACTATGTTTTTTTGTATCCTCCATACATATTCTGGTGAAAATGATTAAATTTATTAGGTGTCTCAAATTCTTTCATAATTTTCCATAAGCTCCTTCTATCTAGCTGTCATAAGCTTTCTTGAAGTTAATTAAGATATTATGTACTTCTTTTCATATTTCCAGTACTTTTCTGCTCTTTGACGTAGATCAAATATTTGTTCTACGGTTGATCTGTTCTTCCTAAAACCTGCTTGATTGTCTCCCAGGATGTTCTCGCTGTATGGTTTTAATCTATTTAAAAGTATAATAGACAGTATTTTGTTTAGTTTTCACACTTGCTCTTATCGCATTTTTTAAATACTGGGATCAGTAATGATTTTCTCCATTCATTAGGGAGCTTTTCTTCTCTCCATATTTGTTGTGTTAGTGCACATATCTGTCCATGTAGATTTAGACCTCCTTCCTTAATCAGTTCTGCTGCAATTTCATCTGAACCTGTTGGTTTGTTGTTTTGTAGAAACATGATACTGTAGATTCTTCTTCGTTCACTTCTACCACCAAGACCGCCCTCTGATCCTACTGACTTTACGCCTGTGGTCCTCAATAGGTCCTGTGGTCTCCGAACGGACCACACAAGATCCCCGAGAGGACCACAAGAGGTTCAGAGTATCGCAGGGCTTGAGCCTGTATTCTTGGTGGGTCTCAGAAGTGAGATTGTGTGACACCATGGTTTTCAATACACCAGTTTAATCTAGAGTTGACTTTCTCACCAGAAAACCTCGACGTGATTAGGATACGCATACATCCCCGCCGGGTGAGAGGTGGTTGCCCATCTAGATTGCCCTGGTCCAGTGTCTCAGACTTCAGCATTTTGTGGTCGTGGCCGCTACCCTTCTTAGTTGTGACCAGGATGGAGCTTTTGTCCAGGAGGACAAATCCTTGCCACTAGTGACTTCCACCTCTGGGTTGAGCTGGTTTAGGCATATTATCCCAGTATATGCATGTTTAGGATGTGACTGACCTCTAGAGTGGAGGTAACGTGACATGTGTAGCCATCAAGTTTCACCCCTGGCATAAGTCGGTTTAGGCATATTTCACCAGTATGGATGTATTTCGGACATGGCCGGCCTCTAGAGCAGAGGTGCAGTGGTTTAGTAGCTCTCACCATGATACTACTGGACATACTGATTAAGCTTCACTTTATTCTTTCCATCACCTTTTCACATCGGCGCCACACAGCAACCCTAACTGCTTTTCCGCATTTTCTTCCTTGGCTGAAAGGAGTTTCACTCCATGCGCGGCATATGAAGAATCTCGCCAGCAGTGTCTTAATCTCTGGGTTAAGCCGGTTCAGGCATTTCGCCTAATATGAGTGAATTTAGGACATGGCTGACCTCCAGACCAGAGGTGCCGTGATCTGACTGTTGTTTACTTCGCTTAGTCCTTTCTTTCACCTTTTCCACTGTGGTGCCGCATGGCAACCCCATTCGCACCTTTCTTCACTGACCAGGAGGAGCCCTACTCCACGCACGACAGCTGAAGAATCTTGCCAACAGTGGTAGATGAGCTATCAAACATGACTCTCATCTGCCCAAATCGTCTGGTTTTCAGGCGCCAGATATTCACATTCGCCCCTTCACCTGTCAGTTTAAACATTTCTGCCACGAGAAGGCAAGGAGCTGGACTTGACTGTCAGAGGCTATTTGAGACGCACGCCATTGAAGTGGAGAGCGTATCCTTCACCCCACCTCCGGCAACAACAATCCGTAGAACCAATACTGTAGATGACTTCTTCTAAGTCTGGTTCCTCTATTTCAGGTTCACAAGTCTGTAATGTGTTTATAGGCTCTTCACAGTTTAGCAGTTTTTCAAAATATTCTTTCCATCTGATACATATTTTCTCTTCATTATTTATCATGTTTCCATTACCATCTTTCAAGCTCTGCAGAGGTTGTTTATACCCTTGCTTTACAGTTCGCAGTTCTTTATAGAATTCCCTGCTTTTCTTATTTTAATGGCATGTCTGCATCTTGCTTACCATGTCTTTCATACATTGTCGTTTTTGTTGACGAATAACTTTTTGAGTTTCTTTACATTGTGTGTGGTACTTCTCATTTGTTTTGTGGTTCATGTCATTCAACCATATCTGTCTTGCTGTTCTTTTCTTTATGACTGCCTCTCTGAATTAGTTCTTTTTTTTTAAAATTATGGTCTCCCAGGCATTCTTCCACTGTGTTCTTTATAATGTTTTTTATATCTTCCCATGTATCATCAATGCTTTTATTTTCTTCATTCTCTCTTGTGTTTATCTTATGGTTTAGATCTTTAGTTTTTTCTCTTTTCAAAGCATCTCAATTTATTACTGAGTTTTATTTAATTTACTATTAAAATGTTGCTTCAGTCTCAATTTTAGTTTAGCTGCCACAAGACAGTGGTCAGTGCTGCATTCAGCCCCTCTGTAATTTCTGATCTGAAATAAGTTTGTTGTGTGCTTGGTATCGATTAAAACATAGTCTGTCTGGTTGTATGTTAGTTTATCAGGTGATTTCTATGTTTGTTTTTGGATGTTCTTATTTTGAAAATATGTGCTGCTTCTTCTTATTCCATAAGCTTCTGCCATATTTATTAGTCCCCATCCATTATCATTAGACTTGCTTTTCCTGTGATGTGCCTGTGTGGTTCTTCCTTTCTTGTCTTTGCACTGAAATCTCCTAGTATTATCAGTATATCACGTTTCCGAGTCTTCTCTATTACTTTCTCTAACGTGTTGTAAACAATTTTTCCTATGACTGTTATATCTTCTCCAAGCCATCTGATTTTCTATAATGCTATAATGTCCATGTCATACCTACTTAGTTCATCTAATTCTTTAGCTGCCCCTTGTCTGTATAAGCTTCTTATATTCCATGTTCTAGCTGCCCCTTGTCTGTATAAGCTTCTTATATTCCATGTTCCAGATCTCATAATATTTTTGACATTCTAAGGTGTTTCATAACACTACTCTTTTTTTTTTTTTCATGGAGATGAGGTTAATGGCCCCATGCTCCAACCCCCAACCTGGAGGACCAGGGTGCAAGTTTTGTCTGACCCCTACCCTCGCAGACCTTCCCAGGTTGGGTGGACCTGCCAGGAGTAAAACTCGCGCTGGTATAGCTCTAGGGGTGGTCAGGGGTATGTAATATGTTAGTAATTAAATATATATTTTATATAATATATATTATAATATATACATTACATATAAAGTACATATTAATGCATATTAATATATATATATATTATTTTATGTATTGTATATTATAAAAATTAACTAATTAAAAAATAGGTTGAAAGAAAATACGCAGCAGAAGCCAACTTTGTTTCAAAACTTTTGCTGTCTGCACTAAACTGACACAATACATCAACATTAGAGCAAACTTAAATTCTGTTGAGGATGGAAGGAATTTTTTTAAAATTTACTTTTTATTTTAAAAAATCGTTAAACAAAAGAAACAAATAATCAGTAAGCAACAGGATGCTTACCAATCTGAAAAAAAAATCGCATACGAACAAGCCGTCTCACCACATAGGAAGAAAAAAAAAACTTTAAATGTCACAATCAGCTCCGATACAGAAACATATTTTTTAATGCCCCACCCCCCTTTTTTCACCCTTCAAATCATTTGATCGATTCTTTACTGGCCATACACAAATAACGACGACATACAACAACACGTAACACAGAGAATATCTCGGATTATTCAAGTAAAACTCACAACTTACGTGTAGCAGATCTCAGCTCGCCCACATCTGGTTACTGCGGTGACGAGTGGCTTGTTAATTCTGGTGCAAGCTCTGCTTCTTATATTTTACATCCTTCCAGTGTCGTTAAACGTCAGTCACATATGGCTCGCAAAGAAAGTTACTTACTTTGTAAGCTCTGCTTACAAGAATGTATTTTAATAGACAGGATAGGTCCGTGAATGCTCCATTCCCCTCTTTGTCCGTTTGAATCGGTCAGAAAGTTAAAAAGTAGGAATTATTATTAAAGTAATAAAATAAAATAATAAAAGTTAGATCTAGTAATAAATTCCCAAAAGTAGTATTTTAAAATATGATAATCTCACAGTATATTTTGGTAAAAATAGATAGAAATGTTTTAGATCACCTGTATATAATCAGTTTGAATTTATTTTGTTTTCTTAACATGTAAATAAGGGTGATTCTGCATTTGTAACTCTACAAAATGGATTTTAATCTTTTGTACAGTTCAGGCCTAGGATCACAGATGATGAATTTAATGCTTTTGCTTTTCACCAGAGAATTTCTATCTTTTGTTGATCTTTGTAAAATAATCAGTCACATAGCCACAGCGTTTTTTGCAATAATAGCAGTGAAAATATTTAAAATATAATGTATTTATGTGAGCATCGGTGGTCTAGTGGTAGAATACTCGCCTGCCACGCGGGTGACCCGGGTTCGATTCCCGGTCGATGCACCAATTTTTTTTTTTTCCACACCATTTTAACCACCTAAAAATGGTGACTTGTAATAAACTACCAACACCCTAGAACAATCTTGAAATGTCAATATCGCATAAATTAATGATCGCATAAAAACTTGGCGCGGTCAAAGTCATGACGCTTGAAGTTTGATTTGAACGAGCAGCTCATTTCATACAGAAAAATTCCAGCCTTCAACTTTTTTTTTTTTTTTTCCTTGCAGTTCTCCAAAATTCGGTCCACGCTAACTGGATGCCTGTTCTGCTAAGCTCTATATGCACACGTGTAGGCCATGTTCGTTCTTTTGAATAATTGCACAGTTAATGTTGATTATTTATGTTTGTAAATTTAAAGATTCGTTACTCAGATTTGTTGAAATATATCTTGTTAGTAGAAGAAAATGGTAAAAACGAGTTTCCTTTTGTAGCAAGATTAATTAGTTAGTTAGCTAGTTAGTTCCGGGAACCAGCATCATATATTTAATTATCAACAATTTTGTTATATATAAATAGGAAACAACGAGGCTTTCGTACGGTAAAGTAAGAAAACACAATTTTGTAGGATTAGACCTACTAGACTACTAGACAAAGCACTTTAGTGAGACGTGAGAGAAAGAAAAACCACAAAAGAATTACCTGGGATTCGAACCACGGGTTCCGGTAGGACGATCAGCCGTCTAGCCACGAGAGAACACTGTACTAACGAACTGAGCTAACTCGTACTTCGCAATGTGATTTTTCTTTCTCTCACGTCTCACTAAAGTGCTTTGTCTACGTTTTTTTTTTTAGGTCTAATCCTACAAAACTGTGTTCTCTTACTTTACCATATGATTATGAGCACTACCATGCCTACTCTTCTCCTTCTTTCAGCAATAACAAAGAGTAACTTGTTAATTACACCAGTCAGAAGTTGATCACAAGACTGATACATCTTACAAGTGGGTTCCTAATCCCTTTGTCACTACAGACTCATTCGTTTAACAACTATGAAGACATAGTTACTCCCTATTGCGCTTGCTGTTACTAGAATTCGCTTAGAGACGTTGTACTGGAATACTCCCTTTTTTTCTTTAGTTTCTTTGTTTGTTGTCTATGTTTTACATACCCTCCAGTCCTTCAAATTACTGCTTGGTAAATTTAAAACTAATCGGGAAAATGCCAAATATATGAGAATGAGTAAAAAAGTAACCGCTGATCTAGAAACGTAACCATTTTAAACATGTTTAAAAAAAAGAGACTTTCTGATTCGCCCTCGTAGTCTTCGTAAATTTTTCAAGTATTAGTCCCTTGGTTTGCTGTTACTTTTTGATCCACCCTCGTGTCTGGTTAATGGAATTTTTCATTTCTAAAGACTCGCAGGGTCATGTTAACTGTGAATTTTGCCGTGTATCATGTACCCGAAGATCTTCTCTCATGGCTGAGTCTGCCAATGTTGGAATCGCATATTATGCAACGGCAGATTACCCAATTCGGCTGAACAAGGTTGAGCCTAGTACCCGGAAAAGCAAGGGACTCGAAAATAGTTTTGTGTGACAATTTATAACCGTTATTGCTATACCAGACGATTACGTTATCCACAAGATAGTGATGTTTCATTTCTGTTCTGGGTTGTGTAATACACAATCATGTAAAAATAGATGAGATCAGTATTAAAGGGATGATAAATCAGGGCATCGACAGTATAGGTCGGAGGTCCTCAGTAAGTTTAGACTATGGCTCCGGTGGTAATTAATCCGTCATCGATATTAGACCACAGTAATAGCAAACAATTACATGAAATCTTATGGCTTGGAGAAGATATAACAGTCATAGGAGAAATGTTACTAATATATGGAGGTATTATCAATGGAAGACATTAACTTGGGATAGTTCTGCTGTCAAGAGACAGCATGTGTGGGACTTAGTGATGGACTTCAGTGCAACCAAAGAAAGAATCAGCGGCCTACGTATCAAGGGAACAAAGAAAAATATAACAATGGTTAATGTGCATGCGTCAACACAAGATACACAGGATGAAGTCAAAGAACAGTTTTACAGTACGTTAGAGAGAGTAATAGAGAAGACCCAGAAACATGATATACTGATAATACTGGGAGATTTCAATGCAAAGACAAGAAAGGAAGAATCAAACAGACACATCACAGGAAAAGAAAGTCTGCATGAAACATCTAATGATAATGGATGGAGACTAATAAATATGGTAGAAGCTTACGGAATGAGAAGAAGCAGCACACATTTTCAAAATAAGAACATCCATAAACAAACATAGAAATCACCTGATAAACTAACATGAAAGCAGACAAACCGTGTTTTAACTGATACCAGGCACACAACAAACATACTTCAGATCAGAAGTTACAGAGGGGCTGAATGCAGCACCGACCACTATCCTGTGGCAGCTAAACTAAAATTGAGACTGAAGCAACATTTTAATAGTAAATTAAATAAAACTCAGTAATAAATTGAGATGCTTAAGTAGAGATTCATAAGTGAATTTTATGTTATTATTAGGTGAGTTACTTATGAAATTTATGACAAGTCTGTCAACTTTTTAGGCATTAAAATTTCTGTTGGCACAAACAGGCTTGTCACCTCTGTATTTTACAAGCCCAATGACAGCCACACCTATTTACTTTACATCTCCTCCCATCCTGAAGCCTGTAAGAACTCCACCCCATACTCCCAACTCCTCCGTCTTCGCCGCACATGTCAGGATAATTTGGACTTTATAGATCAGCCCAACAAGTTATTAGAATTTTTCCGTCATCGCCACTACCCAGAAAAGCTCCTTCGTGAAGCCGTCAACCATATCCAACTAGTGAGCAACAAAGAAGCATTCAGAAAAAAAGCCTGTTACTCCATCGGGCAGAGTTAAGTTAGTACTGCCTTTCCACCCGCATGGTCAGATGGTTAAGAAAATTATTTATCATCATCTGCCACCAATCCAGCTTCACCCCGACACTCGCGACATTTTCTCTGATCCACCCCTGTTGGCATACAAATGTGAGGCAAACTTTAAAGACAAACTTGTCCACAGCCACTTGAAGCGGAGTCTTACATACGTTGGTACCAGAAAATGTAAACGCCTCCGCTGCGTTACCTGCCTTGTAGTCTGGGAAACGAAAACGATCACCTTTTCCAAAACTATCCTCATTCTTCATAAGGAATTCACATGCGAGTCCCGTAATGTGATATGTGTCATCGTATGCAAAAGATGCAGGATAATGTATATTGGTGAGACTGGCCTCATATTAGGGGACCGCATGCAGAAACGTCTGTACGATATCACCAAGCATGCTTCGAAACCAGTCCCAAATCATTTCAATGGCCCCAACCACAGAGGCAAATCTGATTTTCTGGTAACAGCCATCAAACAATGTCACGCAGATGACACAAGCCGCCTAGCGCTTGAGAACTGGTACATTCAGGATTATGGGACGCTGGATCCACCCTGGTTAAACTCGCTATTCAGCTACACCTAATATTCTCCTCTTCAACAATTATAATCCCTCTCCACTAACCTCCACTCCCTTCCCACTTGTTACACATAGTTCAGAACCTCCTCACAGCAACACATTATAACCACTCTACCCCAGCTATAAGCATCTATTTCACCTTCTCATAGGTAGGATAGCATTGTATCACACTCTCTCCCCTCCACGGTTACCTCACCCACCACCCCCAGTTACGACCCACCAACCACACATCACAGGTCTCCATTTAAACAGTCTGCGCCCTCCATGCTCATTTCTGACACACAGCGTCGGGCAAGCCACATCTTCTTACAGTTACAGCTAGATGCTCTATTCATTATTATCCCCCCGCCTTTTTATTTAAAAATAGCATTCGTGTGAATCTATACTTTATCTCCTCTCTCTATTTCTTCGTCCTGTATGTTTTTGTATGATTAAGGCTCACGCCGAAACGTCACAATTTTGTAATCGTTAAGTAATAAAGCTGTTCCTACTTTTTTCCTAGTTTATACATTATAGCTTCCTGGTCTCTTTCCTGGGTGACCTCTCACATTGTTCTCTCTCCGTTCACCACCTACACGCCGCTGACTTCCAACTGGCCGAAGTTGTTTTTCCTTGTTATCTCCTAGCCATTCATCGCTCCCATTTTCCCCGTCTTTAGGGCGCATTTGTTGTATTCTGTACTAGGAAGATGCCACAAAGTTAAGTTTTTCATTTTTCTTCTTTTTATTTATGTGTTATGTTGTTCTGGTATGTAATCCTTGAAAAAGACTGTCGCCGAAATATTGGATATTGAATGTTTTTCATTTATACATTCTCATCTTACTTTCATACCTTCTGGCACTTGTTTTTTTTCCTCTTTCCTCATCCCCTCTGTCGTTTTGTAAAACTGAGCCACACACCTCTATGTACCTCATTCATTCATTCATTTATTTGCATGTCCCTTGCGGAACTTTGCCTCCCTAACAGCACTCCTGTAGGCCTCTCGGTTGTGAGCAAGATGGTCTGCTGCTGATGCATCCATTCGCAGATCATCAACGTGGCCAGAAAAAAGCGCTACACTGGGAGCAAAGAAGATTAGTTAATTAACACAGAAGTGGTATCGTCAGCTGCCAAACACTGGTGGAAATACTGAAGATGAGATCGGAGCATTTACGTCCAATGTGCAATGAGAATGATCCACCAACTAGCAAACTAGAAGTCTAGTACCCGTTTTACCGGAAGAAGCGGTTCTTAATTGGGGTCCTGCCCAGCTCTATTTCCGAGTTGGTAACTCTTGTCTGGAAGGCAGAGTAACATATACATATGGTTTAACAAGACATAATAAACCCGTTCTAAACATATAGACAAAAGAGAAATATACAGCAGCCACAAGAGATGTATTGAGAAGTCAGAGAGGTCCCTGTCAGGAACAAAAGGTGTACGTACTAAAATAATTCGACTGTGAAGAAGCACAAAATGAAGAATTGACAATTCAAGATGGCTGACATAGACACTGGTCGAATGGATAACTTTAGTTCAGGTATGCAAACTAATTAAATTATTTGGCATTTGAGCTTGTGCTTAATGTACAGAAAGATTCTTTACGTTCAGAACGTGATTATATTATATTATACAAAGCGATTGAAACATGTGTATAATTGCAGATAAGGTACGTGTCTGTGAATTAAAAACAAAATTCAGTGGTAGGGGTAAAAATCGACGTCTAAAAAAAAAAAATCGAGAGGTTAAGACAAAAATGTGATTGGAATGGGCTAGTTGGCTAGAAAAGATCACCATCTTTGCACTCTAGAATATCTCTAGGTGCTCCAGCCATTTCAGGATCTTCATCGGCATACAGTGACTGATAACACGGTTCTGTGCTGACTGACCATTGTTTTGAGTGCTTAGCAGATTGTTGTTTTGCTACGTCAAGTTTTGCCCATAGGGACCACATGGACTGAACTGTAAGCCCAGCTTTTCGTCTTTCCACTGTCATAATCTCAGTTTAACATTCCCACTCTGCTATGCTCTCATCTACCATTTCCATCACCTCACTTTATTATGAATCCACCAACGTATCTACAGCCATTTAATCTATTCTGTCCATCTTTATCTTGACTTGACAAGCATTATTGACTCTGTCTCTTGTCCTCTTCTTACATAATCTTACATCCTCTTATTATGATTCTTATGTCACATTTCTGTCCAGTTATTGCTACTCTGTGTCACATTTTAAATGTATTATTGTACTATTTCGCATTTTTGTTCTGTTGTTGTTACTCAGCATCACATTCTTTTGTGTTATTATTATTCTGTGTCACATTTCTGTCCAGTTATTGCTATGTTGTTTCACATTTCTGTTGCGTTATTGTTGCCCAGCGCCATATTTCTATATGCCCACTGTAGTCTGATCCAAGATGGTTGTGCTAGAGATATGAGACAGTTATCAGGACAAACAAACTGCAGTTGACCAGCTACATATTTCATCTCACTGTGGTATTTTTTGTAGTAGATTTCAATATGGCAGATGGAGTGAGACTTTACTTGTTGCCTGTGTTTTGTGGAGTCTGCTTCTCAAGACCACTCCAGGACTTTAAGGCAACATCTGTAACCCATTGTTCACCCAGCTCAGTATATATTGCTTCCACATTGACATATCATTGGTGGCAGAAGACTCAAACACATTATTCTCAAGAGTGAAAATTGTGAACACAGGCCAGTCTAAGATTCTGTCCTTCATCATCAACTTTTATTCTAGCACATTTATTCAACAGCACTTTAGTGTTGGTATTATTTATGTGTAAAAAATTCATTCATTCATTCATTTGCATGTCCCTTGTGGAACTTTGTCTCCCTAACAGCACTCCTGTAGGCCTCTCGGTTGAAAGCAAGATGGCCTGCTGCTGATGCATTCATTTGTAGATCATCAATGATGTCTTGCAGCCATCCTCGCCTTGGTCTTCCTCTCTTTCTTTTTCACATTATGTACCCTTCCAAGACGGTTTTCTCTAGATTATCATGTAAAAAAATAATAAGTATTAAATTGACAACTAATGCTCAAGTGTTTTTGTGTGTGTCTTCTTGTTGTTTTTATTCTTCTTGATCGTTCTTGTTTTTCTTCTTCGCTCGGATGTGACACCAATCTGTCTTAACAAATGTGACAGTTTATCTCAGGTTTACACCATCACCACAGAGCTTCTCTTGTAGGGGGCTATGGTCTGGCCAGGTCCTTTGTCTGGATGGATTGTATAGCTGGCAGCTGTGGAAGATGTGACGTGATGTTTGTTGCTCTTTACTGCAGGCATATAGATCTGTTAGACCAATTTTCGCTGTGTTTATTTGTCACTTTCTTATATGTGTGTATCCATATGTCTGTCTCCATTTTGCTCTCTCTCACATTCTTTTCTGTTTTGTTGGTTTCACTCTCTCTCTCTTTCTCTCTCTTCTTTGTTTCATTTAAGTAAATCCTTTGCTTTCACAGAAAAGCTGCTATTTGTAATTTTTTTGCAGTGAAAGCAAGAAAGAAAATGATGACATTTGTTAACTGTTAAATGTATCACACTTTGCTATTGCATAGGAACTTTTGTGTATCATTATAAAACAGATGGTCATTCACAGATATGGGTTCAGTTTCTTCCTTAGTATTGACATGTTGTAAGTGTTTCATTTATGTAAGTAGCAGAAAAAATGCATATCCTACCATATGGTGTGTGGTAGTTGAGGAATTCCATTATGTTAAAGGAAATCGATGGTGCATGTTAATCTAATGATCAGGATTAGATGGAGAACAAACAAGTGAATGAACAAATAGGTGAATGAACAAACTATTTTCAAAGGGTGAAGACATTCTACTCTTGACATCTCAACCCTCATTCTAAGATAAGCAGAAGAGATGAGTGGTTTGAGAGATTTGGGAAAAGACTTCATATCAAGCTATGACTAATAGCAAAGCATTTACTTAAATGAAACAAATCAGAGAGAGAGAGAGGAGAGAGAGAGATACCAACAAAACAGAAGAGAATGTGAGAGAGAGCAAAATGGAGACAGGCGGTTTCAGCCAGTTATGTATATGAAACAGGTTTGCGTGATCAGATATGTCCATTTTTCTTTCGTTTCACTGGGGCACCTTCAGTTAAATCTTCTTTTTTTTTTTTTTTAGGGCGTGAAGTCTGCCTTTGCCTGTCTTATTTTCTTTGGTGTTTTCATAGCAGTTGTCCAGGTTAGCTTAAGCCAAGGTTAGCCACTGCTTTTACATCCTGGCCTCCTTTCATTTGTTTTGCCATTTATAACTGAGTAGAGCTAAGAATTGAAGTGAGTGAGTCCAAGATAGGCAAAAAATGCAAGGATATTTTTGAGAAAAAAAAAAAAGGACTGTACTAGTTAACTATCATTTCACTGAAAGATTGATAATGTGGTACAGGCGAAGAAAAGGTAGACCTCTTATGATTGATCTTTGCTATGGTGGGGCCTGCTAAAAGACATGGTATGACATTTCACCAGATGGACATCGTATTTATAGTCTTTTTAAACAGAGCTATGAAGACAAGAGTCGTAAATCAGATGTAATGCTTGGATAGATTCAGACTCAGAGTTTGTAGAAATGTAATGTCTGAGGTGGAGTCAGTGGTGTATGGTGTGGATGGAGTCAGTGGTGTAGGTGGTGTCAGTGGTGTGTGGTGGGTGGAGTCAATGGTGTATTGTGGGTGGAGTCAGTGGTGTATGGTGTGGATGGAGTCAGTGGTGTGTAGTGGGTTGAGTTAGTGGCATGTAGTGAGTGGAGTCAGTGGTGTATTGTGGGTGAAGTCAGTGGTGTATGGTGTGGATGGAGTCAGTGGTGTGTGGTGGGTTGAGTCAGTGGTGTATGGTGTGGATGGAGTCAGTGGTGTGTTATGGGTGGAGTCAGTGGTGTATGGTGTGGATGGAGTCAGTGGTGTAGGTGGAGTCAGTGGTGTGTGGTGGGTTGAGTCAGTGGTGTAGATGGAGGCAGTGGTGTAGGTGGAGTCTGTGGTGGGTGGAGTCAGTGGTGAGTGGTGTGCCTTGAAAAATAGAAGACTCAAAATCTGTGGTAGTTTCAAATGGAGTTGGGGTCAGGGATGGGGATCAAAAGTTTAGTTTACTGACTGCACACCCCCCCCCCCCGTCAGTAAACCCAAAAACATTAAAAAATCAACTATGGTAACCAGCCATCCCCTCACTTATTCTTGGCATCATATATAGCAGGAATTGTAAACCTTTTTTTACAGTGGACTGCCTGCTCATTATATCTCCATATCACATGTACCAGAGTGTCAGAGTACTCATCATCATCACCAGTCCTGTTGAATGTCAGTAAAGGTTCATAAGTTGTCAGTGACTTGGGTTTTACATTACAGAGAATAACTAGAAACAACAGCTAAAAGAATTTTTTGTTTTGTTTTTTAAATTGTTCAGAGATAAAGTTCCATACCCCCATCATTTGTATGGGTATATACTCCCAGGGAATATGGGCACCCTTGGTTGAGAATCCTTGATAAAGATCACAAGAGGTGATTGTTCTGTGTCCCAAGCATTCATGACAAAACTTTTGGTGACTTAATAGATCTCATTGTTCTCGAGCAAGCTGAGTCAGTAGCATGGAACTAAGAGCATCAAACGTGAAATGCTGTGCTATTTTTAATACAGTGATCAGATAATTTCATCAGTAGAGGCAACAGAGATGTGGTTTCTTAGAAGAACATTTAGAGTACCAGTGGCTTCTTAGAAGAATGTTAAAGAGTGTCACGGACAGTGGTTTCTTAGAAGAATGTTAAAGAGTGTCACGGACAGTGGCTTCTTAGAAGAATGTTAAAGAGTGTCACGGACAGTGGCTTCTTAGAAGAATGTTAAAGAGTGTCACGGACAGTGGTTTCTTAGAAGAATGTTAAAGAGTGTCACGGACAGTGGCTTCTTAGAAGAATGTTAAAGAGTGTCACGGACAGTGGCTTCTTAGAAGAATGTTAAAGAGTGTCACGGACAGTGGTTTCTTAGAAGAATGTTAAAGAGTGTCACGGACAGTGGCTTCTTAGAAGAATGTTAAAGAGTGTCACGGACAGTGGTTTCTTAGAAGAATGTTAAAGAGTGTCACGGACAGTGGTTTCTTAGAAGAATGTTAAAGAGTGTCACGGACAGTGGTTTCTTAGAAGAACATTTAGAGTACCAGTGGTGCATTAACAGTATTAAGAATGTTAAAGAGTGTCACGGACAGTGGCTTCTTAGAAGAATGTTAAAGAGTGTCACGGACAGTGGTTTCTTAGAAGAATGTTAAAGAGTGTCACGGACAGTGGTTTCTTAGAAGAATGTTAAAGAGTGTCACGGACAGTGGTTTCTTAGAAGAATGTTAAAGAGTGTCACGGACAGTGGTTTCTTAGAAGAATGTTAAGAGTACCATGGACAGTTTTGAAAACAAGCAGGGAATGTCTAACAGAAGCAGGTGTAGAAAGGAACATATAAAAAAAAAGCCCATAAGAAAACAACAGTCATCATTTGTTGGACATATATTGAGAAGAGGAAGGCTAGAAAACATCATAACAGGAAAAATAAATGGGAAGAAAGGCAGGAGAAGACCAAGAGAAAAAAAAAAATCATGGACAATCTAACATGATAGCACAGTGAAAAAAAGCCACCAACTGAGCTGATAGAAAATATCAGGGCTGAGATAAGCGGGGAAGCATGGTCGCTAGTGACTTCTGGTATGGCACCTGATGATGATGATGATAACCGTAATTGCTTGTTTTGTTTCTAGACATGTCATTTAATTTTACCAGGACTAATGATGTCTTCTTTTATTTGAAGTATTAATATTTCAGGATTGATTTGATGTATTAATTTTTTTTTTTTGCAGTCACTGTGACAGAAAGATAAAAATATTATTACAAGTAGCTGTAAAATCTTATCTTTATATTGTTGAACCTTAGTGACTTTTTATATCTGTGTACATCAGAGACCTAGTGACCTAGATGTGGTCAATATACTAACCTGCCTTTACGTGGGTGCTACAGGCTGGTCAACATGGTTCCCATGGTGGTGGAGCCTTATGAGATGCACTGCATGTTTGAAACATTGATAATCTAGGAAATACCATGTTTTGAAGTGGACAAGTGTTGCTTTATAACCACCACCACCTTTATAACCAGTGAGTTTCACCACCACCATCTTTATAACCAGTGCTGCCACCACCATCATCATCATCATCAGCCTGAAACGCATGTATGAGATATATGTGAGAAGTTATCATGACTCTATCCTAGTTTTTAATGACTTCTGATTATGGCAGATGCAATGATAACAGTAGAACTGGAGATGCAACAGTAACATCTCAGATTGTGAATGATGCAAGAATAACAACTAGGATTATAGGAAATGTAATAGTAACAATAGAATTGTGGAGATGCAACAGTAACATCTCAGATTGTGAATGATGCAAGAATAACAACTAGGATTATAGGAAATGTAGTAGTAACAGTAGAATTGTGGAGATGCAACAGTAACATCTCAGATTGTGAATGATGCAAGAATAACAACTAGGATTATAGGAAATGTAGTAGTAACAATAGAATTGTGGAGATGCAACAGTAACAGGTCACATTGTGAATGATGCAAGAGTAACAGTTAAAAGTATGGGAGATGCATCAATGAAATAGAATTGTGGAAATGCAGCAGTAATGACAGAAATTGTGGTGATAAAACATAACTGAGATTGTGAAAGATTTGAGCGAAGTTCAAAATCAAACTCCGGCTTCACTGCATTCGGGACAACCCCATATATGCTCCGCAGCATCCATCCAGGAGTATGTGTGCTAATAGTTCCTGTCAAATGTTGGTTGTTTACGATGCGTTTTATGCCACACAGTTTGAATTTCCTGCCAGCACTTTTAATCTGTCCTATCTCCAGCAGTCTCCGAACAGTGACATTGTTTGTCCATTCCCGCTCTTCATTTTCCCGCACCCTGTCCAGTACAGCCCCAGCAGTGTCCCTCTTGTCCATTGTCAGTCTGCCATTTATTTTAGCCTGTCCAGCCAGTCTGTCTGCCACATCATTGTCATGTACTCCTGCATGCACTGGATAGTAAAGCCACGTTAGGCTTGTCACAGATGACTGGCTTAACAGTTGAACCCATTCTGTTTGAAGCAGATTCTTCTCAGTCTTATGGAGCATACTCTGTGAGTCCATCACAGTGACACCATCTGTATATATTAGCTTGTCGGAGGACCCACAGTGATGCTGGATGAGATCTTGAACCCAAAGATTTGAGCGCTAACAGTAGGATTATGGGAGATGCAACAACTCAGATTGTGAAAGATGCAACACTAAGAATAATTAAAACTGTGTTGCAACAGAAAATCATGTGTATTGGCACAATGCAACAAATGTCAGGGACTATAAAATTAACATTTATCATCATCATCATCATCATCACGTGCCTTCTTCAGAATGAAGGTTGGTGGTAATGAATTTCTAGTTTTCCTTGCTCCCCTGCCTCGATTGTGCTTTCAGACAGGCTGTATCCTGTCCATTCTCATTTGTTATTTTCCCATCTACATCTGTCTTCCTCTTTGCTTTTTATAAGGTTCTACATAAAACCATTTATACTGACACAATACAGCAGAAGTCAGGGACTGTGGCAACAAAAGGACTTTATAGAAAAGAAACAGATCTTTTCACTCATAATTCTTTCATTCCTTGTTTCTTTATTCATTATCATTTTTAGATCTTTTCACTCATAATTTTTTCATTCCTTGTTTCTTCATTCATTATCATTTTTAGATCTTTTCACTCATAATTTTTTCATTCCTTGTTTCTTCATTCATTATCATTTTTAGATCTTTTCACTCATAATTATTTCATTCCTTGTTTCTTCATTCATTATCATTTTTAAAAAGCTCATTTATTTCATTTTTTTTTTTTTGCTTGCACTTTCACTATTGTGTGCTCTGCTCTGTGAAAACATACTTGTCAGCAGATCAGCTGTATTGTAAAATACACTTTCATAACTGACACACCTGAGCTTGGATGTGATGGGGATTTTAATCATTCTCTCCCCCCCCCCCCCAAAAAAAAAATAGCACTGCAGAATAGGAGAGAAAAAGTGTGTAACACATTTCATATGAGTTTACTTTAGCTTGCACATGTGCGCTCATAAAGTGAGTGTTAACAGTGAGTGGGTTAGTGGAGCTTCAGTGAAGCTGTTAACAGGAATGTTTTAGAAAACAGTAACATTCAACAATAACCAGAATAAATATGGTCCATCATCTCTTTCCCTATTTCTCATGGGAAGAGCAAGGACCACAGATTTCCTGCAGTACTGTGTAACACAGGGGTGTCCCAGCCAGTGGGGGAATTGTAGGGCTTCGTTGAATGTTAGTAAAGTGTTATGTCTTGTAGATTGTGTACAGTCTGTAGAGTTGTAGTTTGTGGAGACGTCAATATTCCAGCAGTTTGATTCTGACAGTCTGTGGTTCTCAGTTCCTTCCACTGATTGAGAAACACATTGTTGGCTTCTCCTTGATTACTGGCTTGGCTGGTTGGTTGTCCTGTTAGTGCAAACTTGTGTTGCTGGCTTGGCTGGTTGGTTGTACTGTTAGTGCAAACATGAAGTCTGTGTACCTTTTACTGTTGTGAAGATCTTGAAGCACAGACATTATGCTGGATAGGGAGTGGGTTGTGGTGGTTTGCTTCAGTTCCTGGTGGGTGAGCATGATTATGACCTCACTTCTGACATGAAAGGCTATGGGTTCATTACCCCAGCTTCTGGAGTCCTCAAGTCATTGGGCTATAGAAACTGGCACCTGACCCACTAGTGTTGAGGGGAAAAAACTTTTAAAGGTGGAGGGTTTTGGCATATAGGAATCTACTTTACATGCTGTAGCCGGTGCATTAAAGAGAAAATAGATATGTGAAGTTAATCCCATAAATAAAAAGCCTCTGCCTGAGTCTAGAGTGAGTAGACAAATCTTTCGTGGAGAAAACGTAAGAAAAAATATTTCTCCACAGACTTGTTTGTAAGAAAAAGACTTCAGCCTCTGCTTCATTAGCCGTCCTTTTTTTATTGTTTTATCAGGGAGTATGATTGTCCCAGCAAGCTCTGTTTCACTGACCTTGATATCTGTAGCTTCGTCTTTATTTCCCAGTTCTCGGGGTTTTATAAAGCATAAGTGGAACCTGAGGACACATGATATCTGTTTGCCTGGATGAGTCAGTAGCTCATTAACCCTTGGGAAAACTTCTTGCATAGATTACAATTTACATCTGAGAGCGTAGGTTATCAGACTAGTGGTTTAGTGCCCCTATCCAGCCAGAACATTTTTCATGCACCTCAGATCTGTCATTTTGGTAACTGTGGTAGTTAAAATGTGTATAAAAAAAAGTGACAGACTGGAAGCTCACATAACAATATGAGAAAGCCTTTGGTATTAGCTTAAGTTCTATAATCTTGGGGTATGTACAATAGGCATCAAATTCCTTGATGAGCTTACAGGAGTGTCCTGAATGCTCTAGGGGAGCAGCAGAGCATGGCCATTCTTCAGGTTCGAATTCTCTTGATGAGATTGAGAAGCTTGCTGAGAATAGAGGCTCATGGTGAGACTTGCTAGCCCTGTGTGACATATGATGGCATGGGAAGGATGTACAGTTCTAGCTGAATATGGTTGTAATGATTTTTTTAAAAAAAAATAAGATAGTTGAAATTATGTATTTAGTGAGAATACATTGAAGAACTCGTGTTGGGTAGTGAAGGATGCAGTTGTGGTAAATTCCACATATTGTCATGTATCATTGCCACCATCTTTTTTACCAAATTGATTTTGAATATGTGTGACAGTGTGAAATATGAGAGACAAAGGGAAGAATGTCAGATAGAACCTCTGTATCTGAGTTTTTAATCTTTGAAAAATTCATCATCAGGACTGTGCTAGAATCATGTGCTACGTGCTAGAATCACATGCTACATGCTAGAATCATGTGCAGTATGCTAGAATCATGTGCTACGTGCTAGAATTGCATTACAGTTATTAGTTCTGGTGAGCCAGAATCGACTAAGACTCTGTTCCACCTTTCTGTTGATGCCCCTAGTAATAGGTTCAGTTAGACTGATAGGGTATTTGCTGTATGCTCAAGGTGGTGTAGTTTGTCAAGAAGCCATCTGTTTGAGATCCGAGCTGGATCTTCCAATTTGACACATCATGTGTTTCAGATTCTTCATAGTGATTCCTGCCAGGAACATCCAGCTTGTGATATTAAACAACAATAAAAATTGTCTGGCACTTTCTTTTCCCTTGTTATGTAAACAGATGGTTCAGTTTTTAATTTTGATTCTTTATTTCTGCAAATATCACCAGAGTTTTCAGAGATGTAGTTTCTTTGAAGAATGTACCATGAACAACTAAGATGGAAAACAGGAAATGTGTGACAAAAGCAGATGTAGAAAGGAACTTTTTTGAAGCCATAAGAAAATTACAGTCATCATTTATAGGACATATAATGAGAAGGGGAGGGCTTGAAAGCACCATAACGAGAAAGATAAATGAGAAGAGAGGCAGAGGAAGACCAAGAGAGAAAAAAAATAATGAGCGGTCTAACACTGTGGCACAATAAAAAGTTACCAACTGAGCAGATTGAAAATATCAAGAACTGAAATTACTACCAGTGCCTGCTGGCATGGCACTTGATGATGATTTCTACTTGTAGGGATCTACTTTACACAATATGAGAATCACTTGCCTTTGAGAACTTATTGTAATAAGAGCTGTTGTTTTTATAGTGATACACATCCATGCTTACTTGCTTGTTTTGTAGCATAACTTTTCTGTAAGCATCCAATATTTCAGCGCGAGCCTTTTTCAAGGATTACATACACAAACAAAACACGACTTATAGCTAACAGAAAATTAAAAAATTATCTTAGTGGCATCCTTCTAAGTAGGAAACACAAGAGAAATTTCTCATGCCGAAGTATTGGATGTTGTGTGTTTTTCATTTATACATTCTCATCTTACTCTCATACTTTCTATTCATTTTTTGTCACTTACGCACTCCCTCTGCCACCTTGTAAAACTGCAACATACACCTCCATCTACCTAGGGGATAGGGTGTCCGTATTTTCACTGACCAGAGGGCGATGTGGTCAGCACCATACCAGGTTGCCTTTCTTTCCCTAGCTCCAGAGTAAGCCAGGTACTTATTTTTTACTGCTGGGATGGCTTGGGCTCATCCAGCCGGATTCAAACCACTGACTCTAACCTTGAGAGACTAGTGCATCATTAACCACTTCACCACTCAAGTATCCCTTACAAGTGTGGAGTGTTATAATTGTTTATTTTACACCACATCACAGACTGCTTAACCCAATAGACTTGTTATAAGTGCTAACCCAGTAGACTTGTTATAAGTGCTCAACTCATTAGACTTGTTATAAGTACTCAACCCAGTAGACTTATTATAAGTGCTTAACCCAGTAGACTTGTTATAAGTGCTTAACCCAGTAGACTTGTTATAAGTGCTCAACCCATTAGACTTGTTATAAGTGCTCAACCCATTAGACTTGTTATAAGTGCTCAACCCATTAGACTTGTTATAAGTGCTTAACCCATTAGACTTGTTATAAGTGCTTAACCCATTAGACTTGTTATAAGTGCTCAGCCCATTAGACTTGTTATAAGTGCTTAACCCAGTAGACTTGTTATAAGTGCTTAACCCAGTAGACTTGTTATAAGTGCTTAACCCATTAGACTTGTTATAAGTGCTCAACCCATTAGACTTGTTATAAGTGCTTAACCCAGTAGACTTGTTATAAGTGCTTAACCCAGTAGACTTGTTATAAGTGCTTAACCCAGTAGACTTGTTATAAGTGCTCAACCCATTAGACTTGTTATAAGTGCTCAACCCATTAGACTTGTTATAAGTGCTTAACCCAGTAGACTTGTTATAAGTGCTTAACCCAGTAGACTTGTTATAAGTGCTTAACCCAGTAGACTTGATCATTAACTCAGTATGCTGCAATCATATATCACCACAAACACGAGAACCATAAAACAAATTATCTGCAGCAATTGCAGATGACAGTAGATGAACCTCAATTCAGTTCAATTCAAGTGCCATGCCACGTGGCATAGACGTTCATTTCTCTCCACAATTCCCTGTTTTTAGATTTTATTATGAGATCCACCGATGACGTTCTTCCTAGCCACACTGACAGCCCATCCAGTAACTTCTCTCTCTTTGTCTTCCTCTGTCTCTTCTTCCTTCAATTTTTCCTGTTGCCACAGTGTGTTCCAGTTTTCCTTTTCACAGGAAATGTCTTATAAATCTTGCTTGTCTGCCTCTGATCTTTGCTATAATTTGTATTTTAACTCCAGCCTCTCTTAACTCTTCCCGTGCCCAAGAAAAAAACGCGGACGTTCCCTTCTGTGCCACACAAAAAGCGCAGGTCCTGATCTGTATAGTGGGTATAGTTGTAAAATGGAATGGAAAACAGTATTTACATGTACTTCCGTGTACTTATTATGTTTCAAAGTATAACTAAATGTATGAAAATTTCATAAATGCAGAATTTTTTAGGAAAAAAGAAGTAATGTGGTGTTTTTAGACAATGACTGTGCACACCTCGCCATCAGCTAGGTCTAGATATGCACTACTTACCATCTGAGATGTCTAGATCTACTTGTCGATCTCGTATTGTGATTCTATGTTGCATTCTCGCTAAATTAATGTCTGAAATAACCTACTAACTATTTCCCCAGTTGTCTAATATGTCTAAATCTACTGAGGATACATTCAAGAGGAGTGGGGTGGTCACAGGCCATGTCCATACCCCTATCTACATCATCAAAAATTGAAAAATTTTGATGTTTCTCTTCCTTTTTCTCACTCGTTATCGCTTGTAACTAAGGACTCTTCCACCATTTTGAAAAGTGTCACCGGAAACGCGAACAGAATATGCACAATCTAAATGTTGCACCGGTTGGTTTTATTGAAACAAATGAATTGTTACTATAATGACTATGGCACACAACTCAGTAATCGGAAATCCTCACTATAGCGACTTTGGCACGGGAAGAGTTAAGACTTCTTCATTGGTTTTCTTGGCCGTCCACAGTACCTTTATCATTCTTCCTAAAAACCACATCTCCATGGCCTCCATTTCTCGCTGTGCTCTCTTATTCATAGACCATGCTTCACACCCATAACCTCAAGGACAGTGAAAATCTAATCCCAGAGGCAGCGTCAGCAGCCTGAACTGCTCAGACCCAGGGCAAGATCTCCAGAGTGTGGAAGGAGTAAACCGTCTTCAGTAAACATTAAAACAGAGTGAACACACCACTGTAACAGACAAGAAAAGAAGCTACATAGCACCATCTGCTAGACTACCGCCGCTGAAAGATCTTCAGAAACAGCAGTAGCTACTGCCAAACCCTTACTTCATCAGCTATGAGTAGTAGCTACTACCAGACCCTTACTACATCAGCTATGAGTAGTAGCTACTGCCAAACCCTTACTTCATCAGCTATGAGTAGTAGCTACTACCAGACCCTTACTACATCAGCTATGAGTAGTAGCTACTGCCAAACCCTTACTTCATCAGCTATGAGTAGTAGCTACTGCCAAACCCTTACTTCATCAGCTATGAGTAGTAGCTACTGCCAAACCCTTACTTCATCAGCTATGAGTAGTAGCTACTGCCAAACCCTTACTTCATCAACTGTGAGTAGTAGCTACTGCCAAACCCTTACTTCATCAACTATGAGTAGTAGCTACTGCCAAACCCTTACTTCATCAACTACGAGTAGTAGCTACTGCCAAACCCTTACTTCATCAACTATGGGAATATAGTCCAGAGCTGGAAAAAAAAGAAATGCTACTTGGCCTGGGGAGATTTGGAAAGAGGAGCTTGGAGGGGGAAGAGGGATTAAGAATGGAGAGTGACACACAGAGGAACTAAGAGACTAAATGTTATGTTAATCATTGAACTTAACACACTCTTTATCTGCAACATATTCTTCAAACCATAAAAATAACAAGCCACAACATGCTTCTGACACTAGTGAACATATTACTCAGACCACAGAAATGACAAGCCACATAATATTTCTGTCATTAGTTGAAATAGAAAATTTGAATCATGATACAATAATTTTTTTTTTTTTTTTAAATTTATTGCAGTGTGGTTAGTGTTTGTGTGTATTTAGCTGATGCTGTTCTATTTCCCTGGGTGCCATGGTTGTGTAGTGGTTAGTGCACTCACCTGTCAATCAGAAGGCTCCCAGTTTGAGTTCACACTTGGGCAGACATTTTTTTGGACCGACTGGCACTGAGTTCACCCAGCCCTTCACAAATGTGTACTTGGTGCTTCACTAGGAAAACAAAGGCAGCCGGGACAGGTGCTGGCATCCTTACCTCAAATGCTGTGGTGGTCTAGGAATGCGAAGGCACCAACACTTCACACCCCTGTGGCATGCAAGTACTGTCTTGGGTAGTTTTATTTTCCTCTAACTGAGTGGGATGTCCTTTCCCGTCAGCGCCTTGAAAATGTTGGAACAAAAAACTTCTTATTGAATTGTGAGTGAGTTATGATGGATAACTTGAAGATATCAGGTGTACCCAAAAAAATAGCAAGCGTCTTGGCAGATTCCACTACGATCGGGACCAGAGCAGGCCCTGCATCATTAGCCAGGTTGAGCACCAGTAAAAAGACATGGGGCTAGATCTTCATAGAACTGGTCCACCAACTCTGATAACTATGCTGTCACTCTAGCAGTCATCAGTGCTCCTGATTTACTTAACAGAGCACATTTGGTTGCCTTAGATTTCAGTTTTAGCACAGTTTCATCTCTTATGATAACTTTTTTTTTTTTTTTTTGCAGATGATTTTCATGGATTTCAAGTAACAAGACTGCTGGACTAACACTGTTTGTAGTTTTTTGTGATAGAAAAGTTCCGTACAACTTTTCTGTAAAAAAATTTGTCAGCAAACACATTTTACGAGACTATGATTTCAACATGTACTAGTGGTAGTATTTTAGAATGACTAGGACTGAAAATGAAAGTTTTCATCTGAGGGTGAAAATATGTGGATCTCTTGAGGTAGTTATTGTTGCCATTTCTTATGATGTTATTAAGTGGATGTGATGGCAGCTGATTTGCGATATGACAGCCGTCATCCATATACACCTAGTATTCAGGTTCATTCAGTAGCAAAGCATCAGCTGGAGTCTGACATTGACCCACCCCACCATCCCTTTCCTCAGTCAATGTTTGAACCCAAGTTTCTACCTTCTGGGAAGCTCAATTCAATCACATCCGTTGATTCTGAGATCAGGGAGACTTCCTGTGAGAACCTCGAAGTGAAAATGCCTGGACATGCTTGTCGTTGTGATGTGAATGGAAGGTCAGAGAGTCACGAAAACTTGGACGTTGAGGCCCTAGAAAGAGAGTCTGGGCTGCCATATGTTGTGACAGATGGTGCCTTGCATTTTATGACATCATGTCACAAGTGTCATTCAGCTAAAGGAACATTCCAGTTGACAGGGCACCGAGATGAAATACATAATCTTAGTGGGTATGTAAGAAAACGTAAGGGATCCAACAATGGCAGTTACGATGGCTCGTTAGAAAGGATAGAGGAGGATCGAGATTTAATTACTGGGTCATTCCAGTCCCTTCCTCCTCACCACTTAGAACGGAGTCTTTCATACTCATCGGTTGAAAAAACTGTAGGCAGAAATGTCCTTGGTAGCAGCGCTCAGAATGGAGACAGAGCTGGCTACTTCTCCGAGGTAAATTCACACACATTTGACCATGATCCTGGCAACGATGCAAACAGACTTCACGACAAGGACCCTGAAGACATCCAAGCAGCCCTTGGATCATCTTCTTTGCATATATCAACAGTTAGAGACTTGTTTCAGCAAATGTTGCCTTCAGATGCAAATTTCCGAGGGGAGGATCAGGTGAGCACTGATGCCATAGAAAATTCATCTAATGTAGACAGAGACAAAGATCCTAGATTTAATCAATCAAAGAATGCCTCAGCAGATATGGGAAACAAAATTGAGGACATGGTAACAGATAAACTAAATATAGAAGATCAGCCTCAAAGACCAAAGCGGCCAGACTCGAGCTCCTTCAGCCTTTCCCTGCCATTTCGATTTCTGAAAAGTTCAGCTTTCGAGTCATCTTCATCAAAAGATCAAAATTTCAGTGATAAGCTTGTTACAGCAGCTCCTGCCAGCCACCATGAAAAAGGCCACCCGCCACCCAGGCAGTCATGGCTTCTCAGGCTGTTTGAGTCAAAAATGTTTGACATGTCCATAGCGATCACTTACCTGTATAACTCCAAGGAGTCTGGTGTTCAGATATATATAGGTAAAGTTCTTGTTCTTTGAGTCTTGTTGCATGTAACATTCGTATGCTTTCTTGTCTTATATGTATATTTCTGTGCGAACTTATGACATATAAGATTCATATTATTCTGTTACATGTATAGATTTATGCATTTTTGTCAGCTTTGTTCATTGCATGATCAACTAATGCATTGCCACAGATATGGCTTTGTGTACTTTTTATATATAAAATTCATAGCTTTTTATATTTATTTGAAATTTGTAACTTGTAAGATTCATGTATATTTGTGAGAGCCTTGTCACATGTAAAATTCAAAATGAGACGAACCATATCTTTGTGTCACAAAAAGAATTAGGTAAGTTATGAATCCTTTCGTGTGAAAGATTCATGTATCCAGTTCAGTTTTTTTTTTTTTAATAGCCAGATTTTTCATAAGTGTAGTATTCTTATGGTTGTATGGGTAAAACCTTGTGTCCTTTTGAATAAACATTTGTCTTGTCAAAAATTGTCTCTTTATTGTAGCATAGTAATGTCCAGATATGTCGATGGCCTTCTGAGGCCTTATTATATTTTCGAGATGGCTCAGTAGATAAAACCTGCTAACCAGTGGTTTCTTGTTTCATGAGCTAATGGATCCCTCAGAGGTGTTACTTATTCTCTTGATCTAGAAGTGGAGAAAATTTTCCTGCAGTGTGAGGCACACATCTAGAAATGAATTTTAGAGAAAATGGACATGTTCTAGCTTTAAAAAAATTTGGTGACTAAAGGATCATCATAATTAAATGAAATAAGGAGGCATAATTTTTTATTTGCTGTCTGGGAATTTTGACTCTAAAAATGGGAAATGTAACGTAAGAGAAGGACCATGACTCCTCAAGGGATGTAAGGTGGCAGAGCTGATAGTATGCATTGTTGTTACAGAATTGTTATTGTCTGAACTTAATTTATTAAGCATTAATCTCTCGTGATGAAGGTTGGGGATTTGAATCAGGCCAGAGGTGCCTTAGTCACCCAGCTGTAGAGATTGGTACCTGACTTCTTCTGGTGTTAGAGAAGGATGCGGACTATATCACCCTCTAGTATGGTGACAGGTCAAGGAAACTATGGGCATGAACACCACATCCCCATGTGCCTCTAAGGCATGATGGGGTTACCTTTATTTATTAAACAGCTTTTACTTTTGTGTCTACATTTGTTTTCCCATGTAGTTTTGTTTCATTTATTTTATTCTTCCTTTTCCTACATTTCTTTAGCATTCATTGTAACAATTCTCATTGTTTTCTTTAATCTAGGGAACAGGATGTTCAGTTTTGATGATGCTGATGTTGACTTTTATCTGCCCCAATTGCTCAACATGTACATCCACATGCATGATGTTGCAGAGGCCATTCATCCATACCTGGTCCACAGGTAATTTCTGTCCCTACTAGGTTTGCAAGTAAAACTTCTGTTCCTACTAGATTTTCAAGTAACTTGTCCCGAAAGGGTTCACACATATCTATCCCTGTGGAGTTCTCTCATCTGTCCCTACAGAGTCCTTAAGTAATGTCTGTCCCTACAGAGTTTACAGGGGCTTTGTCTAGTTAGGGGTTCCATCCCTACCTGGCTTACAGGTAACTTGTTATGTTGGGTTTCTATCCCTGTCTAGTCCACCAGTAACTTCATATAGTTGGGTTCATATCCTGACAGAGTTCACAAGTAAATCAGGTTTAAGTTATCTAATTTGGTGTCAGCTTTATCAGATCCACATATTTATGTAGATATATATTGTGAGCTTATCTCCACAAAACATCTGTCTGATATGAGCAATTATATGTTCTTGTTGACTTTCAGGTGCAGGAACTCGATAGAGTTCTCTGTGAATGCTGTCTGGCTTCTCAGTGCCTACTCATCAGATACACTCAAGCCTAGCTGGAAGAACTCTCAAGGGATCAAACTCAGGGATATGATACTGAATGAGGAGTTGAGGTAATGTGTGACATTCAGAGATCGGTTCTTAGAACATAATTACCTTTTCTCTTGGTGTTATGGCTTCTGTCAAGCAGTGTACATGACAGCCTACAGAGCAATGTACATATCTTACCTAGCAATATACAGTAACCTACAGAAGCAGTGTACATGACAGCCTACAGAGCAATGTACATATCTTACCTAGCAATGTACAATAACCTACAGAAGCAGTGTACATGACAGCCTACTGAAGCAATGTAAATATCTTACCTAGCAATGTACAATAACCTACAGAAGCAGTGTACATGACAGCCTACAGAGCAATGTACATAGCTTACCTAGCAATGTACAATAACCTACAGAAGCAGTGTACATGACAGCCTACAGAGCAGTGTAAATATCTTATCAAGCAGTGTACATGACAACTTACAGAGCAATGTAAATATCTTATCAAGCAGTGTACATGACAACCTACAGAACAATGTAAATATCTTATCAAGCAGTGTACATGACAACCTACAGAACAATGTAAATATCTTATCAAGCAGTGTACATGACAACCTACAGAACAATGTAAATATCTTATCAAGCAGTGTACATGACAACCTACAGAACAATGTAAATATCTTATCAAGCAGTGTACATGACAACCTACAGAACAATGTAAATATCTTATCAAGCAGTGTACATGACAACCTACAGAACAATGTAAATATCTTATCAAGCAGTGTACATGATAACTTACAGAGCAATGTACATATCTTACCTAGCAATGTACAATAACCTACTGAAGCAGTGTACATAACCTACTGAAGCAGTGTACATAACCTACTGAAGCAGTGTTCACAACAACCTGCCAAGCAATGGTAATCTCAAAATAATCAGCACAATGTGTCCTAGTATACACAGATTTGAACAATCGATACAGTACCTGATATACATAGAGATTTGAACAAAAAAAAACACCACCAGTCCTGATATACACAGAGATTTGAACAATCAAAACAACACCAGCCCTGATATACACAGAGATTTGAACAATCAAAACAACACCAGCCCTGATATACACAGAGATTTGAACAATCAAAACAACACCAGCCCTGATATACACAGAGATTTGAACAATCAAAACAACACCAGCCCCGATATATGTGAAGATTTGAAACAGTTGATACAGCACCAGTTCTGATGTACACTGAGATTTGGAGCAATCAGTACAGCACCAGATCTGATATACACAGAACTTTGAACAGTCAGCATAACACCAGTTCTTTCATACACAGAAGTTTGAAACAGTCAGCACAACACCAGTTCTGATGTACATAGAGATTTGAACAATCAGAGCAACATCAGTCATGATGTACAAAGAAAGAAAATGAAGTGGTTTTGGATACTTATTCAGAATGAGACTAAATCTACCATATGCAAGGGCCAATAACACCAGAATGGAATAATCCGGAAACTGAAGACACTCTAGAATAAGGCGAATAGATGTGTTTTTTCATATCTTTATCACCAAGTAAGACGAAGATAAAGAACTAAGACAAACTTTAGGTACATATAACAGAGCAGTTGCACTATAAGATTTAGACAAGCAGGCCATGGTACAGAATGCAATATATACTGTAGTTTAATTCAGATACCAATGATAGCAGGATTGAGAGGTCAGTGTGATTTTAAATGGAATGGAAAGATTGTTGTACTTGTGATTTCCCTTCATTATTTCTTTCATTACCTGCCGGAAACTTCACATATTGATTTTTGTTCTTTTTTCTTCAGGTATAGACCATTGAGAAAAGGTTGTTAAATATTTTGTCTCTGTACAGCAGATAGTGTAAGGGGTTTGTTTTTTTTTTTTTTTTGTAATGAGAACCACTGAAAAGATCTTGAGAAGAGTGATGTGTGGCCATCTTGTAGCAGTGCTGAATTGATTATACAGTATTCAGACATTCCCCAGGGTCTTTGTAGATTTATGTAGGACATCACATGTTATACAACACCCAATTCTGGTGTCTGCAAAATGCATAAACACCTTTAGTGCATGAAAGCTGTAGATGAAAACAGGCAGGATGTGAAAGTCTAGTAACATCTCAGAATTTAACATCTCCAGTCGGGCTTTCTGACAGCTCACCCATTGAACTGTAACTGAATGTCTACATCACACAATATTGAAATTCCAGTTGACAGAACCAGCATCCTATTCCACTGCAAAACCAAGCCTTTATGATGAATTGTTCAGGCACATACTTGTGGGAGAGCTCTGACCATTGCACACACACCAGTATTTTGGAGAAACTAATGAAATTTCATCCACACAATGACAAAGGTTGACTACCCAAGAATGCAGACCCAGCTGGTCTACAAAGTGTTTTCTTTTCCTTGACCTTGCTGTAATGAGCCTCACCAAATTGCATAACCTCCTTTCAGCCCATTCTCCATTTTGATATGAAGTGGTACACGGCTATAATACATGCATGAGTAAAAGAAGGAAATCCTTAGGGCATACAGTATATACTCCTACATTATTATAGATGGTCTGTGACAGCTTTTGTTTCCAACTTGTTGATCAAGCTGAGTTACACAGCAGCTCTGCTGGGAGGTAATACAGAATCTTAGGCAAACTGTGGATCAGCAGCTTTGATATGTGTTCTCACATATACATAGATTATAATGGTTTAAAGGATGTTGAGCAATAGAGGGCTCACCTGGGCAAGAGCAGGAAAAAAAGGCAAAGGACAGGCATTTGTGGAAAACCCTTGCAGGAGCCCCATGTGCCCTGGGCACTTAAGGTTCGGAGAGAGAGATAATCGTTTCAAGTTTGGAAAATTATGCACCCCAGGTTTTGTGAAACAAAGCTCTCATGCTTAAAATGAAACATCTTCTTTTTGTTGCAGGCCCCAGGTTTTGAGTCCGACCAGTAACCTTCATATGAAGCTGGTGACCACACAAAGCCACAGACATCGCCCGCCATCAGGGCCAGGAGCCGCTGACTCGGCAAGTCCAGCACCGCCCGTCAGCTTGACTGGCTGTAGCCAGACGTCTGCAGCCTTAGACCTGGTGTCCGCCGTCCAGCCTAGTCAAAGCGTGATAAAGAAAACGCATCAGCGATCACGATCAGAAGCCACAGGTAGAAGCTTTAGGGGAAGGGAGAGCATTATTTGGGTGGTCCTAGTTAGCAGTAGTAGCTTCCCCTTCAGTCTTTTTTTTCAGTCTCTGATGTGGCTATAAAATAAGACAAATTTTTCATACATATTTTGGTTATTATTCCATTCTTTGATTTTTTTGTTGTTGTTGTTGCTTTCCTTAACCAAGAACAGAAGTTCCTATTTGCCTTTCTTGAGTCATTAAGATGTGTTTCTAATGGGACAGGCCTAGAATGTGTGATAAGATCTCCTAGGTAGGGAGATTTTATTGGTATTTAGTAGTGTATTTAGGGTAGTTGGTTTACAAACGGTAACATTTTTTTAAAGATAATCCCTTTTTTTATATTTCAAGTATATACACAAGTAATTAGATTTGTTTACAATGCAAAATTTCAAAATATTCTTTCCATCTAGTACAGATTTTCTTTTCATTATTTATCATGTCTTCATTACTATCCTTCAAGCTCTGCAGAGGTTGTTTATACCCTTGCTTTACTGTTCGCACTTCTTTATAGAATTCCCTGCTTTTCTTATTATGATGGCATGTCTGCATCTTGCTTATCATGTCTTTCATATATTGTCGTTTTTATTGACGAGTAACTTTTTTGAGTTGCTTTAAATTGTGTGTGGTGCTTCTCATTTGCTTTGTTGTTCATGTCATTCAACCATATCTGTTTTGTTGTTATTTTCTTTATGACTGCCTCTCTGCAGACTTCATTGAACCAGTTCTTTTTTTTTATTTATGGCCTTGACTCCCAAGCATTCTTACACTGTGTTCTTTACAATGGTTTTTATATTTTCCCTGTTTTCTGAAAAACTACTAACCCGCTCCCACACCGATACGATACTGTGCCTCAACACCTCTACAGCATTGGCTGCAAAGAACAACAGCTCGCTGTTACAGGGAGTTCATACAAGTTGAAAAACTACTAAACTGTGAAGAGCCTACAAGCACATTAATGTGCGAAGACTTGTGAACCTGAAATAGAGGAACCAGACTTAGAAGGCACACTTCTGTGAAACAACATAGCACCTGGTTCAGATGGAACTGCTGCAGAACTGATTAAGGAAGGAGGTCTAAAGCTACATGAATAGATACGTGCACTAACACAACAAATATGGAGAGAAGAAAAACTCCCTAGTGAGTGGAGAGAATCATTACTGATCCCAGTATTCAAAACAAGGTGATAGGAGCAAGTATGAAAATTACAGAAGAATATCATTACTACAAACACGCTACAAAATACTGTCTATTATACTTTTAAACAGATTAAAACCATACAGCAAGAACATACTGGGAGACCATCAAGCAAGTTTTAGGAAGAATAGATCAACCACAGACCAAATATTTTATCTACATCAAAGAGCAGAAAAGTACTGGGAATATGGAAAAGAAGTACATAACATCTTAATTGACTTCAGGAAAGCCTATGACAGCATAGATAGGAGGAGCTTATGCAAGATTATGAAAGAATTTGAGATAACCTAATAAATTAATCAGTCTGACCAGAATATGTATGGAGGATACATAAAATATAGAATATATAAAGGAAGAAGGTCAGATCCTTTCTCTACAAGAACTGGTTTAAAACAAGGTGATACATTATCTTCATTACTATTCAACCTAGTACTAGAAAAGGTTATCAGAAAAGTGAAAGAAGAAAGCAGTACAGAAGAACAAGCTAAAATACTAGGATACGCTGATGACATTGACCTAGTGGGGGAAACTGTGCAAGAAGTCATCAACACCTGCATACACCTGAGAGATGTGGGCTTGATCATTAACCAAGATAAGACAGAGTATATGAAGATATCAAGAGACCAGGGGCAGAATGATCTGGATTATATACATGTTGGAGAGATGATTATTAGGGAAGCAGAAACATACAAATATCTAGGCACAACCTTCAACAGAAGCAGTATAGTAAGCGAGGAAATTAAAAGCAGAGTACAGATAAGGAATAAAATATATAAAATATGGAGTATAACAAAGAAAGATGAACAACAGTTGCAGATCTTTGAGAACAAGATCCAAAGAAGAATCTTTGGGCTGATAAAAGATACCAGCAGTGTAGAATGGAGAGCTAGAAAGAACACTGAACTGAACAGCTTATTTAAATCCCAGTGAATTATAAATGTCTTGAAACTGAACAGATGACACTGGCTGGGACATGTAGAAAGAATGGAAGAGAACAGACAAATGAAAATGACGTACTCTCAAGAGATGAGGGAAACAAGAACAAGGGGTAGACCAAGACAGAGATGGAAAGACAACATGGAAGAGAGGTTCTAAGGACTGTTATTGCCGGAGGTGTGGTGGAGAATTCGATCTCCACTCCAACGGCGCACGTCTCAGACAGCCTCTGGCAGTCAAGTCCAGCTCCTTGGCAGAACTGTTTAAACTGACAGGAGAAGGGGCGAGGGCAAATATCTGGCGCCTGAAAACTAGATACTTAGAGTAGATGAGTGGCACGTTTGGTAGCTCATCTACTGCTGCTGGCGAGATTCTTCAACTGCCGTGCGTGGAGCGGTGCTCCTCCCGGCCAATGAAGAAAGGTGCAAATAAGGGTTGCCGTGCAGCATCACTGTGGAAAAGGTGGTAGAAAGGATAAAGCGAAGCTAACAGTCAAATCACGGCACCTCTGGTCTGGAGGTCGGCCACGTCCTGAGTGCAGTCATATCGGGTGAAATGCATGAATCGGCTTATCCCAGAGGTTAAGACACTGCTGGCTAGACTCTTCGAATGCCGCGCTTGGAATGAAGCTCCTCCCGGTCAGGGAAGAAAGTGCGGAAAAGAAATAAAGGTTGCTGTGCGGCGCCGATGTGAAAAGGTAGTGGAAAGGATAAAGTGAAGTTTAATCGGTATGTCCAGTAGTATCGCTGCGAGAGCTACACATACCACGGCGCCTCTGCTCTAGAGGCTGGCCACGTCCGAAATACACCTACACTGGTGAAATATGCCTAAACCAGCACACACCAGGGGTGGAACTTGATGGCTAGACATGTCATGCCACCTCCGCTCTAGAGGTCGGTCACGTCCCAAACACGCCCATACTGGGATAATATGCCTAAACCGGCTCAACCCAGGGGTGGAAGTCACTAGTGGTGAGGATTCGTCCTCCTGTACAGAAGCTCCATCCTGGTCACAACTAGGAAGGGTAGCGGCCACGACCACAAAATGCTGAAGTCTGAGACACTGGACCAGGGCAGTCTAGATAGGCAACCACCTCTCATGCGGTGGGGATGTTTACGTATCCTTATCACACTGAGGTTTTCCGGTGAGAAAGTCCAACTCTGGACTGGATGGGCAACCATCTCTAACCCGGTGGTGATATACGGGTATCTCAAAACATGTCGAGGTTTTCCGGTGAGAAGGTCCATCTCTGGCCTGGGTGGGCTACCACCTCTCACCCGGCGGGGATGCACTGATATCCTAAACACGTCGAGGTCTTCTGGTGAGAAAGTTCAGCTCTAGACTAAACTGGTGCAACGAAAACCACAGTGTCACGAAATCCACTTCAGAGACCCACCAAGAATACAGGCTAAAGCCCTGCGATACTCTGAACCCCCTGTGGTCCTCTCGGGTATCTCGTGTGGTCCTTTCAGGGACCACTCAGGAGACCACGAGACCTAACGAGGACCATAGGTGTAAATTCAGTAGGATCACAGTGCGGTTTTGGTGGTAGAAGCGAACGAAGAAGAAGAAGAAGAAACATAGAAGAGGATATAAAAGAAATTGGTGTTACCAACTGGAGAGAGAAGATTAGGAATAGAGAGGAATGGAGGTGAACTTTATCTGCAGCTATGAGCCTTAATGGCTTGGAAAGCTGAAGAAGAAGAAGTAGTTTACAATGCATTTTCTACAACAAAGTTTGGATTTCCTGTCAGCACCTTTAATTTGTCCTAGCTCCAGCAGTCACTGAACAGCTGCTTTGTTCGTACATTCCCGCTTTTCATTTTCCTGAGTCTGTTCAGGACAGCCCTGGCAGTGTCCCCGTTGTCCATTGACAGTCTGCGGTTTATTTTTGCCTGTCCAGCAGATCTGTCTGCCACATCATTGCCATGTACTCCCACATACCCTGGACAGTAAAATCACGTTAGGCTTGTCACAGCTGACTGGTTTAACAGTTGAACCCATTCTTTGTGAAGCAAATTCTTCTCAATCTAATGGAGCATACTCTGTGAATCCGTCATGTCACAGTGACACCATTAACCACATCATGAACAACTAACTATTCCACTGCCGCCGACACAGCCTCAGTTTCCATTCGCATGCTTGATGTGCTGACCTCAAAGGCTTCTAAGCCCTGTGCTACGACTCTTCCTGGGGTGGTGTACCAGAAAAAAAAAATCCCACTGCTGGGATTTGAACCCATCCTGGGAGTTAATTCACTGTTGTCTTGCCTGAAGTGTTAGTGGAGCTGATTCACTGTTGTCTTGCCTGAAGTGTTAGTGGAGTTAATTCACTGTTGTCTTGCCTGAAGTGTTAGTGGAGCTGATTCACTGTTGTCTTGCCTGAAGTGTTAGTGGAGTTAATTCACTGTTGTCTTGCCTGAAGTGTTAGTGGAGCTGATTCACTGTTGTCTTGCCTGAAGTGTTAGTGGAGCTGATTCACTGTTGTCTTGCCTGAAGTGTTAGTGGAGCTGATTCACTGTTGTCTTGCCTGAAGTGTTAGTGGAGTTGATTCACTGTTGTCTTGCCTGAAGTGTTAGTGGAGCTGATTCACTGTTGTCTTGCCTGAAGTGTTAGTGGAGTTAATTCACTGTTGTCTTGCCTGAAGTGTTAGTGGAGTTAATGTCTGGCTTTCATGCCTTCATTTCTAGTTAAGTAATTTCTTACTTCCATAGTCTCTTTTGTATCTTGCTTTTTTGTTATTTTAATTTATAGCAGGATACATTTGTTACATTTGTTACTTGATTTCAGATTTATTACATTTTGTTTTCCATAATTTCATGAAACCTACTTTGTTTTCACATCTTTATTTCAAGATGTTCACATTTTTCCCAGCTGTTTTCACGAAACACAATGAGACGGCATCAGCTCTGAACACAAACAGCGCTCACCTGGCCGGGGACCTGTCCTCGGGCCGGGCGTTCAACAACGGCTGTAGGTGCTACCTTAAGTCTGAGGCAGTGCTGAACAACTTGAAAGGGAGAGAAACACTCTGCCAGTGTGACGTGAGTGTGTGGGAGGCCTTGTTACACGTAGAGACGGTGTAGATGTTTGTGTGTTTGTGGATATTTGTTTGTATGTATATGTGCAGGGTCTGGCATAAAGCATAGCTGGATTTTAAAAATGGAAAATAAATAAGCGCTGTACATGTTTTTGGAAAAAAAGTGAAATGAAACTCAGAAAAGTGGATATTTTTTATTATTACTGACAATCATATTTAGGTTTTGAAAATTATGCTGGTTAGATGACCACCATTACGTTTGATACATTCAGCCAGGCATCTTAAAAATTCCTGCATAACATCATTTAACATGTTCAAAGGGACATTTTGAATGCAGTGTCAGATTCGATCTTTTAGGTCTGCAATTGACTGCGGTCAACAAGCATACTTGAAATACCCCCACAAAAAGAAGTCTGCAGCTGATCAATCCGGTGACCTTGCCTGCCAATGAATATCCACAAATCTGGAAATAAGACGATTGGGAAATGCTTGTCGCAGCATGGCCATGGACTGACGGGCTGTGTGGGCAGTTGCTCCATCTTGTTGAAACCATATTAATCTCTTATTTCTATTGGCCAAGTCTGGAATGAAGTATTCAATTAGCATCTGCACATAAAGATCACTGTTAACTGCAAGAGGATGCCGGGTGCCAAAGCGTTCCTAACAGCTGATCACTGAGGGCTACTCAGCAATGCGTTGCGGATTTCTTGAATTTGTTCAGGTGTCTGTTGAGTTCTTGGACGACCAGTAGACTTATTATTAAGGCATTTAGTGGTTTCACAAAGATATGCAAGATAAAATAAACAAGCTAACTCAGAATGCAAACAACATAGGACTAAAGATCAACGTAGGAAAGACAAAGTTAATGAAGCAAAATGTGAACAACAGAAATGTACTCAGAGTAGATAACAAGTTAGTGGAGGAGGTCAACGAATTTGTATACCTTGGCAGCAGAGTAGTAGAAAATGGAGACAGCACAGAGGACATCAACAGCAGACTTACTAGAGCAAACCAGGCTTTTGCAATGCTGCAGAATATATGGAAATCAAAAAAACTAAGCATAAATATGAAAATCAGGATATTTAAGAGTAATGTTCTAAGTGTACTACTCTATGGAAGTGAATGCTGGAAAATCACCAAAACCATAGAAAACAAGTTGAATTCTTTCCAGACTAAATGTTTACGAAGAATTAGAAAAATATTTTGGCCAAACACCATAAGAAATAACATCTTATTAGCAGAAATGCAGATGAAACCACTGACAACAATTATTGAGGAAAGACGCTGGCGATGGTTGGGACATGTGCTCCGAATGACTGACAACTCACTACCAAAAATAGCACTAAGATGGACACCACAGGGGAGCAGAAGTAAGGGTAGACCAAAAGAGACATGGAGAGGAACAACAGAAAGGATGTTGAGCAATAGAGGGCTCACCTGGGCAAGAGCAGAAAAAAAGGCGAAGGACAGGCATTTGTGGAAAACCCTTGCGGAAGCCCCATGTGCCCTGGGCACTTAAGGTTCAGAGAGAGAGAGAGATTTAGTGGTTTCCTTAAATTTTTTGACCCACCTGAGAATTGTTTTGTCCTCTGATTGGGAACATTGTCATTGTCACGGCGATGCAACTCAAAATGGCGACGAAACTTTCGTTGTACAGTTACAGACAATTCTCCACTTTTAAAATAAGTTTCAACGGTGAATGCTTGATGTTGTGTTTGCCAAGAAGCCATTGTTAAAAACAACCGTTTGTCTGCTTCATCTCTGACATCATGTTTTCTTCACACATATTCAGTTTCTGCACACTATGTCAGTTAAATCCAGCTATGCTTTATGTGTGTATATATAGATATATAACATTGATGATTGTGTGTCATAATTTTCTGACTAAAGAAGATGTTCTTGATTAATATCGACTTTATCTTCACACACATCCAGATTTCTGTTGTTTAGATTAGGTTTCACAAACATTGCCACTTCACTAATAAGAGGAAGTCCAATGAAACGTTCACTGCATTATTTAATACTGACAAATAAGTTCAAGATGTATTGTCGACTGCATCACTTGGATTGAAACACTTAATCATTTGTTCACAATATCAAACTCTATCATATTCTAAATCATTTGTTCACAATATCAAACTCTGTCATATTCTACATGCAGCATTTTTCCATTTCTCAAATTCACAATGTTCTACACTTGATATGAGAACATTTTCTATCTCAGTATTATATCACATCTGCAACATGTGGTCAACTAGTTTCTTGTCTAAAATCACTGTACTCAGAGTTTTAAAAGTGTCAATTCTTTTTAATCACTTGAAAACCATCTTCCATCTAACACTACTTCTGAATTTATATCGTCTCATCCTCTTTCTTCTCCTGTCTGTCTTCTGATTTTTTTTTTTATAGTCTTCCTCTGCCGTCTCTCAATTGCAGTGTACTAATGAGCAAAGTCTACTAGCCTCTTCTCTGAAATTCTGTTCTTATCACTCATCTGATGGCTTTTCGGCTGTTCTAGTCAGACCTTCTTTCTTCACTCTTGACTGTCCACATGCACTGACCATCCTTCTTGCAGTTCTGGTCAGTCACTATCTGCCAGACCGACGGTGTTCTGACCATCTCTCTCTTCTACTTCTGTACTTCTTCATCCTTCATGGTTCCTCTTCTTGGTTCCCTCCTATCTCTCCACTCGCCTTTTTACCTTCAAGTCCAGCTTGGTGGATTAACCAATAAATATTTTGGCTACACCCTTCAGATGTCCACTGGTTCCCATGAGCGTTCTGATTGTCTGTCATTCAAACTGCCCCGTGACTTATCTCTTGTAAGTCAATTGTCCAATAAGCCATGCCTCTAAATATGTAATTGGTCAGCTGGCTGGGTTGGTCACTCTTTTATTTAAAAACTGCGCAGCAGCATCCTAACGCGGGTCACATAACCGGTGTCATGTGTGTTAATGTATGTCAATTTCATCTATACAATTGTTATTTACATAAGTCATTATCTTGCTCTTTCATGTTGGAGGTTTTATTATATCCTCGCTTTTTCATTGTGGCTGCCTTTTGTATTCATATTTTCTATTTTGTTTACATGTGTCAACGTCCAGTCACTACATTGTTATCACTGGACCATCCTACTTTTGGCATCCTCCCTTTGTATTACCTATATCTCAGCACCACTGAGTCTCGTCTTTTTCTATTCACTGTTTCCACTGTTTACTTTTGTCCACATCTTGTTCTAGTGTCATGGAAGTTTTATACCTTTCTCTTCCTTTTGCTACCTACTTTTCTCTGTCTGTATTTGATGTTACTATTTTGTTTACAGTATATTTTCATAGTCATGTTCATTAATAATAATAATAAAACCAATAGAAGTTTCAGTAAATGTCAATTTACTGTTGTTTTTGTGTGTGTATGATTCTCTGACATAGCCAGAGAACACAAGCTTGGGGCAAAAGCTTTGGCAGTCCTATCTGGATCTGGAGAGGATTGCAAGGTTTGCCATGCCAACAGGGATCAGGATCTGATGTGACTAACAACCTCGAATGAAGAAGAAGAACACTAACTGAAGGGACTCCTGCCTATGTCCACAAAGCATTGATAAAATGGCAGTCAGTTTGCTGCAAGAATATATGCACTCGTGGAGAGTAACGGAAATACCAGCAGAGGTGGATGTCTGAGAACAAGTTCTATGCAGATATTGAAAATCTTAAGGGCCCTGTACCTTAGGTGTCCAGGATGATCTTTGAAGATATTGAAGAAAGAAAGAGAAGACAACACTATGTCATGAGGTCCAAGAATGTCAAGTTTACACTGCCTTATGAGGTCCCAGAATGTCAAGTTTACATTGCCTCATGAGGTCCAAGAATGTCAAGTTTACATTGCCTCATGAGGCCCCAGAATAATAAGTTTGTTTCCTCACAGAGCCCTGGAATATCAAGTTTACACCACCTCATAAAGGCCAAGAATGTCATGTTTACCTCACGAGGGCCTAGAATATCAAGATTATACTGCCGTGTCATATTTACCTCATGACGCCCTAGAATATCAAGATTATACTGCTGTATCATATTTACCTCATGACACCCTAGAATATCAAGTTTGCACCATCTCATCAGGTTTACCTCATGAGGCCCTAGAATACCAAGTTTATACTGCCTTATCATATTTATGATGCCCCAGAATATCAAGTTTGCACTGTCTCATCAGTTTACATCATGAGGCTCTAGAACATCAAGTTTATACTGCCTTATCATATATAATTCATGATGCCCTAGAATATCAAATTATACTGACTTATCATATTTACCTCATGAGTCCCTAGAATATCAAGTTTATACTGCCTTAACAGGTTTACCTCTTGAGGCCCTAGAATATCAAGTTTGACACTATCTCATTATGCCCTAGGATGCACAGTTATCTAAATATTCAGATCTGAGGAATCATATTTGTAATATCGGTATTCAGTTAAAATCCTTTTGAATTTTCAGAGTCAGCAAATTTTTACAGGAAAAAAATTGTTGAGTTTATTCTTTCACTTTGTTGTTCAGGCTCCAAGGCTGTTGCCAGAGGCAGAATTCATCAAAGCCCTCCTCAGCATTGGCAAGAAGTTGCAGTCACTGCCAACGAAAGAGCATAGAAGTGAGTCTAATTTGTGCATGCATGAAATCACATCATCTCACAGATCACACAACTTTCCAGTGTTTGCTACAAAAACAGGATCATACATGAAATCAGATCATGTGATTTCACAACTTTCACATCATATAAAGTTTTCCAGTGTTTGTTCCAAAAGCAGGGTTATACATGCATGAAATCACATATTTAGAACTTTCCATTGTTGTTTGCTGCAAAAGCAGCCTTCCTTTCACCTCTTTGTATTCACCATAATTTCTGTTTTAAACAGTGTCCATTACTCAGTGATGTAACATGTAATTTCTCACTTGTTTGTTTGTTTGTATGTTTTTGTGCATTCTGTCTGTATTCTTTTTTCCTCTCTCTGACATTCCTTATATGCCTATAGTTTCCTGTCTGAGAAGTGTCTGTAGCAGCACAAGTAGTGAACAGAACAGTTTTTGCATGTAAGTGATGTGGCATGGGTAGGTTCTTTGACTGGGGACTTACCAGTATACGGGCAGTTGCCCTTTGGAGAATACCTACAGTCACACTCTGGAGTTCTGGTGGCTTCATCTTATATAGATGTGGTCTTTGTAATACATCCAGAGCCCTGTAAGACTCATGTCTTTGAAAGAGGTAGCTGCTACTTCAAAGCCAACACTGTACTCCAGATTTGATGATATAGATCAGTTGGAATAGCTTGAATTTCTTTCCCATGATTCCAGGGTTGCGGAGACTCCATGGAGGATGTTTAGACAGTGCTCCTCCTCTTGTAGCAGCAGGTAGAAAAGGGTACCAAGTTTGGACTGTCACATGACCATGACTTGTATTAGTAGTTCATGTAGAACATTATTATTTTTATAGTTTAATAGTGGGGTGGGGTTAAAAGGCAAATTACAGCAAAGATCAGAGGCAGACAAGTGAGATTTATAGGGCATTTTCTGAGAAGAGGAAAATTGGAACACATTGTGGCAACTGGAAAAATTGAGGGAAGAAGAGACGGAGGACAGAGAGAAGTTACTGGATGGGCTGTCAGTGTGGCTAGGAAGAAAGTCATCGACGGATCTCATAATCAAGTCTAAAGATGGGGAATTGTGGAGAGAAATGATCGGCTACACCATGCGGCACGGCACTTGATTGATTGAGCGGGGTGAAGATGCTGCACAATGAGGCAGTCAGCGACCCATAGCTTATTTGGCAGCGTCAAGACCACGTCCCATTTCTCCTTGGTACCCCCAGTAACAGGCCTAGCCTGGCTAACAGGGCAGGGATCGCTATAGTCCCCATGGTGGTGGAGTCTGCTAAAGAAGCATTGCACACCCCCTGCTTTTTAGCTGTACTCGGGGACTGAAAAAGTAGCCACCGTAACCCGCGCCATTACGATGCTGTGTCTCAGCATCTCTACAGCATCGGCTGCAAAGAACAACAGCTCGTGGTTACAGGGAGTTCATACAAGTACAGATAGTTTAAACTTTATATATTGTGGTTCCACAGCATCGCAGTTGATAGCAGAATTAGCCCTCATGAACCTGAACCTTCCTGCGAGAGTGTGGTTGCCAACCTCTCATTCCAGACACCACCATGTGGTTAGAATACCTCACACTCAAGCTGTGGTACTGAATTCAAAGGAAAAGGTAACTCTTGCATATCATATTTGTTTTTTGAATTAGTAGTACCAGGTAGATATCATGAAGTAGACAGAGATTAAGAAGCAGACAGACATGAAATAGACATACATTATGAGGCAAACATTATGAAGCAAAGAAATGTTATGAAGTAGGCAAATATTATGAAGCAGGCAGACATTAGCTGTTACATAACTTGCTGAGCATTATCTGTCCACATTTGAGATCTTGCTGTATTGTTGTCTAGTTGAAAATTACATAAAGGGGACTGCCAATATTAGTTTTCCCCATACATATGGCTGAAGTTGACTTATGTGGCAGAAATTGTTGGATTTAGCAAATTTGAAAAATTGTTTTGTTTTTGTTTTACAGGCTCCATTTATGATCTATGTTGAAGTGTTGAAATGTGAAAATGCAGCCACATGCCCGGTGCCCCAGAAAATCTTGGAGAACACCCTACGTTTTACCCGGTCAGAAGAGGATCTGACCCAACTGGCACAGCCGTCAAATGGTTCTCCACGACCAGAGTTCACCGTCTCTGGTCCAAGCAATGATTTCGATGATGCTGATTGCTGGTCTCAGGAGGATGATGATATTATAGCAGTAAGAGTTGATGTTAGTGATCCAAAAGATGAAAGATTAAAAGTAAAAATGATGATAATTTGATGATAAGAATTTGTGGTACTGTTAAAAAAAAATAATGTGTAAGTTTCTTGGTACGGAGGAGGACAGTGTTGCTGTAAAAGTGGATTTTGTGTGTCCAGAATTTAAGATTTGTGGTTAAACTGATGATATAGCGGTAAGAATTTAAATTAGTGATAAAAAAGTTGAAAGATTATGGTAAAACTGATGGTTCACATGAACAGCTCTTAATAACTTGCTGAATGGTTCCATGTAAACATCTCAGGTAACTTGCTGCATGGTTCGTGTAAAATATCTCTTATAACTTGCTGCATAGTTCATATAAACATCTCTTATAACTTACTGCATAGTTTATATAAACATCTCTTATAACTTGCTGCAAAATTCCTATAAACATCTCTTATACTCCATAGTTTATATAAACATCTCTTATAACTTGCTGCATAGTTCATATAAACACCTCAGATCTGCATGGTTCATGTAAATATCTCTTACAACTTGCTGCATTGTTCATGTAAATATCTCTTATAACTTGCTGCATAGTTCATGTAAATATCTCTTATAACTTGCTGTATAGTTCATGTGAACATCTGTTATAACTTGCTGCATAGTTCATGTAAATATCTCAGAGATAACTTGCTGCATAGTTCATGTAAATATCTCAGAGATAACTTGCTGCATAGTTCATGCAAACATCTCAGATAACTTGCTGCATAGTTCATGCAAACATCTCAGATAACTTGCTGCATAGTTCATGCAAACATCTCTTATAACTTGCTGCATAGTTCATGTAAATATCTCTTATAACTTGCTGCATAGTTCATGTAAATATCTCTTATAACTTGCTGCATGGTTCATGTACATAGCTCTTACAGTTTGTCATATGTATGGTTAATGTAAACATTTCTCTTAAGTTGCTATGTGGTTAACAGTAAACAGCCATTACAGTTTGTAGTAGGATTCATATAAACAGCTCTTACAGTTTACTTAACTCATTTATGTTTCAGTACTGGCAATTGTTCTATCTTGTTATATCTGTCCCCTCTAACTCCAGCTGGCTAACCACTGCCGGTCCAGCGACACCATATCTCAGATGTCGACAGAAAGCTCCACAAGTGCAGACAGCAAGGATCCCGTTTACATAGCCGCTGGAGATATCAGGAGAAGACTTTCTGAAAATCTTGCAGCTCCGAAGAAAAAATTTGAGGTGTGTTCTTTTCTTAGTCATTTCCTTTTTTTTTTGTTTATAGTGAGAGGAAGAGGGCACCAAGAAGGAAGGAAAAAATGTTTGTATGATGGTTTATATCATTTTTTTTCTTTCTTGGTTGTGGTGATTCAGCTCAATCTTTGCCTTAACCAGTGATGTAGTTTTACCTTTTACTTATGTGTTATATGATAATGTTGCTGTCTGCCTGCTGTTTTGGCCATGCCATCGATACACTAGGTCCTCATTGTTTGAGTATTTACTTTGTAAGACAAAAGTTGTAGGTAATGGTTGTGATGAAACTAGTGCAATGATGTCTCTTTGCTTGTGTAAATGTAAATGAATAAATACTGGGACAACTTTTTTTCTACAGAACAACACACAGACTCAAATCAGTTGAGACAGTTGATCAGTTATAGCTGAAGATGTTTAATTACTTCAATATGATGGCAGTAACAAACGGCTCACTAATGTTGATAACTTGAGATACTCAAGATCTTCCACCCAAAATGCAGCTATTAAAGTATTTTTCAAATATTCAGCTGCAGCCATCCTTTTTTGCTTAAGAACCAAACCACAGCTTTACTTTTCCACATGTCCCTTCCCAAATGCATTCTTGTGAAATGTGGACGTCACTCAATCCTTTGTCTTGTAGTGTATTTGCTAAGACCTGTAAATACTACTGCTATAGTTACACATTTGCTTTATGATTACATACTTTTATCTAGTTACATAATTACTTTTTGCCGTAGTGATCACCGATCTTGATACATTTCGCCCACCTTCAGTGAGTTTAGTGGAGTCCGTCATTTAAAAAAAAATTTCAGGATGCTGTTTTCTAACCTAATGGTGTACCAGTGAGGTCACTTCCTCACCTGATGTGAAATATTTGTCTGTAAAGTATTTCTTCAGAAGCAAGTGACGGTTGCCGAGTGTGAGATTTAGGCTTGACAGAGAATGTGGTAGCTTTGATGCAGTCCTAGCAGTTAGAAACTCAGTAAAAGCGACTTTTTTTTGAACCGCATTATTTTTGACAACTCATCATTTTTAGCCATGTTGGCAGGCATTGTGAGAAGTTAAAGATTTACCTTTTAGCCATGTTGGCAGGCATTGTGAGAAGTTAAAGATTTACCTTTTAGCCATGTTGGCAGGCGTTGTGAGAAGTTAAAGATTTACCTTTTAGCCATGTTGGCAGGCGTTGTGAGAAGTTAAAGATTTACCTTTTAACCATGTTGGCAGGCATTGTGAGAAGTTAAAGATTTACCTTTCAGGTGGTTGGGGTCAGACCCTATGCATGTACCCAGAAGCAGTATTAACTGGATGTATCCACTCTTTCCTAGAATACTTCAGAGGACTCATATAACCCTACCAAAATAACTTACAGATCACAAAAGAGAGAGGCCACAGTTTAGACCAAAATTAAGATACAAAGATATTTGAAAGTCATCCACAAGTTTGTCTGTTCAGCCACAAGGGCCGGGAAGAGCTGGCAAAAGACTGTGGTACATGGAGAGCAACTCTTGTCAGTCATGTGTCATCATTAGAGAAGAAAGTGAAGGCTGAACATGAAGATAGAAGGCAGACATGGTTTGTTGTTACAGTGACTGGTCAAAAATTTCAGTATCAGACATAGAAGATTATTCAACAAAATATAGATAGCTTCATAGAACAGCCAACATCTACCAGATCCAAAACTATCACTGAAAGTGGAATGCTACATTTGCTTTATTATTTGAATGCTGTGAGTTTGTTCTGTATTATTAAGTCTGTAACAGCATTTCAGCCTTGCTGGTCTATACATCCTTTTGCCAGTGATATTTGTCATGAGAGGGTAAAAGTGATATTTGTATCTCAGAGAGATCCTGATGACCCATCGGCTGCAGCCTTGAAGGAGCCCTGGGAAGACAAGGTTGCTCGGATACGAGAAACATCCCCTTATGGCCACCTTCCAAACTGGCAACTCATGTCTGCTATTGTGAAGGTGGGGGATGACTTGAGGCAAGAGCTCCTGGTGTATCAAGTCTTGAAGAGGTTAAAGGTTAGTGTATTCTGTATAACTGGTTTTTAGGATGTTTTCAAGCATCCTGTCTTTGTTCCAGCCTTTGTTTTCTAGTTTAACCTTTCTTATGTATCAGCCAAGTGGTTGTCCATTGTTTTAATGAGAGCCTCTTTGTGAATGTTTTAGCTGATGGCCAGACCTTGAGTGTTGACCCATTGTGAGCTTCAGCAGTCTTACTTACAAGAGACTGGTATCTTGCCATGATGGCAGATATTAACTTGTTTTCAAAGCCAGTTTACCCAGCACAAGTATGTCAAGAACTCATTTATAGTAAATGGGTCAAGTATATGGCACTGGCAGAGGGTTTCCACTCATGACCTTGGCTTGATAGGATTTCACTAATGACTACACATGTCCCACCTTGATACAGTTATAAATGCATGCACACAGTTCAGACAGGTATTTGCATGTTGTTTTAGATGTTTTGGGCCGAAGAACATCTTCCATTGTGGATCAAGCCGTACAAGATTCTAGTTACATCCAGAGCCAGCGGGATGATTGAGCCTGTGCTAAATGCGGTCTCCCTGCACCAGATAAAGAAAAACAGCAAACTCTCCCTCATAGAGTACTTCATTCAAGAGTTTGGCCCAGTCACCAGTGAGGAGTTCCTCACAGCCCAGAAGAATTTTGTGCAGAGCTGTGCTGGCTACTGTCTGGTCTGTTATCTGTTGCAGCTGAAAGACAGGTATGTTTTGTTATGCCTTATTATTGTCCAGTCTTTAAAATTGTTTTTTTTTTTCAAATGTTGTCTGTCCTCCATCTTTGCTTTTGTCTGCCTCAAAACTTTTCTTGTTTACCTCACCGTTTCATAATAATATTAATAATAATAATAACTGTAATAGTCAGTTTTAATCATTTGTTGATGCACTTATATGATATTGGCTGAAACTTGTCTTTCTTGGGCATCTCTGTCTCACATCTCCCTGGAAGTTGTCTCAACATGCTTCAGAGTCCCTTTTCCTTCTCATTACAATTCATTAAATGTTTTGGCTGTCTTCTGTTTCAAGCATGAGCATTTCTGTGATCTTAAAGTTATGCTCTTTATTCTAAAGTTTATGCTCTTTATTATGAAGTTTATGCTCTTTATTCTGAAGTTATGCTCTTTATCCTGAAGTTTACTCTCTTTTTTCTAAAGATTACACTTTTTATTGCAAAGTTTATGCTCTTTATTCTATTACATTAATATGTTTTTTTTTCTTTCTTTGCTGTTTCTTGTATTCTTCTTAGTGCCCTTTCTTAGCAACTTCTGAATGCTTTCTCCATTGTTGTACCTTATCAGTGTTCTAGTCCATGTAGAGTAAACGTTTAAAATGTATGGAATTTGAGTTTAGTTTTTATGTTGTGGATTTTGAACAATCCATCACTTATCATTTTTTTTCTCCCTCACTCCAGACACAATGGAAATATCCTGCTGGACTCAAAAGGTCACATAATTCACATAGATTTTGGCTTCATCTTTTCCATATCACCTGGAAAAAATCTGGGCTTTGAAAACTCACCGTTCAAGCTAACTCATGAGTTCGTGGAGGTACGTATGTTAGTTCTGATATGTCTGTGAAATTACTTTCAGGCCGATACAGTCTATAGTGATAGATTACTACAGAAAAATACCCTGAATAATTTATCTTTCATGTTTTTATTTTTTTAACTCAAATTTCAACAAAGATGGGATAAAGAACTATATTCTACTTTTCCCTATTATCAGTAAAGTGAGGCCAGAGCTTCTCCAGTATCATCAGTGTAGTCCATTACACTCTGTTTGAAGTAAGGTTCCATTTGATCGGAGGTTCTGGGTTACAGAGTGTCCTTCATGACCTCAGAGTGCTGCTGCAGTGTCCTCCATCCATTTCCTGGATGCTTGGAATTTATGGTGAACGTGAAGCAATGCCTGGATTGAGAAAATTAATGAAGTTTTTCATTTGTGAGTGAAATTGTAATGTCATGGACAAGTCAAGCCTTTTGGTTTGTTTTTCTCTCTTTTGTTAAAAGGAAAAACAAAAGTTCCAGTCTCAGCACCATAACTTTTTTTTAAAGCGGGTTGCCGAGTTACAACTGTGGTGTCAGTCATTTCTGGGCGGAGTAACTTTAGGATGAGTCATAGTTGTGGCTTCAGTTAATTTTGTGCAGAGTAACTTTAGGATGAATCATAGTTGTGGCTTCAGTTAATTTTGTGCAGAGTAACTTTAGGATGAATCATAGTTGTGGCTTCAGTTAATTTTGTGGAGAGTAACTTTAGGATGAATCATAGTTGTGGCTTCAGTTAATTTTCTGGAGAGTAACTTTAAGGTAAAGGTAATCCTGTCATACCTTAGAGGCACATAGGGATATGGTGTTAGTGCCCATATTTTCCTTGACCTGTCAGCACACTAGAGGGTGATATGGTCAGTATCACGCCTGGCCGCCTTTCCTTCCTCAACTCCAGAAGAATCATAGTTGTGGGTTCATTTAATTTTGTGGAGAGTAACTTTAGAATGAATCATAGTTGTGACTTAAGTATGTAGAGTAACTTTAGGATGTATCATAGTTGTGGCTTCAGTTAATTTTGTGTAGAGTAACTTTAAAATGAATCATAGCTGTGGCTTTAGTTAATTTTGTAGAGAGTAACTTTAGGATAAATCACAGCTGTGGCATCAGTAAGTTTTATCAGAGAAACTTAAAGATGAATTGTAGCTGTGGCATCAGTTAATTTTGGGCAAAATAACTTTAGGCTGCAATCATTGGTAACAAAAACTCTAGCCATAATTCAACAATGTTTAGTAAAAGAAGAGATAATATTGTGAAATGTATAATAAATATTGCGATCTTCTACAAAGAAATTATAAACATTTTATTAGTTTACTCCATGTTTGTGACTCTAGATTTGATTAGACAAGGTGTTGTTTTGATGTCTCAGGTATAAGTTACCTTTTACACCCACAATGGATGTAAGATAACAGTTACCTGGATTTCTCAGCAAGGTATATTTCACAGGAAATTTGGGATGAGCTGTCTGCTGTTCTTTCAGCTTTTTTTTTTTTCCTCTAGTCTCAGTTCTTAACTCTTTGAATTATAACCTCCACAAAAGTAGGTTGGGTGAGTGGTTAGGCTCCCAACAGTGGGAATTTTTATCTGGTACCACCACACCAAAAAGGTACCACCACCCAGCTTCTTAAATTAGGTAACAGAGAAATCTGAGAAGGTAAATATGGTCAGACGTGATACTGACCACATCACACTTTTTAGGTGGTGAAGGCCTTGGAAATACGGGCCTAACACCATATCCCTAATATGTCTTAATGACATGGAAATGGGGATTTTACCTTTACCTTTACAAAAATAGGATGAACGGATTTTCCCATGTACCCGTTTCCTTTTCACGGTCCTGTTTTATGGCACAGCTGTGTCAGAAGTGATCAGTCGGCTTCATGTAAAAATAACGCAACCATTGATCAGAGAATTCACGAGCACAGAATTGCTGCATGGTCTCAAGGTTGCAGCCATTGATGGATCAGCCAAAGTATGGCCACAAGTTCAGAAGCTTAACACATTTTTTGCCATGCCTCTTCAGCCCACTGTGTCCAACAGAACATTGTTCACTGATACATGCCATGTTAGCAGCTCTTGAGGGAGGTTATTTTCCATGCCGGTGGACTGGGCAAGTGACATGTTTGAGTACTTCTTTCTCAGGTCATGGGTGGACTGGGCAAGTGACATGTTTGAGTACTTCTTTCTCAGGTCATGGGTGGACTGGGCAGTGACATGTTTGAGTACTTCTTTCTCAGGTCATGGGTGGACTAGGCAGTGACATGTTTGAGTACTTGTTTCTCAGGTCATGGGTGGACTAGGCAGTGACATGTTTGAGTACTTGTTTCTCAGGTCATGGGTGGACTGGGCAGTGACATGTTTGAGTACTTGTTTCTCAGGTCATGGGTGGACTGGGCAGTGACATGTTTGAGTACTTGTTTCTCAGGTCATGGGTGGACTGGGCAGTGACATGTTTGAGTACTTGTTTCTCAGGTCATGGGTGGACTGGGCAGTGACATGTTTGAGTACTTGTTTCTCAGGTCATGGGTGGACTAGGCAGTGACATGTTTGAGTACTTCAAGATTCTGATGCTCCAGGGTTTTGTTGCCTCCCGCAAGCACATGGACAAGATCTTGCCACTTGTTGAGATTATGCAGACAGGTAGGTGTATCTTGCCACTTGTTGAGATTATACAGACAGGTAGGTGGATCTTGCCATTTGTTGAGATTATGCAGACAGGTAGGTGGATCTTGCCACTTGTTGGGATTATGCAAACAGGTAATTTGATCTTGCTGATTGTTGAGATTATGCAGACAGGTAGGTGGATCTTGCCATTTGTTGAGATTATGCAGACAGGTAGGTGGATCTTGCCACTTGTTGAGATTATACAGACAGGTAGGTGGAGTCTTGCCACTTGTTGAGATTATACAGACAGGTAGGTGGATCTTGCTGATTGTTGAGATTATGCAGACAGGTAGGTGGATCTTGCTGATTGTTGAGATTATACAGACAAGCAATTAGATCTTGCTGATTGTTTAGATTATGCAGACAAGTAATTAGATCTTGCTGATTGTTTAGATTATGCAGACAAGTAATTAGATCTTGCTGATTGAATAAGATTTTTAAGGGCATACATCTTTGCCATCGCAGCATATACCTGTGAGACCTGGACACTTAACAAACCAGCTGAGAAACACGTAAATGCCTTTAAATGCTACAGAACAGTTCTTCAGATATCATGGACACAAAAAAGAACAAATATATCCATACTACAAGAACTCATTATTGAAGAAGGCTGGCTAGTAAAGAGGATTAAAGAGAGAAAACTTAAATATTTTGGACACATTAAACGTCATGATAATCTAGAGAAGACAGTCTTGGAAGGGTACATAATAGGAAAAAGAAAGAGAGGAAGACCAAGACAAAGATGGGTGCAAGATATCATTGATGATCTGCAAATGGATGCATCAGCAGCAGGCCATCTTGCTCACAACCGAGAGGCCTACAGGAGTGCTGTTAGGGAGGCAGAGTTCCGCAAGGGACATGCAAATGAGTGAGTGAATGATTGATTGTAGAGATTATACATACAGGTAGGTAGACCTTGCTGACTGTTGAGATTATGCAGATAGGTAGGTAGATTTTGCCACTTATTGAGATTATACTACAAATAAGTAAACTTTGCCACATGTTGAGTTTACACTATAGATTAGTAGATCTTGCCGCTTGTTGAGATTATGCAGACAGGTAGGTAGATTTTGCCACTTGTTGAGATTATACTACAGATAAGTAAACTTTGCCACATGTTGAGATTACATTACAGATAAGTAGATCTTGCTACTTGTATTTAATTTCTATAGTTGTTACCAGTTTCATATTATCCACTATTTTATCTCCATAGATTTATGATAAAAAAAGTAAAATTCCCATTTCCATGTCATTAACTCTCATTATATGGGGGGGGGGGGGTTTACATAAAAGGACCAAGGGGAGCAAATTTCATAAAGTGGAATGGGATGGTTGTCACATTTAAGTGCATCACAAAGGCAAATCCTTATAAGCAGTATGACATCAGTTTAAACAGGAAAAGTTGTATATTGTTTTTCTAATAGAATTGTTACTATGTTGTTAGTATAGAACAGAAAAAATGGCTAAGAATTGAAAAGAAAGACGTGCTCCAAAATTCTCAGGAAAATATACACTAATTATGTATTTACAATAAACTGAAAACAAGTAGGCAGCTAATATTTACATGAAAACACTTCAGCATTACTTACTGTGATATTACAGCTAGTACTAGCAACAAGCTGAGTAGTAGTATCATCAGCTACCCTCCTAGCATGTTTTGCTGTTGAACCAAAAGACATATCATCCTCATCACTTGAATCAGTAGCACATGGGTGCAACAGTTCAAAATCACTACCATCTGCATCCTCTTTGCTGTAGTCTAGCCACTGTCGAGTTAAATTTTGTGCATCTAATGCAGACATATGCTGCTTTGAATGAAATGAATTAGCACTGGAAGCCTTATATTTATTTGTAAACAAAAACTTAGCAACTATAAGTTCAGAAAAAAACGGTTCAATTTTAACACAGAATCGCTCTGAATTCAATCTCCTGCGCACCTCGTGGTCATATTTGACACAGGAAGGAAGTAGTAACGCCAGATTTGCCAGATTTTTTAATATGGTCAGGATAAATTCAGAATTGGAGACCAATGTGCTATGTGTCAATTGGGAATCTGAAAAATCACCCATCGATGCAAGGCGCGTCAGTTGGTTTTTAAAAAGTTAAGGCATGTTGGGGACAGGGTTTTCAGACTATATTTCCTGTTTCCAAGGCCTGTTTCTATAGATTTATTTCAACCAAATCTGCTTAATCTCAGTGAAAACCTTAGTATATGTGAATTTTTTTTCTTATTTCTGTCATCATCATCATCTTTTAATAATACATTCTTCTGAAATATTGATTGTGTTTGTTGCCTTTTATTTCTGCTTCATTTCCTCTGTCTTTCTCATATCATATTTTTTTTAGGGTAAAACTGCGGCATAAAATGTTCATCATCACTTTAGTCATCTTAGTTAACTCCCCGATATGTATCTGTCATTTCAGGTTCTCAGTTACCTTGCTTCAGTAAGGGTATCGGTGCTATTCGAGCCTTCAGAGACAGGTTCCACATGTCTTCTACAGAAGAGCAGCTTCAGTTGATAGTGGATGGTCTGGTTGAATCCAGCCTCCATTCTCTGACAACAAAACTCTACGATGGATTCCAGTATTTTACTAATGGGATTTTGTGAGGACGGTCTTCCTATAACTGCTCTTTCCCATAATTCTTTGTTATGTTTAACATGCTTGTAGACATGGATTACTGTGAGAAAAAAAAAAAAAAGAAGACAAAAAGGCTCAGGTTTTGCCAGAGAGCTTATTTACCATTTGAGTGTTTCTAATGGAAGGATCGGACACAATTTGCTTAAATTTCACCCAAAGTTCATGAAAATTTAGAATTTCATGTATTGTTGTGATACAATTATATGAATAAGCATGGATGCTAATGTATATTTACAATATATTTTCATGCGCTGATGACTCTTGATTTCTTCAGTAACAGAGTCAGTACATTTTTTGAAGCCTAAGTCATTTTTGCTGTAAATTGGAAGATTTCCACAGTATTTCTGTACCATCTTGATACTGAATTCTCAGAGTACAGTAGAAGATATTTTCATAGATTTTCTGTAACATCTCAATACTGAATTCTCAGAAACACTAGTCATTTGATTGAGATGCCATTTTATGAGTACCAAAGAGTTTTGTCAGAAATTATTTGGAGAGGCAAAGAATTCAGCAGAGCTGAAAGTTGATGAAAGTGTGCGTGTTTTTTTGTGAAGCTGCGTCATATTTTCACTAGCATGGCTGCTCATTTCTCTTCTTGCTTTGTCCGTCCAGAACTGCATCATTTTCTGTCATTTAATGACCGAGTTCAGACCTGTGCTTCAAATGTTTCATCCCCTTTTTTATTTTTTGATGTTTTATAATTATCTTTTGTTGGATGTCACATGAAATATCTCGTCACAGTATTCAGTGGAGCAGTTTTTTTTTTTTTGTGACTTAAATCAGCTAGTCACAAGCACATGAATTTCGTATGTATTTAGTTAATTCTAGTTGACTTCCGTTGAACGTTTATTTCATTCAGACTGACGATAACAGACATTTGAGATATAGGTAAAGAGCAGGTATCGAGATGATGATACCCTTGCGTATTTTCTACAGTATTATTTTGTACTTTGTGATAACGTACTCGGAAGTTAGTGTCCTCCTTGTATCACCAGATACTTCTGGGTGTTTGTAAACAAACATTTACCAGTTTTTGTTTTTTCAACAGGTGCTGTAGAATTTTGTTTCATTTTTTTAACATCCTCAAATGTCAGTTTTTTGGTTTTTTTTCAAATGAATATTTTTTTTTGTTTTTTGTTTTACAATCTTTGATTTTTGACTGTATAAAATGTATATATGTTAGCTAAGAAACATTAACTGATAACTGCATTTGCTGAATTTTTTTTCATTTTATACAAAATTAATAATAAAATTCAGTTTTGACATGCAGCTCTTGTTCTGAAAATGTTGGAGATGGTTTTGTAATACCAAAATAGATTTGTGTAAGTAATCTTTAATGGAGGATAGGAAAAGCTCATTATGTTCATATTGATGAAATTTTGGAGGAATAATAAATTAAAAGAGGAAGACCAAGGCGAAGATGACTGCAAGACATCATTGATGATCTGCAAATGGATGCATCAGCAGCAGGTCATCTTGCTTACAACCAAGGGGACCTACAGGAGAGCTGTTAGGAAGGCAAAGTTCTGCAAGGGACATGCAAATGACTGAATAAAGTATAAACATTTTGGAAGTGAGCAGTGAAGAAAATAGACTTTCCAAGAGTAATATACATTTACCAGTTTCTGTTTTTAGCTTTACATGGTGGATTATCTGCACTTGATGGAATAGAGTAGCCTGCTCTTGACCAGTCCCTAATGGGTCTAATGTAGTGTTTCCCAACATGTGGTGCACAACCACAAGGAGTATGTAGAATATTTTATACTTTTTGAGAACTTGGTTGACTGTTAAGATGCTGTGTGGAGGGGGCATAAAAATCTTTGAGATGTTGATGTGGGGCATGATCAAAAAAAGTTTGGGAAACACTGGTTTAATGTATTTGTTTTCCTGTCTAAGTTAAAATCAGATTTTGTGTTGATTGTGTTCTTTAGATTGTATAACAAGTCAGAGCATTAACTTCAGTAATCAAAATATGGACTGTTTTGACCAAAGAGAAACAATCCATAATTATATGATATATGCCTGTCAGTTATCAGGAGTTAATTTCTATATCAGAAGAGTTTTGGTATTTCTTCATTAGCAGAGTTTTATAATTTAGTGCTTTCTTTACAAGAAAAAAAAAAGAAGATACATTTGTGGAGATGAGCTTTCTTAATGCTAAACTCAGCCACAAAGACAGCATCGATGAGCAGTGCAAGTCTTAAGGTTGTGCTTGTTACTCCCAGGCCTCAGTAAACACTTAACAGACTGACCACAGAGCACACGCACTGCGCTGCATACATCGTAACAGACTAGCTGTGAAACACCATCTGTTGGACTGCAGTCTTAAGAATGATCTGCTGTCACCAAACTCCTCTGTCACTGACATATTTTGTGGAGATGTAGAACAGTAGAAAAGACATGTGCATTCCAGTGTCTGGCTTGTAAACAGAGCCACAAGCTGTGCTTGTTTCACACATTTCCTGCCAACATTCATCTTATCTGAGCTTCCAGATTTCCAGGGGCTACTGTGCTTGAAGTGGACCACGCAGTGCCAGTACGGCATTGTCGTCCAGTTTGTGGTATCCCATAATCCCAAAACTTTGAAGGATTAACCACAACGCTAAACCAGGAGGGATCAAGAAATATTTCAAGAGTTAAGACAGGCAGTGCCTGATTTTCTGTGTGTAAGAATAATTTGATTAATCAGATTAAAACAGGATTTTGGAAGTGGTAGCAGTAATCAGCTCTCTTCTATCTACTTTGTTCACCTTTTTTAAAGCATAAAATCGTAACATTTAAATGTAGATGATCATATCACGTATATTTGCTCTCATTTTAAAAATATGGACACAAAATCTAGTGACCGAGAAGACCTTGAGACTTTATTGTTCTGACTGTCAGAAGTATTTATAAGCTGTGCTCGTTGAGTGTGTGTGTGGTCTCTCGTTATGACCTCATGAGATGCGATGCTCATCTCTCGTAATTATGAAAGTATATTTCCCATACAAACATGATAATTATGTTCAGATTTCAATGTCAGTTATTGAAGAAAAATAAAGAGTAAGAATGTTACAAGCTTCTTGTGTTTGTGAGGGGTGGAAGAAAGACTGCCACAACAAACTATGACTTCTGTGTGGATTTCATTTCAGTTCATCTGTACATTCAGAGAGTTTTGTTGGCTGGATACTTGCTAGTTACATCTAAATATATTCTATTCATTTTCTCTTTGTATTCAAATATATTGCTTGGTTTTTATAATTTCAACATCACCAAATCTGATCACCCTGAATTCAATCACAATATTTTCGCATTTATTTCCCTTCACATTGTAGTTTTTTTTTTTAGTATTGACCTTGGCAAAACTATTAAAGGAAAGTGAAAGAGTCTAGCAACACGAACTTTATATCCTGAAGCCAGAAGATCATTTCTGAAAGACTGACTGGGGGGGGGGGGGGGAAACTGAAATTTTTAGATGGGTGGCATTAGTCCAGTCTTGTCCATCAAATGTTTAAATAAGGAGTGTCCAGTGTTACAGGTGAACTACTTTGCGAGCCCTATGTGAAGTTTAACAGCACGGGAAGGATATAAGATATAAGTGTTACAGGACACAAGGGTCAGAAGTGTATCCATGTGTAGATTGATGGGTCACATCAACCAGTTTTTGTCAATATACATAATATGCTTAGGAAATGTTAGTATTAAATGCAATCAGATGGAAATGTTAGTATTAAATGCAGTCAGATGGAAATGTTAATATTAAATACACTCGGATGGGAATGTTACTATTAAATGCAGTCAGATGGAAATGTTAATATTAAATACACTCAGATGGAAATGTTAGTATTAAATACAGTTAGATGGAAATGTTAGTATTAAATGCAGTCAGATGGAAATGTTAGTATTAAATGCAGTCAGATGGAAATGTTAGTATTAAATGCAGTCAGATGGAAATGTTAGTATTAAATGCAGTCAAATGGAAATGTTAATATTCAGTACAGTCAGATGGAAATGTTAATATTAAATGCAGTCAAATGGAAATGTTAATATTAAATACAATCAGATGGAAATGTTAATATTCAATACAGTCAGATGGAAATGTTACTATTAAATACAGTCAAATGGAAATGTTACTATTAAATACAGTCAGATGGAAATGTTAATATTAAACACAGTCAGATGGAAATATTAGTGTTAAATGCAGTCAGCTGGAAATGTTAGTGTTAAATGCAGGCAGCTGGAAATATTAGTATTAAATGCAGGCAGCTGGAAATGTTAGTATTAAATGCAGTCAGCTGGAAATGTTAGTATTAAATGCAGGCAGCTGGAAATGTTAGTATTAAATGCAGGCAGCTGGAAATGTTAGTATTAAATGCAGGCAGCTGGAAATGTTAGTATTAAATGCAGGCAGCTGGAAATGTTAGTATTAAATGCAGTCAGCTGGAAATGTTAGTATTAAATGCAGTCAGCTGGAAATGTTAGTATTAAATGCAGTCAGCTGGAAATGTTAGTATTAAATGCAGGCAGCTGGAAATGTTAGTATTAAATGCAGGCAGCTGGAAATGTTAGTATTAAATGCAGGCAGCTGGAAATGTTAGTATTAAATGCAGGCAGCTGGAAATGTTAGTATTAAATGCAGTCAGCTGGAAATGTTAGTATTAAATGCAGTCAGCTGGAAATGTTAGTATTAAATGCAGTCAGCTGGAAATGTTAGTATTAAATGCAGTCAGCTGGAAATGTTAGTATTAAATGCAGGCAGCTGGAAATGTTAGTATTAAATGCAAGCAGCTGGAAATGTTAGTATTAAATGCAGGCAGCTGGAAATGTTAGTATTAAATGCAGTCAGCTGGAAATGTTAGTATTAAATGCAGTCAGCTGGAAATGTTAGTATTAAATGCAGTCAGCTGGAAATGTTAGTATTAAATGCAGTCAGCTGGAAATGTTAGTATTAAATGCAGGCAGCTGGAAATGTTAGTATTAAATGCAAGCAGCTGGAAATATTAGTATTAATAGTATTAAATGCAGGCAGCTGGAAATGTTAGTATTAAATGCAGTCAGCTGGAAATGTTAGTATTAAATGCAGGCAGCTGGAAATGTTAGTATTAAATGCAGGCAGCTGGAAATGTTAGTATTAAAAGAATGTGGTTAGATGGAAATGTTAGTATTAAATGCGGTCGGATGGAAATGTTAGTATTAAATGCAGTCAGATGGAAATGTTAGTATATAATGCGGTCAGATTGAACTGTGATGATTTCTTTCTGTCACAGACGAAAGCTCGTCAATTCTTGATTAACAATATTAATTTTAATAAAATAAATAAAATTTTCGTAATGATAAATAAAATTTTCGTAATGACCTTGCTGGAGGTCAGATGTTGGATGCCCTTGATTTAGAAAATGAAGGCTTGTATAAAACACAACTGTGTCCCCTATATTGTTTTGTTTCTATTCTGATTACTGTGTCAGCTGATTACAGGTAATTCAGTCAATGAAGAGGTAATTAATCTGAATGAAGTTAATTTTTCCTTTGTAAAATTCATGATTTATGTTTGTTTGTCTTTTGTCTGTAAAATAAATTGAAGAGAGCTTCATAGAAAGTAAAGTAAAAGAACACAGTTTTGTAGGATTAGACCTCGAAAAAATCGTAGACAAAACCCTTTAGTAAGGTGAGAGAAAGAAAATCGCAGGAGAATTACCTGGGATTTGAACCATGGACTCTGATAGGACAAGCAGCCATCTAGGCACGAGATAACAGTGTACTAACCAACTGTGCTGTCTTGTGACTTCACAGAAAGTAGTACTGGATTTAATATTACAAGCTTGCACTGTGTAGGAACCAAACTATCACTGTTTCATGATACCACAAGTCTGGGAAACTGTTGTTGGGTGGTCTAGCTGTGTGGATGGTTGGCCCATCTTGATGAAATCTGAATATTAAACTTCACTCGCCATGTACTCTTTCTTATAAGAAGTTTAATGTACTTGGATGTCCAAAACCATAAGCTCTTTATAGCCTTCTTTTGTCATTATTCTTTAGTCATCTCACCTCACCTCGCCTCACCTCACCTCACCTCCTCACTTCACCTCACCTAATCTCACTTCACCTCACCTCGCCTCACCTCATCTCACTTCACCTCATCTCATCTCACCTCACCTCACCTCACCTCACCTCACCTCACCTCACCTCACCTCATCTCACCTCACCTCACCTCATCTCACTTCACCTCACCAGTATTGCAATACTTCTTACATCCTTCCGGTGCCCTTAAATGCCACACAGGGCTTACATGGTAGTTCGCCAAGTTTTCCTCTTTTTGGTGAGCTTGTCAACCTGATCAAGGGATTTTATGCCCACTTAACTGGCCTCTCTTAACAATGTCCTCTTTAGGTGTTCACACTTGGGACAAGTGTGTTAAGAACACACATATCTTAACATAGTCTTTGTGAGACAGGGAACATAGATCTATTTGCTTAAAAACTCTGACCTACTTCTGTAGCTCAGAAACCTGTAACAATCAACACTAATTGTAATTGTTATTTTTGTAAAATGTAATGTCAGGTTGGTGGACGGATGGGGACATGGAGACTGCCGGCGGGGATGAGGAAAATCTGGTGTGAAACCAATGATCCAGGACGTGACAGGCCTATGGGTCTCTACGACAATGGCTATCAGAATGAGGTAAACAAAACAGAGCCAGCAGACTATAGATGACGGAGAATGGATATCATTGAAGCACTCATCGGATTCCTCATTCCAAAGTCGGAGTGTCTTTTTGGAACTGTCTCAGAACCGTCTGACATGGAAAAGGGGCTTAAGTACAGCCACCAGAGGCTGGAAAACAAAGTTTTGGCCAGGCCAGCCTACACCATTGTCTTCATGGCGGTCCGAGCAAGACCACAGTCTGCCCTAGCAAAGAAAGGTGCTGAAGTTGGAGGTACCCAGCCTAAGGGCGCATCGCAAAAATCAGGGTACCATGCATCATCGCCAGTGTGTGTACAAAGAAGAAGAAGAAGAGTTTCACGTGGTTGACCTCTTTTTCTTCAGCCTGTTGTGTTCCACTTGATAGCTTGTTTTGAGATTCTCTGTTTTTTTTTTTTCATCACATGACTGACATATGTCCATCTCTTTTTTATGATCACCTATGAGACAGGTTGTTGTCTGCTCATCTGCCTTATCTCTGTGTTGTTCTTGAATTCGTTCCACTTTATACCGAGTATTTTCTTTCTTGAATTCGTTCCACTTTATACCGAGTATTTTTCTTAGGTATTTGTTTTCAAAAAGTCTAATTTATTGTCTAATTCTTTAGTTGTTTTCCAGTTTTCACATGCGTAAATGAGAGTGGATATTACATTTGAATCTTAACTTGGTTTTTGTGCTTATAACCATTGAATGCCATATGTTCTCAAGATTCTTGAAGGTTAAAGCTGGTTTTGCAGTTCTAATTTCCTTTCTGGTGTCACCATCCAGGTCAGTGTAGCTGCCGAGGTATGGAAATTGGTGTACTTCTTTAATAGCTGTTCCTTCAACATATACCTCTCCTCCTTGATTAATAGGAATTTTCGTTATTTATGTTTTTTCTTTGTTAATTTCAAGTTCTATTTAGCTAGCCAGTGAAGACAGGGTATCTGTTTTTCTTTTTTTGAACATGTATCACTGTTTGTGTATCATTCTGGAGTCTGCAAGTGAGGGCTTCTAGTGTAGGGATTTGTGGATGGCTCTTCAGAAAGTAAAACAACTAAAGAAGCTGTGGAGAGGAACAGACAGAACTACACAAATAAGATTTTTAAGGACATGCATCTTTCCCATCGCAACATATGCCTGTGAGACCTGGACATTTAACAAAACAACTGAGAAACACATAAATGCCTTTGAATGTAAATGCTAACAGAAGAGTTCTTCAAATATTGTGGACACAGAAAAGAATAAATATATCCATACTACAAGAACTTAATACTGAAGAAGGCTGGCTAGTAAAGAGGATGAAACAGAGAAAACTTAAATATTTTGGACACATTAAACGTCATGAGAATTTAAAGACTATCTTGGAAGGGTACATAATGGGAAAAAGAAAAGGAGAAAGACCAAGGCGAAGATGGCTGCAAGAAATCGTTGAGAATTTGCAAATGGATGCATCAGCAGCAGGGCTTCTTGCTTATAACCAAGAGACCTACAGGAGAGCTGCTAGGGAGGCAAAGTTCCGTAAGGGACAAGCATATGATTGACTGACTGAGTCTCTGTGTTCTTGTATCGTAAGATCAGATACCACCCAATAAAGACTTAGAATAACTTTTGGGTGGTGGAAAGGAGGCTTGAGCAGTGGTTCTTAACCTGTTTTGGCGGTGGATCCCCTTCCTAACATGAGAACGGCTCTAGACCTCCTGAGAACAGCTCTGGACGTCATAAAGCAATAAACAGAGTCCAGGTGATGCTAAACCAAGACAATACAACAGAGGATACAAACATTCATGAACTACTGCTTGAGGAGGATTTTATACATTAAATGGCAGGACAAGATCAGGAACGAGGAGGTCTGGGAAAGGACAGGACAAGAACCAATGAACCTACAAATCATGTGTAGGAAGTGGAGGTGGATTGGCCACACTCTGAGAAAACCCGACACCAGCATAGCAAGACAGGCACTGACATGGAACCCTCAAAGAAAAATAGAAAACGAGGAAGACCTAGACTTACTTGGAGAAGAGATATTATGTCAGTTCTCAGAGAGAAGGAAAGCACATGGAAGGAAGCAGATAATAATTGTTAAAAAAAGGATGACTGCAGAGCCTTTATCTGTGGCCTATGCTCACAAGGGTGGTGGCGGTGGTAGTGGTTCATGAAACCGCAAAAACAAACAAAAAAATCCTTGCATGGATCCCCTGGGGGTTTTTTGGACCACAGGTTAAGAACCACTGGGGTTTAAGATGGAAGAGGCCTCTTCGTGGCCATGTCCAATAGTGAGTTATTTCGTTGTGGCAAGGCGGCATGTTGTCTTGCTAGAGACCAGAGTTTTGTTTATAGGTACTCTTTTCTAGTTTCCCTTCTCTTTTCTATTTTCCCGTCTCTTTTTCTGTTTTCCTTTCTCTTTTCTACTTTCCTTTCTCTTTTCAGTTTTCCTTTCTCTTTTCTCTTTTCATTTTTGTCTCTGTAAAATGTTTTTCTAATTCTCTGCTCCCTCACTTTGCTGTGTCAAGACTTTGCTGTATCAAGACTTTGCTATGTCAAAGCTTTGCTGTGTCAAGACTTTGCTGTATCAAGACTTTGCTGTATCAAGACTTTGTTGTGTCAAGACTTTGCTGTGTCAAAACTTTGCCGTGTCAAGACTTTGCTATTTCAAAACTTTGCTGTGTCAAGACTTTGCAGTGTCAAGACTTTGCAGTGTCAAGATTTTGTTATGTCAAAACTTTGCTGTGTCAAGACTTTGCTGTATCAAGACTTTTCTGTATCAAGACTTTGTTGTGTCAAGACTTTGCTGTGTCAAAACTTTGCCGTGTCAAGACTTTGCTATTTCAAAACTTTGCTGTGCCAAGACTTTGCTGTATCAAGACTTTGCAGTGTCATAACTTTGCTATGTCAAAGCTTTGCTGTGTCAAGACTTTACTATGTCAAGACCTTGCTGTATCAAGACTTTGCTGTATCAAGACTTGCTGTAAATTTGTCACTATCCGCTGATTTATTCAAGGTACTAAACTTTTCTTTTTAAGAATGGACATACTTCACTAACACTGTTGTTACTAAAATGACACACCGGCTACTATAAACTTCCACAAACCTCGGTATCATTACTAAAATTTACGTACATGCTAAACATTAAACTTACACAGACCTCAGTGTCATTACAGAATTATCGTGCTTGCTTCACAAAAAACGTGCACAAACCTCAATGTCATTACGGAATTATCATGAAGGCAACACACTAAACTTACACAAATCTCTATGTAATTACTGAATTATCATGAAGGCAACACACTAAACTTACACAAACCTCAATGTCATTACGGAATTATCATGAAGGCAACACACTAAACTTACACAAATCTCTATGTAATTACTGAATTATCATGAAGGCAACACACTAAACTTACACAAACCTCAATGTCATTACGGAATTATCATGAAGGCAACACACTAAACTTACACAAATCTCTATGTAATTACTGAATTATCGTGAAGGCAACACACTAAACTTACACAAATCTCTATGTAATTACTGAATTATCATGAAGGCAACACACTAAACTTACACAAATCTCTATGTAATTACTGAATTATCATGAAGGCAACACACTAAACTTACACAAATCTCTATGTAATTACTGAATTATCATGAAGGCAACACACTAAACTTACACAAATCTCTATGTAATTACTGAATTATCGTGAAGGCAACACACTAAACCTACACAAACCTCAATGTCATTACTGAATTATCGTGAAGGCAATAATCTAAACTTACACAAACCTCGGCGTTATTATTGAATTATTAAAACTATACCCCTACTGCCATAGTTTATTGTTTAGTTTTGTCATAAGGAATGTATAGTCAAAATGATACATAATTTTTAAATAATTACCAGAATATAACTGCTTCAAAGAAGTTCAGAACATTCATGTAACAGACATTAATTGACGTCGTCTATTCCTCGTTCTGCTTCCTCTCTCTTGATGAGATCTGTTTTTATACTAATGTTTGTTGTATATTTGTATTAAATTTAGTGCATGGGAAGAATGGAAGATGGAGTAATAAAGGGAAGAATGTAAGACGGGCCTGCGTGCGCAATCCTTTACCCTTAAAAAAAAATAAAGATGATTCATTCCTCATGCACACATGTCACGATACAGTCGAATACAAATTTCTCTAAAACATTTTAACAATCAAAACATAACAACGTAAAATCACATGCATTTATTTTTATTTACATTATCTTACATGTTAGATAATGTTCGGTGCAGATGGAGGTCAAGTCATAGTTCCGAATAGAACTGGCCGTTTACAGTTTAACCATCTGTAGCATTGTTAGCATGAACCCCGCAACACCAGCTATTAGAAACAAGGAAATATAAATTATGCAAATGAACAACAGAAACGGCAGTTCAATATCAGCTCTAGCAGAGAAAGTAGCTAATCTTTCGCCAGCACGATAGAAGTATAGGCTGCTTTAACAAAAGTTCTGTGATAAAGGTAAAGGTAAAAGTTTGAGTTGCGAGCCAGCATCATTGCGCACATTCAAACCATAAGTGCTTTGTTGCCTAGTTAGCATTCGACCAGAAACTGCCCGCTATTGTCGCCATCAGCATAAACTACGTAGCTAGCGGAGTCATTTCTCTTCTTTCCCAGAGTGTTAATCCTGGTACAAACGTTCCCTCTAAGGCTTTGCGGTCTGTGTGCAAAAAGTTCAGCTCACGTGAAAAACAAATATTGTGTGTGCAAATGTGTGTAGTAATATATATATATATATATATATATATATATATGTTAATGTTATCTTCTGATCCTGAAGAATGCTGTGAAGCACAAGGCTAACATTAATTGCTGGAAGATGATGCTAGGGAGGAGGCTACAAGTAACAGTGTCATCAGTTTCTCTTTCTTCACTGTGTTCGCTATCACAGCTTGTATTGAAATTAACGCAGTCTCAAATGTAGATGGTCAAAGCAAAACATATCGGAAAAATATCTTTTCACTTTCAAGCCTTTATTCTGTTCGTCACATTTCAGAAATGGGAATTCAGTCATTTTTAGTGTCTCTTAGAAACTGCTCTTCACTATTTGTAATTTTTCCAACACGTCTGACAGTGTCCAAGTTAACTAAGTTGCCTGAAGCTAAGTAGAGCTTGATTCTCATAATGTTGTCCAAATGATCAGTTTCCAAACGGTTCCTGGTTTTAGTTTTGATCTGGTTCATCAGTCTAAAGCCTCTTTCACAATCTGCACTAGAAGCCTGAAATGTTCCACAAATATCCGGAAGGAGAGACAATTCTCTGAATTGTGTCTGTTGAAATGTGTAGGAAATAATATCTCCGAAAGTTTGCATTGCACCCGTCTTTATTTTCTCACTGACAGTTAATTTGAATTCTGCATACTGACTTAGCAAATCTTTTACGAAGATGCCTTGTGCCTTATTAAGTATTGAACTGTATCGTGCGGCCAAGGTTTCCAATTGATGTCTACCAAAATTGAACTCCTCTAAATTCTGAATAGATGAAAATGAATCTTTATCAAATATATACCACTCTTTAAGCTCGTCCTCTGGAAAACGGCTGTCAAAATGATCATATACGCCTTCAATAAAGCGAACTACCGTAGCTGTGTGAAAAGGAATTTGGTAGAATGTTATGAGATCTTGAATTTCTGTTGAGAAATGGGCAGTTGAACCAATATACTGTGTTCGCAGTTTTCTAATCTTGGCTTTTGTAAATTGGTACGCCTCAGTTGTAGCTGGTGTACTGCGTTGAAGAAGTCGACATAGCTCTGGCAGTTCTTGTAACACATCATTCAAAATAGCAATAGCAACGTGATACTCAAGTTTGGTCAATATATCCAGACAGTATTTATGAACTGGGTCATTGTCTTCTTCAACCTGATCTTTGCAGGACTGCATCAATGATGTGTATTTATCACAGCTCTGACAGCAAAATGTCTAGAAAGCCATCTGAATTCACTCAAAGGACGGAACGAAACAGCTTCACAATTAGCAGCCTGATAAAGTTCTTCAAATTTGTGTTTCCTCACCGATGACCTACTGAAAATTGCATAAACTGTTCTGACAAGTGTTTCGATATCTTTCATTAATGATACGTTTTTCCAAGCATCACACAGAATTAAGTCTTCTCTAAGTGCTACACAATGTAGTTCTAATAAATGTAGTATGTATCTCAGTGTGAGAAGCTGATATGAGATTTATTCGATGGACTTGATGATATTGAAAATGGTGATGAAAAGTTGACTGCCGGCAGGTTGTCCTGCCACATGGCAAGTCCATTCATACTTTCAAAGCATTCCAACAACAAATTACGAGACATTGCATCCTCCTGGTAGTAACATGAAATCCTTCCGCTCAGCTTCTCATCGAGATGTAGACTGACTGCAGCTCAACAGTCTTTCCCATAATTCAAATTTTACGGGATTCTTACTTTACGTGATCTTCTAGAAAGATCTCAAACGACCCATACCCCGGAAGTTGCACAAAAACACAAGGCCGACAAATGACCCCGTCAAACAGTTACATCTCTTATTCTGAAACAGATAATCAGATTAGTAAGCTGATGATGCTAACTCACACAGAAGAGAATGAACCATTTTTTTTACTTTGGATCAGCATATGAGAATTTTGTAAATATTAATTCTCGTCGCTAATAAGATTAGTGGGGGAAAAACTTTACACGAACATTTACTTCACGCCCATGTTTGTAAAGTATGTTTCATTTTACATTTTAAAAATAGCATAAAATGTCGAATGTTTCACTAGGAAAACCGGTATTTCAGAAAGTAGTTCATGCAGGATGAAAGACAAGCATAATTCTTCTTATCTTATATCTTATATCCTTCCCGTGCCGTTAGACGTCACATAGGGCTCGCAAAGTAGTTCGCCAATTTTTCCTGTCTTCGGCGAGTCTTTCAACCTCATCAAAGGATTTTATGCCTGTTAACTTGGCCTCTCTTAATAATGTTCTCTTCAGAGTTTCACGCCGTCTGCCCCTTTTTCTTCGGCCTGTTGTGTTCCACTTGATAGCTTGTTTTGGGATTCTCTGCTCATTTCTTCTCATCAAGTGGCCAACATATGTCCATCTCCTTTTCCTGATCACCCGTGAGACTGGTTGTTGTTCAGTCATCTGTCTTATCTCTGCATTGTTCTTGAATTCATTCCACTTGATGCCGAGTATTTTCCTTAGGCATTTGTTTTCAAAAGAGTCTAATTTCTTTTCTATTTCTTTAGTTGTTTTCCAGCTTTCGCATGCATAAATGAGGGTGGATATTACATTTGAATTGAATAGTCTTAACTTGGTTTTTGTGCTTATAACTTTTGAATTCCATATGTTCTCAAGATTCTTGAAGATTGATGCTGCTTTTGCAATTCTGATCCTAACTTCCTTTTTACCGCTTTCAAAAAAATCCTACAGCGATCTCTGAATATAAGAACACGGTAACACAGTTTTGACACCAAAATTCTACCTTCAGCCAGTCAGTCAGTCAGTCATTTGCATGTCACTTGAGGAACTTTGCCTCCCTAACAGCTCTCCTGTAGGCCTTTCGGTTGTAAGCAAGATGGCCTATTGTTGATGCATCCATTTGCCGATCATCAACGATGTCTTACAGCCATCTTCGCCTTGGTCTTCCTCTCTTTCTTTTTCTCATTATGTACCCTTCCAAGACGGTCTTCTCTCGATTATCATGACGTTTAATGTGTCCAAAATGTTTACGTTTTATCTGTTTAATCTTCTTTACTAGCCAGCCTTCTTGAGTATTAAATTCTTGTAGTATGGATATATATTTTTTTCTGTGTCCATGATATTTGAATGACTTTTCTGTTGCATTTCCATTTAAAGGCATTTATGTGTTTCTCAGCTGTTTTGTTAAGTATCTTAGTCTCACAGGCATATGTTCCGATGGGAAAGATGCAATGCCTTAAAAATCTTATTTTTGTAGTTCTTTCTGTTCTTCTTCACAGTTTCCTATGCATACCACAATGAGAGAAGAACAAGCAGGATTTCGAAAAAGGAGAAGCTGTCTCGACCAGATCTTTACTCTAAGAATAATACTTGAAGAACATATTGAAAAGCAGAAACCATTAATACTGAACTTCATATACTTTAAAGAGGCATTTGATAGCATACACAGAGATTCATTGTGGAGAATTTTAAGTCTATATGGAATACCATCTACAATTGTCAACAACATTAAGGACTTCTACAATGGATATGTTTGTGCAGTCAAGACAGAAGAAGGGATGATTGAATGGTTCCAGATTGAAACAAGCGTGAAACAAGGATGTATACTGTCTCCTTTGGTTTTGGAATTACAATAGACTTCATAATGAAAAAATGCTGCACAGGTAACACAGGTATTGACTGGGTACATGGGACCCAACTAGATGATCTTGATTTTGCTTATGACATACCTCTTATCAGTAACAATGTGAATTCCATGCAAGAAAAAAAACAGATATCCTGTCTTCACTGGCTAGCAAAACAGGACTTGAAATTAACAAGGACAAAACAAAAATAATGAAACTTCCCATTAATCAAAATGGAAAAATACACGTAGAAGGGACATATATTGAAGAAGCCAATCAATTTGCATACCTTGGCAGCTACACAGACCAGGATGGTGACACCAGAAAGAATTAGAATTGGAAAAGCAGCATCGATCTTCAAGAATCTTGAGAACATATGGCATTCAAAAATTATAAGTACAAAAGGCAAGTTAGGACTATTCAATTCAAATGTAATATCCACCCTCATTTATGCATGTGAAAGCTGGAAAACAATTAAAGAAATAGACAATAAAATAGACTCTTTTGAAAACAAATGCCTAAGGAAAATATTCGGTATGAAGTGGAACGAATTCAAGAACAATGCAGAGATAAGACAGATGATTGAACAACAACCAGTCTCATGAGTGATCAGGAAAAGGAGATGGACATATGTCTCGTGATGAGAAGAAATAGTCAGAGAATCCCAAAACAAACTATCAAGTGGAACACAACAGGCCAAAGAAAAAGAGACAGACCACGTGAAGCTCTAAAGGGGACATTGTTAAGAGATGCCAAATTAATAGGCATAAAATCCCTTGAGGAGGTTGAAAGACTCGCCGAAGACAGGAAAAACTAGCGAACTGCTTTGCGAGCCCTATGTGACGTTTAACGGCACGGGAAGGATATAATATATAAGAGGTTTAGGTAGATTTGCTTTCTAAATATAAATGCTGTAAAGATTTTCTTTTCTTATAACAGTACGAGCTACTACTAAAATGTATAGGCGGAGAAATATTGAGCACGACACCGAAAGGTGAGAGTTGGAAGTTTATAAAGGAAAACAAAAATGAAAACAGGAAGAAAAGAGAAAGTGAATAAAAGTAATTGTGCTTTCGGCTTCAATGTATTTTGTTAGCTTTAAGGTTCAAACCAAGACGCTCTCGAGGCTGAAGTCCCCAATTTAGCCATTTTTTCTGTTTGTCTGGAATAAAGTGTCTGCTTAGTCTGAAGGAAAATCTGTTAAAAATTTCATGTTATTTCATCATTTTTGTTACTTTCAAGATCGGGGGGGGGGGGGGGGGAGAGAAAAAAGTATGGATCATTTCTGTGTTGGCGCTAGCAGCCTGTTGAGTTTTCAGTATGTGAGGAGACTGACTGGGACGTACATACTACCATTTTTCAAGCTGTCAGGAGAAATGTGAAATCCAAATACGGATTTTGACACATTTAAAGAAAGTTAAAAGAATAACATCACCGTAGCAAAACTGGCGATGACGCTGTCTGATTTGTCAGTTAGTGACCAATAGCTGACATGCTAGTGTCAGGACTGGTGAAGCATAACCGATCAAGACCCTGTCCCACCTCATCGTTCATGTCCGCATTAAAGAATATAGCCTGGCTAAGTTTGCAGGGATCGCCGTAGTACTCAAGGTGGTGGAGCATGCTGAAGAAGTGATGCATGTCAAATGCTTTTTTTAGCTCCATTCAGGGGCTGAAAAAATAACTGACATAACCTGTTCCCAATCCGACATGAGGCTGTGCTTCCTTCGATACTTTCACACTATCAGCTGCTAAGAACATCAAGCTCACAGTTCCAGGGAAACGGAAGAAGAAGAAGAAGAAGAAGAAGAAAATTAAAAAAAAATACTAACCAGCTATTTGGAGCATAGAAAAGTACATGTAATGCATATAAATGTCAGATTAAAGTCAAAATGAGCATTTTAAAAGAAGGGACAAAAATAATAAAATTATAAAGCTTATTTATCTATTATTATTTTATCTATAATCATTATGGAAGATTTGTTTTACAAACTAGATTTAGTGTATTAAGAAAACATCCAAGTTTACTTAAACACCCATAATCAAGCTTCGTTGTTACAATCATAGAGAAAAATTAAAATAATTCTGAGTAGGTCATAGTTTGTTTTGGTTTTTTTTTCTTTTTGTGAAATATTCTTTTCATTTTTCTCAGTTTCAGATATAAAGTTAGTTTTTTTAAAGCATCTAAGTTTAGCGAACGGACAAAAATATCTGAAGATTAATTAAGTTTCCGAAGAGGTTGTTCAATCACAACACAAAAACAAAGACAAAACAGAACAAAACAAAACAAACAAAAGTTTAAAGTCACAGCTGTAACAAATCGATTCATTTCAGTAGATTTAAGTTACACACATATCAAATAAATACCTAAATTAGAAAAATATCTAGATTATCTATTTATGAGATGATATGTTTTCTTAACCCAAAAGCGCAGGAATGATAAATTATTTGCCAGCAAATTCCAAGACTTCAAGACTGAAATGAACATCTGCAAAGATAGTCTTTGTGAGAATCTAATGTAGAGGGAACGAACGGATGAACGAACAGACTTTATCTTCGAAGAGTTAAGAACTGGGCGCGCAGGCCCGTCTACCATTCTGCCCTTCATCATACAACTTTCATTCAGTCACAGATATTCAGCATTTGTTATTGAAAATAATTTGCATGAAAATGCAAAAGACGAATAAGTAAATAATTAATAAAAACCCTTTCTTTCCATACACTCAACATTCTGCTTTATGCAGCTAATGAAATAAACTTTATTAGATTCTCACATTCATTATAAACGCACACATTTTTGGAATACCAACACAATAGATACAACAATCAAGACATACTTTAGATTAAACTAATTTAGACTTTGATAGTACAAATGCCTATATTTTTCTTAAAGCAAATACATGCAGATGCATTTATCCACACACACATATCACATATAAAGAGACACATCCACACATGTGCATATACACACATACATTCAAATGTATACACACAGACACGTGCACACACATGTATGTATGTATGTACACATAAAGACATATGCATACACACATGCGTCTATGTACACATAAAGACATATGCACATACAAACATACATATATATATACATACATGCATATCGAAATACATGTATACACATTCACATGTACATATATACGCACACACATATACATACTTACACATACTCATATATAAAGTATGCACAAACACAAATACATATTACGGAGGCATATACTCCATCTCAAACAGATACTGACACAGTTTAAAGTTATAAGAAGGAATATTAGTTATACGTTTTAGATGAGTTGGTAGGGTATTCCAAAGATGTGCAGCTGAGTAAAATAAGCATTTTTAAAAACAAGCCAAGCCTTGGTTTTGGGAGAATACAGTTGCTTAAGCGTTGCCTGTGTTCTGAGTTGGCTTTGAGCAATGACCACAAATAGTGGAGCACTATGCGACAGAATTTTATGAGTTAACTTGGCCTTGTTGTATAGAAATCTCTTCTTGAGGTGTAGAATGTCAAGATGCTTGCCATGTTTGTGCTACATGTTTGTTGTCTATAAGCTTTACTACTCGGGAAGGAAATGATTAACATCTCAAATCTTCATACGAATAAACACTTGATGTGGACTTGACACTTCCATGAAGTGTTTTATTTTATTTTATTTTTATTGTCTTCTGGTATCTTGAAAACAGAGAATAATAGGAATGATACTTTTCAAGTTGACAAGTTAATGAATTAAAACAAGCAATACATACCTATTTCTAGAATGAAAATAACTGGAAGTGACAACATTTGTATGCAATGAAAGACATTTGTAACAATTCTTTCGGCAGATAAACACTTTCAAAGTCACTAATTAAAATTTAAAAAAATCTTACAAAGAGGTCGTCAGAGAAGTTTCAGTTCAATGAAAACCAATTAAAATTATAAGAAAAAGTCCCCCTGGGAACAAATGTGTTAAGAACACACTTATTTTTACATAGTCTTTGTGAGACAGGGAACATAGATCTGTTTACTTAAAAGCTCTGACCTACTTCTGTAGCCCAGAAATCTGTGGCAATCAACACTAATTGTAATTGTTATTTTTGTAAAATGTAATGTCAGGTTGGTGGATGGATGAGGACATGGCGATAACTGGCAGAGATGAGGAAAATCTGGTGTGAAACCAATGAATCCAGGACGTGACAAGCCTGTGGGTCTTTACAACAATGGCTATCAGAATGAGGTAAACAAAACAGAGCCAGCAGACTATGGGTGGCGGGGAATGGATATCGTTGAGGCACTCATCGGATTCCTCATCCCAAAGTCTGAGTGTTTCTGTGGAACCGCCTCAAAGCCGTCTGGCCAGCCAGTGTTGCATGCTGGATCTGATGTGGAGAAGGGGCTAAAGTACAGCCACCAGAGTCTGGAAAACAAAGTTTTGGCCAGCCCAGCCTACACCATTGTCTTCATGGCAGCCCCAGCAAGACCACAGTCTGCACTAGCAAGGAAAGGTGCTGAAGTCGGAGGTACCCAGCCAGAAGGCGCATCGCAAAACTCAGGGTACAAGGCATCATCGCCCACGTCCGTACAAAGAAGAGGAAGATAAGAAAAAGTTAACATTTTTTGAAAAATTTCGTGAGAAGGCAGAAAGTAGAGAATTTGGTAATGATGGAAAATTCAAGAGAAAAAGGATTCAGTTAGTCAGTCATTTGCGTGTTCCTTGTGGAAATTTCCTGCCTAACAGCTCTCCTGTAGGCTTCTCGGTTGTAAGCAAGATGCCTTGCTGTTGATGCATCCTTTGAAGATTATCAACGATGTCTTGCAGCCATCTTCGCCTTGGTCTTCCTCTCTTTTTCCTATTATGTACCCTTCCAAGACGGTCTTCTCTAGATTATCATGACGTTTAATATGTCTAAAATATTTAAGTTTTCTCTCTTTAATCCTCTTTACTAGCCAACTTTCAATATTACGTTATTGTAGTATGGATATATTTGTTCTTTTTTGTGTCCATGATATTTGAAGAACTCTTCTGTAGCATTTACGTTCAAAGGCATTTATATGTTTCTCGGCTGTTTTGTTAAGTGTCCAGGTCTCACAGGCATATGTTGCGATGGAAAAGAGGAGAGGAAGACAAAAATAAAATAAAAAACATCTCAATGGACTGACCGACTGAATGGAGGGGAAAAAAAAGCATTTGAACTGATCGGAAAGATCAGAGAACTCAGAAAGTAGAAAAGAATTAAGGCCAAAGCTACCAGGTACAGCACATAATGTAATGTTTTGTATATATATATATATATATATATATATAATATATATATATATTGTAAGTGTGTGTATGTGTGTATGCATGCATGCGTGTGTGTGTGTGGTGGAGGGTTGAATGGGGAAGGGGGGGGGGAGAGGGTGTCAGCCACTAATAGTCAGCCACTAGTAGTCAGCCACTAATAGTCAACCACTAATAGTCAACCCCCTACTAGCATCAGGATTCGAGAACTGCAGGAGTCACCATAACCCTCATGGAGGTGGTGGAGCCTACTAAAGAAGAACTGCATACCCCAGTATTTCCCCTCCACTCTGGGACTGAAAAAAAAAACCGACATAACCAGTCCACATCAGACACAATGTCTCAAAATTTTCGGCTGCAGAGAACACCACAGAGAAGGTTAGTAGTAGTAGTAGTAGCAGCAGCAGCAGCAGCAGCAGCAGTAGTAGTAGTAGTAGTAGTAGTAGTAGTAGTAGTAGTAGTAGTAGTTTTCGTCAACGAAAACCACAGTGTCACGCAATCCCGCTTCTGTGACCTACCGAGAATACAGGCCCAAGCCCCGCGATATTCTGAACCTCTTGTGGTCCTCTCGGTGATCTCTTGTGGTCCTCTTGGAGACCACAGGAGGACCACATAAGTAAATTCAGCAGGATCACAGGGCGGTCTTGGTGGTAAAAGCGAACGAAGAAGAAGAAGTAGTAGTAGAAGTAATAGTAGTAGTAGTAGTAATAGTACTAGTAATAGTAGTAGTATTGTAGTAGTAATAGTAGTAGCAGTAACAGTAGTAGTAATAGTAGTAGTAGTAATAGTAGTAGTAATAGTAGTAGTACTAGTAGTAGTTGCAGTAGTAGTTGTAATAATAATAGTAGGAGTAGTAGTAGTAGTTGTAGTAGTAGTAGTAGTAGAAATAATAATAGTAGTAGAAAGAGTAGTAGTAGTAGTAATAGTAATATTAGTAGAGTAGGAGTAGTAGGAGTAGAAAGTGATGATGATGATGATGATGATGATACTGGTGATGGTTAACTTTTATAAGCAAAAATGAAACAAACGCATGTCAGATAGTAATGGAAACTCTCATGTATCACCATCTTTTCATTTCGTGTTTAGAGCTAAAGTAAGAATGAAAAGTTTCATCATTTCCGCGAAAGCTATCTCTGTAGTCTGTGACAAACTTGTGCTTGATCTTGAGAGAAAGGAAACGATTCTGATCGTTGACGTCGCCACATGTAGCGGTTCTTAAGCTGTAATCTGCGTGATACAAACCGCCTAGCGCTTGAGAACCGCTACATTCAGGAATATGGGATACTGGAACCACATGGCTTGAACTCTTTATTCAGCTACACCTAACATTCTCATCTTCCACAATCATAATCCCTCCCTACTAAGTTCCACTCCCTTCTCACTTGTTACACGTAGCTTAGAACCTCTTCACAGCATCACCATTACAACTCGTCTACCCCTACAATAATCACATATTTCACCTTTTCCCGGCTAGAATACCATTGTATCACTCTCTCTCCCCTCCACGGTTTCCCCGCCCACCAATCTCAGTTACGATCCACTTATCACACATCCCAAGTCTCCATTTAAATACTCTCTACACTCCACCATGTGCATTTCTGACACATAGTCGGACAAGCTACGGCTTCTTACAAGTTACAGCTAAGTGCTATATTCTTTTTATTCGATCTTGTTTTTCTTTTTATCATAGTATTCATGTGAATTTATATTTTATCTCCTCTCGGTGCTAAAGACTGTTATAGCCGGAGGTGGGGTGGGGGATACGCTCTCCACTCCAATGAAATGTCTCCAAGGCGTGCGTCTCAAATAGCCTATAACAGTCAAGTCCAGCTCCTGGCCTTCTCGTGACAGAACTGTTCAAACTGGCAGGAGAAGGGGCGAAGGCGAATATCTGGTGCCTGAAAACCAGACGTTTAGGGTAGATGAGAGTCATTTATGGTAGCTCATCTATCGCTGCTAACGAGATTCTTCAGTTGCCGTACGTGGAGTGGGGTTCCTCACGGGCAGTGAAGAAACTTGCGAATGGGGTTGCCGCCCGGCGCCACTGTGGAAAAGGTGAAAGAAAGGATTAAATGAAGTAATCAGTAGTATCGAGGTCAGGATTGCTCAAATCATGGCACCTCTGATCTGGAGGTCAGCCACGTCCTATATGCACTCATACCGGACGAATTGCCTGAACCGGCTTAACCCAAGGATTAAGACACTGCTGGAGAGATTCCTCGGATGCCGCAGGTGGAGAAAACTCCTCCCGGCCAATGAAGAAAATGCGAAAAAGCAAGTAGGGTTGCCATGCGGTGCCAATGTGAAAAGGAGATAGAAAGGATAAAGTGAAGCTTAGTCGGTGTGTCTAGTAGTCTCGCGGAGAGAGCTACTCATACCACGGCACCTCTGCTCTAGAGGCTGGCCACGTCCGATATACACCCATACTGGTGAAATATTTCTAAACCATCTTAAACCAGGGGTGAAACTTGATGACTATTAATGACACAGTACCTCCGCTCTAGAGGTCAGTCACGTCCTAAACACGTCCATACTGGGATAATACACATAAACCGGCTCAACTCTAAGGTGAAACTTACTAGTAGCGAGGATTCGTCCTCCTGGACAAAAGCTCCGTCCTGGTCACAACTAGGAAGGGTAGCGGCCACGACCACAAAATGCTGAAGTCGGAGACACTGGACCAGTGCAGTCTAGATAGGCAACCACCTCTCACCCGGCGGGGATGTATGCGTATCCGAATCACGCTGAGGTTTTCCGGTGAGAAAGTCCAACTCTGAACTGGATGGGCAACCTCCTTTCACCCGGCCGGGATACGCGGGTATCCCAAAACACGTCGAGGTTTTCCAGTGAGAAAGTGCAATTCTAGATTACACTGGTGCAACGAAAACCACGGTGTCATGCAATCCCCCTTCTGAGACACGCCGAGAATACAGGCTCAAGCCCTACGATACTCTTCTTGTGGTCCTACTGGGGATCTCATATGGCCATTCCGGGGACCACAGGAGGACCTCGGGACCTATCGAGGACCACAGGAGTAAATTCAGTAGGATCACGGGGCGGTCTTAGTGGTAGAAGCAACGAGGAAGAAAAATGTCTCCTCTCTCTATTTCTTCGTCCTGTACGCCTTTGTATGTTTAAGGTTCACGCCGAAACGTCACAGCAGTGTATTTATTAAGTAATAGAGCTGTTCCTTCCTGTTTTTCCTAGCTTATACATTAAGAAGAAAACAGATACACTATCATCATTAGCTAGCAAAATAGGACTTGAAATTAACAAGGAAAAAAAAACAAAAATAATGAAACTTCCCAATAATCAAGAAGAAAAAATATGCGTAGAAGGAATAGCTGTTGAAGAAGTAAACCAATTTGCATACCTCGGTAGCTAGATAGACCAGTATCGTGACACCAGATAGCACTGACCTTCAATAATCTTGAGAATATATGGCAATCAAAAGTTATAAGCACAAAAACCAAGTTGAGATAATTCAGTTCAAAAGTAATATCCATGCCAATTTATGCATGCGAAAGCTTAGAAACAATTAAAGAAATGGACAACAGTTTAGATTCTTTTGAAAACAAATACCTAAGGAAACTACTCGGTATAAAGTGGAATGAATTCAAGAACAACATAGAGATAAGGCAGATGATTGAACAACAACCTGTTTCATGGGCGATCAGAAAATGGAGATGGACGTATTTCGGTGACCTGATGAGAAGAAACGGTCAGAGAATCCCAAAGCAAGATATCAAGCGGAACACAGAAAGCCAAAGAAAAAAGGGGTCGGCCACGTGAAACTCTGAAGAGGACACTGTTGTTGTTGTTCTTCGTTTGCTTCTGCCACTAAGATCGCCCCGTGATCCTACTAAATTTACTCCTGTGGTCTTCGATAGGTCCCGTGGTCCTCCTGTGGTTCCAGATAGGACCACATGAGATCCCCGAGAGGTCCACAAGAGGATCCGAGTATCGCAGGGCTTGAGCCTGTATTTTCGGTGGGTCTCAAAAGCCGGATTACGTGGCACCGTGGTTTTCGTTGCATCAGTCTAATATAGTTGGACTTTCTCATCGGAAAACATCGACGTGTTTTAGATATATCCCCGCTGGGTGAGAGGTGGTTGCCTATCCAGGTTAGAGCTGGACTTTCTCACCGGAAAACCTTGACGTATTTTGGGATACCCGTGTATCTCCGAAGGGTGAGAGGTGGTTGGCCTTTCTCACCAGAAAACCTCAGCGTGATAAGGATATGCATACATCTCCGCCGGGTGAAAGGTGGTTGTCTATGTAGACTGTACTGGTCCAGTGTCTCCGACTTCAGCATTTTGTGGTCGTGACCGCTACCTTTCCTAGTTGTGACCAGAATGGAGCTTTGTCCAGGAGGACGAATATTCGATACTGGTAAGTTTCACCCCTGGGTTGAGCCGGTTTAGGCGTATGATCCCAGTATGGGCGTGTTTAGGACGTGACCGACCTCTAGAGCGGAGCTAGCGTGACATGAGTAGTCACCAAGTTTCATCCTTGGTTTAAGACGATTTGGGCAGATTTCACCAGTATGGGTGTATATCGGACGTGGCCGGCCTCTAGAGCAGAGGTGCCGTGGTCTGAGTAGCTCTCGCCGCGAGACTACTGGACATAACGATTAAACTTCACTTTATCCTTTCCAGCGCCCGGAAACCCTAATCGCATTTTCTTCATTGGCCGTGTAGTTTCACTCTACGCGCGGCATCTGAAGAATCTCGCCAGCAGCGGGAGGACATTGTTAAGAGGGTACGTAAAAAACATAATGCATTGAAAAAAAGAAAAACTTCAACTTAATAACATCTGCATTTACTTTAGATCTACACTGACAAAAGTAAAGAACATAGTTACGTAGTTAATTCATTTGTGAATAAAACTATAGTTTTATAACATTTCGTCAATTAGTTCATTTTATATAATTGTTTTCTTTTTACCGTATATATCACAGATTATACATCACCGAAATTTCTAGGCCAGAACAAAAAAGATTATAGAATTGGATATCTTCTTTTTAAAAATTCCTTGTAAAATTATTTCATGTTAAAATAATAAAATGTTATATATCATACTGAATGAATTTAAACAGAGGCGTCAACAAATAATGCAGTTTTGGAAGAAAAAAAAAGTGTGTTTGGAAGAAATATTATGTTGTGTGTTAGTGCTTTTTATAAAGAAATGAGGTGTAAAAATTTCGACTTACGACCAACTGAAACAAGTTTAGAAGTAAATTGATACATGAAACCAAAATACATATGTGAATAATACAGTTATGAATTACAATACAAAGTTTCGTAAGATTTTGTAAAATAGTTTTAGAATTTTATAGAGACTGAGCTAGAGTGAAGTTTTCATCTACTAGTAATGTAAATGGCGTGGTTTAGTAAATCTGAAATATTTGTTAGCAATCCCTGCTGTTATTTCCTTCTTTAGAGTTTCTGTGCTATTCCAGAAGCTGAGATATGTCATTTGCCATTTTTCTTTAATTTTTTTCATTTTTCATTGTTTTGTTATATCCATTTAATGTGAATCTGTTCTTTGTCTCCTCTCTCTGATTCTTCGTCCTGTTTGTTTTTGTTTGACAAAATCTCGCGCCGAAACGTCGCAAGTGTGGTATAGTTAAATAATAAAGCTGTTCCTACTTATTTCCTAGTTTATATATTTAACTGTTGTATTAGTTCTCATGGTGCTATGTTGATTGTCATGAAAACAGATGAGTATGTGGTTCAGTTTTACAAAAAGTTACACCGAGGAAAGTGAACAGAAAGCAAGATGAGTTCATAAAAATGAAGTAAGAGAACAAATTTTGTATGATTAGACCTCGAAAAAATCATAGACAAAGCACTTTAGTGAGACGTGAGAGAAAGAAAAAACACAAGAGAATTACCTGGGATTCGAACACGGACTCCGGTAGGACGAGCAGCCGTCTAGCCACGAGAGAACAGCTTACTATCGACTTAGCCAAGTGCTAGTTGGCTAAGTCGATAGTAAGCTGTTCTCTCGTGGCTAGACGGCTGCTCGTCCTACCGGAGTCCGTGTTCGAATCCCAGGTAATTCTCTTGTGTTTTTTCTTTCTCTCACGTCTCACTAAAGTGCTTTGTCTATGATTTTTTCGAGGTCTAATCATACAAAATTTGTTCTCTTACTTTACTATACCAAAGCCTCGTAGTTTCCTATTTATAAAAAAATCATAAAAATGAAGAACGTACAACAATCGAATATTTTGACAAAAGCCTTTTTAAAGGGCAGCATACAAAAACAATACACCAAAATAAAAACACAAAAAAAATGAATAAAAAATCTAAACGTAGCTTTTTAAACTTCCTCCTAGTACGTGAGTTGGGAACAAAATGTGCACAGATGGACGTAGTAGAGCATGAAGTAAAAGCCAGCGACTGAATGAGAATTGACCACAAAGGTTACAATATGGTAAACAACATGGCGTTATGCTACAAATACCTCGTAGCCATAGCTTGCCACCATCGGATACCTAAGGCCCGACTTGTACTTGTACGAACTCTGTATCTGCGAGCTGTTGTTCTTTGCAGCCAGTGCTGTAGAGATGTTGAGGCACAGCATCGTATCGGCGTGGGAGCGGGTTATGGCAGCTACTTTTTTAGTCCTGGAGTACAGCTAAAAAGCAGGGGATGTGCAATGCTTCTTTAGCAGACTCCACTACCATGAGGACTATAGCAATCCCTGACCCGTTAGCCAGGCTAGGCCTGTTACTGGGGGTACCACGGAGAGGTGGGACTGGGTCTTGGTAATCTACGGTTGTTAACCCTGGCGCTGGCATATCAGTTATGGGTCGCTGGTTTGCCCCATCGGACATCGTTTTCAACTCCACCCCCACCTAAGGCCCGAACAAAGCCGCCCAGATGACGCAGATGATAAACGATTGAGAAGACAATAGGTGTTTTTTGGAGGGAGGGGGGAATGGACGGATAGAGGAAGGTTCAGAAGAATAGATTACACTGAGAAGACAAGACTGCTTGCTAACCATGGCTAGACAAGGGAGATAACTAAACCTACTATAGGGTAAGGGTAGAAAGGGCTGAAAACTTTAGTGGCCTCCGGCTTCGTTATGTCCTTTGTCTAGGCATGGTTAACAAGCAGTCTTGTCTTCTCAGTGTTCTCTAATCTTCTAAACCTTCCGCCATCCATCCATCTACCTCCTCTACCCGACATATATATCTTTTGTCATCTGCTCCATCTGGACGGCTCTGTTCGGGCCTTAGGTATCGGATGGTAAGAAGCTATGACTATTTGGGACTTAACGCCATTTTATCTACCATATGGTACCCTTTGCGATTATTTCTCATTCATTCGTTGGCTTTCACTTCTTGCACTACTACGTCCATCTGGGCCCATTTTGTTCCCAACTGTCGTACTAGAAGGAAGCCTAAAAAGCTAAGTAGACGTAACTGTGGGGGGGGGGGGGGGGGAGGCCTTTGTAGACAATACGGACAGATAACAGTCTCCCCCCTCCCGAGAATAAGACTTATCAATACGAATCACTAGATGGGGAAATAGATAATTTTATATTGTACTTCCTTTCGGTAAAGAAAATAAATATTTAAAAATAGGATTGGAATTGTGAAGCGAAACAATACATAGATTTTTAGAAGCACTCATGTTCGACACATAAACTGGCTCGACGTACACCAGGAAGAAGCGTCTGGTAATCCCAGTGGCCTACCAGAAGGAGAGAGTTCTGAGACCAAAAGAATAGCTAAAGCTGATTCATTTTACAACAGATGGAACAAACACAGAGACTGTACCAATGTCTCAAACGTTCTTTTCAACTGTGATATATGATAAGAACGGACTACAAATTGCATCAGCAATGAGAGAGGTTTGTAGTCAAAAAGAAGTATCCAAGAATTAAAATTGTATTAATAAACAATTACCATATACTGACAACATAATTAAACAATACATGAACAATGGCGACATAATATTATTTTTTGTCATACATTAGCTGTAGCTTTGACCAGGATGGTGATGGTGATACCAGAAAAGAACATACAATTAAAATTGCAAAAGCAGCATCGATCTTCAAGAATCTTGAGAACATATGGCATTCAAAATTTAGAAGCACAAAAACCAAGTTAAGACTGTTCAGTTCAGTGTAAAATCCACCCTCATTTATGCATGCGAAAGCTGGAAAACAACTAAAGAAATAGACAAGAAGTTAGACTCTTTTGAAAACAAATGTTTAAGGAAAATACTCGGCATCAAGTGCAACGAATTCAAGAACAATGCAGAGATAAGACAGATGACTGAACAACAACCAGTCTCATGAGTGATCAGGAAAAGGAAATGGACATATGTTGGTCACGTGATGAGAAGAAATGATCAGAGAATCCCAAAACGAGCTATCAAGTGGAACACAAGAGGCCAAAGAAAAAGAGGCAGACCGTGTGAAACTCTAAAGAGGACATTGTTAAGAGAGTCCATACTGACAGGCATAAAATCCTTTGATGAGGTTGAAAGACTCGCCGAAAACAAGAAAAACTGGGAACTACCTTGCGAGCCCTATGTGAAGTTTAACGGCACGGAAAGGATATAAAATATAAGATACGGTTCTGCCAAATATTAACAATGACCAATGCAAGGGAAATAAACAGTAATATCAACATTTTGAAATTAACAATTCAAATTCAAAGGAAATAACCAGTATGTATCAGATTATTGCTTATAATAATCCCACGGAAAACTTACAGAGAAAACTTAATTCTAATAATTGTTTCAACGTCCTCATACAAGAATACAAGGAAATTATCCACGCAAACACTTGATTTAAATTACCTAATAGCGAGCCCAATAGAACGAATTTCATCAACTGCAATATATATCAGAACCAGAAATAAAAGAAAGGATAATGGAGGAATAACAAAAAGAGATATACGTACGATTCAAAGGGTCTTCGTCATCTGTATTTCAATATTGTGAATTAGAACATAAAAGTTCCATAAAAATTAATTAATACACAAAGAAAAACATTAAAAAATAATTACCGTTAATGTAAGAAAAATGTTCCAAAAATATCTGCATAAATTGATAAAAGTTCATTCCGTGAGGCATTTACTTATCTGTGATATCTTCAACCTTCGAACCAGATTGCAACTGTCTATGTATCGTGTTTGTTACATAGGAAACTACCATGAAACAAAGTCGCTTGCCCAAACTGAATACAGCAGGCCAATATATATCCAACAAAATCAGTCAGTCAGTCAGTCAGTCATTTGCAAGTTCGTTGAGGAACTCTGACTTCCTAACAGCTGTTTACATTACTAATAACTGACTGATAATTACGTGCAGTGTTGACGGCCCTGATAGGGCGGAGACGGGCTTTCTGTACTGGACCTGTGCTTCGATTCATCAGCCTCGTCCTGTTCTCCTCTCTCAGCCGCATGATGGTGACTGATGTTCAGGGGCGTGGATCTCAGCTCCCATGGACATGCCCTGGCAGGTGTAATGATGTTGATCCAGACAATAAACCACGCCACTGCCATGTTTACTTCTTGCTCAGAAATTTTTTTTTTTAAAGCAGATATCGGAAGCACAAAAAAAAATTTTTTTTATTGGTGTAAATAAAGCTATAATATTAACAATATAGCGTAGACTATGTCCGGTCTTAAATAGGTTAAAGTTTATAGTGTGCATTACTCATTTTTATTTAGCTAAAACAGAAAAAAAATGTACTAAATAATCATTTACAGAAACGTTCTAAAGCAAATTATAAGACGATACAAACTTTCCATGTCCGCTGGCTTTCCTAACAGAGCAAAGAATGCTGTCACATCAGAAAGAAATAGCCATTATAAGTTGGAATATTTTCTCAACACAAGAACTACACCAAGAACTTCAATGCATAAGAAAATTTAAGATCTGTACTAATTGTATAAAACAAGCAAACAAAACAAAAAATTAAACTAGTATTCATTATATGTAAGAACATTATGTGTTGTTCTATTCTATCAGGTATACAAAAGTTAATATAAAATAACCTAATAATGTACATAATTTATAACCGACTAATATTTACGTGCATTGTTCTTGCTGTGTTTTACGATTTTAGTTACTTACAGACCAAAGGGAGGTAAGCAACAGAATGGAAATAATAAAAATATGTGAGCTATTTCTCAAGTAGTTGTCTCCCTCGTTCTCGTTTTTTTTTTTTTCATTGCATGCCAACAACTCCTGAGGCTGTTTAACCAGAGATTTCCACTTTGTTGATCCTTTGCATCTTTCCCATGGCAACATATGCCTGTGAGACCTGGACACTTAACAAAACAACTGAGAAACACATAAATGCCTTTTGCATTAAATGCTACAGAAGAGTTCTTCAAATATCATGGATACAAAAGAAGGACAAATATATCTATAGTATCGTTTCTCGGCCTTTTGGCTAAGATCAAAATGTAGTTCTGCGCTCTGTAGAATGTACACTTTGTTATTTTGGAACAAAAGAGATACTTGAGGCCTGCCCTGCACATTGAATGCCGGGGGTAAGGTCCACATCTCGTTACGGGTAGACCCGGTTTGCAGTACCACCGGGCCACGGCGTGTTGTTTTCGTCGTTTATATATATATATACTACAAGAACTTAATATTGAAGAAGGCTGGCTCGTAAAGAGGATTAAAGACAGAAAACTTAAATATTTTGCACACATTAAACGTCATGATAATCTAGAGAAGACCTATTGGAAGAGTACATAATGGGAAAAAGAAAGAGAGGAAGACCAAAGCGAAGATGGCTGCAAGACATCGTTGATGATCTGCAAATTAATGCATCAGCAGCAGGCCATCTTGCTCACAACCGATAGGCCTACAGGAGACCTGTTAGGGAGGCAAAGTTCCGCAAGGGACATGCAAATGAATGAATGAAATGATCCTTTGCTAATTTCTTGCCCGTCTCCCACATAATTGCGTTCAGGTTACAGTAGAACCTTCGTATCAGCGGCTGATGTAGTCTTAGACATGTCGCGGATGCTTGAAACCGGAGTTAATGGCGAACGCTGGAAATAAATCGTTTGTCAGTTACGTACATACGAATGATAAAGTTTTTCTAACAAATAATGCACAATAAAACATTCCTATTACTATTATACTTATTTTCTCTCTCTCTCTCTCTCTCTCTCTCTCTCTCTCTCTCTCTCTCCCCCCCCCTCTCTCTCTCTCTCTTGCATGGAGTCTAATGTTTTAGCTTATCCATAAAGGGAGATAAAGCAATTAAACATATCTTCTACATATACTCTTGGTTAAATACAATTTTTTTGCCTTATAGTTGATATTTATTTCTTAATATAACAGCTAAATGTGGGCACTCACCAACTCCTCCGTCCTTTGTTGCTGTTACGATGCTACGATGATTGGCTGGTGGCACAACGCCTACGATCAGATGAAGGCATTATATTATATTATATTACATTACATTACATTATATTATATTATATTATATTACATTATATTATATTATATTATAACTGTCGCTCCAAAAGTTGCGAGGAAACATTTATGGGTAAAAACAGAATGAACTGGCAAAGATAAAAGTAATGCCAAGTGAAACTTTAGTTCACGACGTTACATAACACATCCACCAGCCGTGGCCATAATGGCGCATCTACTCCATTTAAAGCCCTCTACTTTCTCTCTATATCTTGCTTCCCGCCTGGTCTGGAAAATACCCGGATATTTCCTTCACTGTTAGTCTAACTCAGAACTAGCTTCATTAGAATATAAGGTAAAGGTAAAAGGTAAAATTCCCATTTCCATGCCATTAAGGCATATTGGGGAATACGGTGTTAAGCCCGTATTTTCCATGACCTTCGGCACATGAAAGTCTGATGTGCTCAGTATCACGCCTGGCCGCTTTACCTTCCCAGATTTTTCTAGTACCCATTTTTAGAGGCTAGGTCAACCCTGGGGCCTTTTTGGTGTGTGCCAGAAAAAAAATCCCACTGCTGGGACTGAACTCGGTACCACCTGATTAGTAAACACTGCGCATAACCACTCAGCCAACCATCATCAGAATATTCAATTCGAGTGCCGTGCAGCGTGCTATAGGCGATCATTTCTCTCCACAATTCCGTCTTTAGATTTTATTATGAGATCCGCCGGTGACTTTCTTCCTAGCCACACTGACAGCCCATCCAGTAACTTCTCTCTTTCTCTTCTTCCTTCAATTTTTGCAGTTGCCACAATGTGTTCCATTTTTACTCTTCTCAGAAAATGTCCTATAAATCTCGTTTGTCTGCCTCTGATCTTTGCTATAATTTGCTTTTTAACTCCAGTCTCTCTTAAGACTTCTTTATTGGTTTTCTTGGCTGTCCATGGTATCTTCAAAATCCTTCTTATAAACCACATCTCCATGGCCTCCATTTCTCGCTGTACTCTCTTATTCATGGACCATGCTTCACATCCACAAAACAAAATTGGCTCGATGTAACATTTAAGTATTCGGAATCTTGTTTCCATTGATATGGATCTGTTGCACAAGATGTGTCTCATTGTCTAAACTGCTGACTTGGCCTGAGCACGTCTGCTTTTTATTTCGTTGTGATATTTCCCATCAGTTGTTATAATCGTTCCTAAGTACTTGAATCTATCAACTTGTTTCAGATTTGTGCCATCGATGGTAATGCTACATTTTAGTGGTATTCTTTTCTTTGAGATGACCATCACTTCAGTTTTCTTTTTGTTCAGGCTGAGACCTTTATTTTTACTTTCACGAACCACGACGTCCAGAAGAGCCTGTAGCTCCTCTTCAGTTTTAGCAATCAGAACTGTGTCGTCTGTATATCTTTAGTTGTTAAGGTTGTACCCGCCAACTGATATTCCTGGCATGTTCTCTATATTTCTCATTATATTTTCGCCGTTCAAGGAGAAGAGGTCATGAGATAAAACACATCCTTGTCTCACTGCCTATTTTATGTCTTGGAATGCTCCTATTTGGTTCTCACCCTCATTGCAGTGAAATAGAGACACACCATCATGGAAACGCAAGAGATATGTACAAATAAATAAAGGAGTTACGAAACTGAAGGACATACCACAAGACTGGTTGCCTGAAGTCAAAGGAGGGGCATACAATAATGGACAGAGATGAAATAATGGCAACATGGAGCGAATACATTAGAGAACTCTATGAGGACAATAGAAGCGAAACAGATATACGAAATAATAATGAAGGGCCTCCCATATTAGAAGCAGAAGTGGAAGAAACCATCAAACACATGAAAAACAACAAAGTACCAGGGAAGAATTGGAAGCATTAGGAGAGCTTGGCATAGAAATAATTATCAGATTGTTGAATGATATCTATAACAGTAAATATGTCCCATCTGACCTTTTTCAATCAATTTTCATTGCCCTACCAAAGAAACAAGGTGCAGTTGAATGTGAAGACCATCGAACCATTAGTCTTATGAGCCATGTTACCAAAATCCTACTTCGTATTGTTATGAGAAGAGTCAGGAGCAAAATAAAACCAGAAATCGCTGAAGAACAGTGCGGCTTCGTCGAATGAAAAGGCACAAGTAATGCCATATATATAATAAGAACATTGATGGAGAGATCAATAGAAGTAAAGACGGACCTATATTTATGCTTCATACACTACAGTAAAGCATTTGATAAAGTGAGACACACAGAAATTATAAGAATGCTGGAAGACATCAACTTAGATAGGAAAGATCTGAAACCTATCAAAAACATATATTGGAAGCAATCAGCACCAGAATATACCCGGATATTTCCTTCCCTGTTAGTCTTCATCAGAACTGACTTCACTAAATGTTTACGATGAATTAGAAAAATATTTTGGCCAAACACCGTAAGAAATAACATCTTGTTGGCAGAAATGCAGATGAAGCCACTGACAGCAATTATTGAGGAAAGACGCTGGCGATGGTTGGGACATGTGCTCCGAATGACTGACAACTCACTACCAAAATACCACTAAGATGGACACCACAGGGGAACAGAAAAAAGAGACATGGACAAGAACAACAGAGAGGATGTTGAGCAATAGAGGGCTCACCCAGGCAAGAGCAGAAAAAAAGGCAACGGTCAGGCATTTGTGGAAAACCCTTGCGAAAGTCCCACTTCACTGCCACAAAGAGTTTGGAACCAAACAGGCAAAAAGAGAAAAAGTAACACCAAGAAAGTCCAGAAGACAGAGGAAAATAGAAGCAATAAGACAGCAGAAGAACCATGCCCGGAAAATGTTCAAGAAGGCACATGAATCAGAAAAAGAAGGACTAAGACGGGTTTGGCAGCATCTAAAATCCCAGCACAATGCCCTTTACAGAGCTGAAAGACTATGTAAAAAGAAAAGGAAAACAAGATACGCAAGAGAGAAGTTCTACAGAGATCCCTTCGGATTTGCCAAGCAGTTATTTGAACAGCCAAAATCAGGTACGCTGAAAGCAGGTAAGGAGGTGCTCGAGGAACATCTGAGCAAGACATACCCTGATAAAAATCAGCATACAGCTCTCAAGCAGATGAAAGGTCTAGTGTGTACCTGTGCACAAGGCAACAAATTCAAATGCAGCCCACCAACCTTACAAGAAGTAGAGAGCGTTGTAAGAAAAGCTAAAGGCAAGTCAGCACCAGGCCCAAATGGCGTTCCTTACATACTATACAAAAGATGCCCTGAACTACTAAAGAAGCTTCATAAACTCCTACGAACAGCATGGGCCAAAGGAGTCATATGTAAAGAATGGAAAAAGGCTAACGGAGTATACATCCCTAAGGAGCAGAATTCCACTGAAATCAACCAGCTCAGACCGATCTCACTTCTGAATGTGGAAGGAAAGATATTCTTCTCTGTGATGGCAAAAAGACTAACATACCTCCTAGACAATGGTTACGCTGATACATCCGTGCAGAAGGGAGGAATTCCAGGTTTCCCAGGATGTCTCGAGCATGCGTCAGTGATTTGGGAAGCTATTCAGCAGGCAAAATCTGGAAAGCAAGATCTACAGGTAATATGGCTTGACCTAGCCAATGCATATGGCTCAGTACCGCACCAGATGATATGGCTAGTACTAGACATGTATCATGTGCCAAAAGAAATCACAAATATGCTGAAAAGGTACTTCACAGGGTTCCTCATGAGGTTTGGAACATGAGGATATATTACAAGATGGATCGAGCTCCAGGTAGGAATTTCAATGGGTTGTACGTACTAGCCATGCAAGTAATCATGAAAGCAGCAGAAGGAGCAGCAGAAGGCCCAAGATTCAGAAATGGATGTCAAATGCCACCACTAAAAGCATTCATGGATGACACAACAGTAATAACAACCAGTGAAGCACAGGCACGAAAGATATTACAGCGTTTGGACAGCCTTATCATATGGTGCAGCATGAGCTTCAAGCCAAAGAAGTCAAGAAGCCTGTCATTCATAAAAGGGAAAGTTATAGAAAGATCGTACACAGTGGCAAATCAAATAATCCTGGCTGTAGGGGAAGAGCCAGTGAAGAGCCTTGGCAGAGTATATGATGCATCCATGAAGGAATCAAGTGCTGTGAAGCAGGTTATAGAAATGGCGCAGAATGGACTGAGTATCACAGACAAAAGCAGGCTACTGGGTAAATTCAAAATATGGTGCCTCCGGTTCATGCTGATTCCAAAACTGATGTGGCCACTATTCATTTACGAAGTAAGTACCAGCACGGTAGAGGCAGTCGAAAGAAAGATAAATAAAGCCATAAGAAAGTGGCTGGGCGTACCACCAGGATTAACTGTACTGCAAGAAGAGCAAACTGCAGCTGCCATTCAAATCTGTAGTTCAAGAATACAAGGTAGGAAAAACAAGACTTGCACGTTTGGTAGTTCATCTGCTGCTGTTGGCGAGATTTTTCAGCTGCCGTGCGTGAAGCGGTGCTTCTCCCGGCCAATGAAGAAAGGTGCAAATGAGGTTGCCGCTCAGCATCACTGCGGAAAAGGTGGTAGAAAGGATAAAGCGAAGCAAACAGTCAAATCACGGCACCTCTGGTCTGGAGGTCGGCCACGTCCTGAGTGCAGTCATATCGGGTGAAATGCATGAACCGGCTTGTCTTCAAATGCCGCGCGTGGAGTGAAGCTCCTCCCGGTCAAGGAAGAAATGCAGAAAATAAATAAAGGTTGCTGTGCGGTGCCGATGGGAAAAGGTAGTGGAAAGGATAAAGTGAAGTTTAATCAGTATGTCCAGTAGTATCGCTACGAGAGCTATACATACCACGGCACCTCTGCCTAGAGGCCGGCCACGTCCGAAATACACCCACACTGGTGAAATATGCCTAAACCGGCACACACCAGGGGTAGAACTTGATGGCTAGACATGTCATGCCACCTCCGCTCTAGAGGTCCGTCACGCCTGATATACACCCATACTGGTGAATTTTGCCTAAACCGGCTCACACCAGGGGTGAATCTTGAAGGCTACGCATGTCACAGTACCTCTGCTCTAGAGGTCAGTCACGTCCCAAACACGCCCATACTGGGATAATATGCCTAAACCGGCTCAACCCAGGGGTGGAAGTCACTAGTGGTGAGGATTCGTCCTACTGGATAAAGCTCCATCCTGGTCACAGCTAGGAAGAGTAGCGGCCACGACCGCAAAATGCTAAAGTCGGAGACACTGGATCAGGGAAGTCTAGATAGGCAACCACCTCTCACCCGGCGGGGATGTTTGCGTATCCTAATCACGCTGAGGTTTTCCGGTGAGAAAGTCCAACAGTGGACTGGATGGGCAACCACCTCTCACCCAGCGGGGATGCACTGATATCCTAAACACGTCGAGGTCTTCCGGTGAGAAAGTCCAACCCTAAACTAAACTGGTGCAACGAAAACCACGGTGTCACGCACTCCCGCTTCTGAGACCCACCAAGAATACAGGCTAAAGCCCTGTGATACTCTGAACCCCTTGTGGTCCTCTCGTGGATCTCGTGTGGTCCTTTCGGGGATCATACAGGAGACCACGGGACCTAACGAGGACCACAGGTGTTAATTCAGTAGGATCACAGTGCGGTTTTGGTGGTAGAAGCTAACGAAGAAGAAGATAGGCGCTGGTACAACACCAAATATTGAAATCAGGGACATTCCCTTACCATCACTGCTAGATGGTACAAATGACTGGGATGTGATAGCGGACCTTCCAGGAAGAAAAGAATACCCAACTGCCATCAAGAAAACAGGAATGCGACCGGACATTGTAATGTACTCCACAGAAAAACAGGAATTAATAATGATCGAGCTTACGGTCCCGTACGAAACTAGAATAGAAGAACAGCATTTATTCAGATTTGAGAAGTACAATGATCTGGTCAAGCAACTGAGGCAGGGGGCAGGAATCAGGGCAAAAGTGATAGCTGTAGAAGTGGGAGCAAGAGGATTAGTAGCAACATCAGCATATGACCTATGTAAGCAACTGGGCATAAAGGGACAAGCAAGAGCAAAGGCATTGAGAAGCCTTTCGGAAACAGCAGAAAAGGCCTCATGCTGGCTGTGGAGTATGCGAAACAAGCATTGGGAACATAAGTAGTTTCATTTGCCACAACCAATACCAGTCCTCCGTAGCTAAATCGCTAAAGACACACTTCAAAAAAAAAAAAAAAGTGCAGTGGCAACTGGAAGATCATGGGTTCGATCCCGGGACAAAAAAAAACAACAACTCACAAGACCTCTGGGAGTCATGACCCAGAGGTGCCCACCCCCCTTAGAGTGTCAGGAGTTTAATAGGGCCGAAACACTTGTCTGAGGGGGGTACTTCCTCTTATGATCTGAAGGAGTTGTGTTGTTGTTCCGCTCTCTACAGTAGAGAGTTTCCTGTATATAGATTATATTATATTATAGTATATGGTTTGGTAAGGTATGTTATGATATGGTATGGCATGACATAGCAAAGTATGGTGTAGTTTAGTATGGTATGTACAGCGTAGTCTTGTATGTTACGTAAGGTTATAGTATGGTAATGATATGGTATGATATGGTGTGGTGTGTTACGGTATTGTATAATATTGTATGGTGTGGTATAGTATGTTATAATATGTTATGGTGTGGTATGGTATTGTATAATATGGTATGGTGTGGTATGGTATTTGATAAAATGGTATAGTGTGGTATGGTATTGTATAATATGGTATGGTATGGTGTGGAGTGGTATGGTATGGTGGGGTATGTTATTGTATAATCTGGTCTGGTCTGGGATGGTATGGTATGGTATGGTGTGGTCTGGGATGGTATGGTATGGTACGGTACGGTATGGTACGGTATGGTATGGTATGGTATGGTATGGTATGGTAGAAGATTAGCGCACAGTTATTCTTTCCTTGTGTACCGAAGGTGAGAAACGTCTCGCACATTTATACTAATCAGAGATAACACCTGGTGGTGGTGGTTGTGGTGGTGATGCCTTCCATGATGTGAAATGTTCTGAGTTCCAGCTCAGAAATGTTCATATGTTTTTGTGCTTCACAGTAAACTGTAAGAATATATGAGCTAAAACTAAGCTCATTTAATTACTTTCCACCAGGTCCTTATCTGTTTGTTTCCTCAAATAAAAATTAGTGCACACTAGCATTGACAGACGGTTGTTATGTACAAACTGCATACTCACCAGCCATAGACACTGCGCACAGAGGAACAAGTACCAGAATGATTTTCATCTTTTCTCTTCTCTGTAACAGTATAGAATATGATTATTAACATATAATCTTAACGAGGCAGCTTTTCATAAAAGGTTTATGAAGCGTCTGATTGGATAGAGCAGAACAGCTTGGAACGTTGGCGAAATCGATTTATTTCATCCAATCAAAGCGCGGGTTCTGAACACATTTGAAAGCAGTTGAATGAACGAACAGTTGAAAACTTGGGACGTGGAATTCGGCGGATGCACGCAGAACCAGTTTGTCTGTGATCTATTTTGTTGGTACTGAAACTTTGGCATTTTATAGCATTGCCACATGTACTCACAATCCGCGTTCCCAAAAGAATAGCTCCTTTCTACATAAACAGTGAAAAGATGGAAAGTTCTGAATATCTTGAATCATTACTAACTCATAATGGAGATACAATGAGGAAATTAGAAGGAGGACATCTATCACTCTTCAAAAAATAAAACAAGTAAAGAATCTATGGAGAGGAACAGACAGTACTGTAAAAATAATATTTTTAAGGGCATGCATCTTTCCCATAGCAACATATGCCTGTGAGACCTGGACACTTAAGAAAACAGCTGAGAAACACATAAATGTCTTTGAATGTAAATGCTACAGAAGAGTCCTTCAAATACCATGGACACAAAAAACAAAGATATCAGTACTACACGAATTTAATATTTAAGATGTTTGGCTAGTATAGAATAGAAAACTTAAATATTTTGGACATATTAAACGTCATGAGAATTTAGAGGAAGGGTACATAATGGGAAAAAGAAAGAGAGGAAGACCAAGGCGAAGATGGCTGCAAGACATCGTTGATAATCTGCAAATGGATGCATCAGCAGCAGGCCGTCTTGCTTACAATCGATTAAGCTCCAGGTAATCAGTGTCTAACAGGACGTACAACCCTACGCGTGTTAACTAAGTAACGCCCCTGAGTGGTTGTTCAGATTTGTGGTCACACCAGGTGGTTGCTATAGGTCAAAATGTCCTCACATACTGATGCAGGAGATCTTTCGCACGAGAAAATTGGTAAGGTCTGAGTGGGATGTAAAACTTGTTTGGTGCAAGTTTTAGCAACATTTGGATGAATATTTTTGTGAAATTGATTTACAGACCAATAATCCCCTCAGCATATACTACAGTACTAGAAGACAATCTAACTCTCCCATTAGACCACCAAACCAGGTTCTCCTTTACTTGGCCTATTGTATGCTAAGTGTGCATAAATCAGCTCAAGCATTACAGTCAGTATTACATTACATATGACACGCAATAGAAATCACTAAGTCTAAAATCAATAACACACCAAATTATCTCACAAATCAACCACAAGAACCACAAACCACTGGCACTGTCAAATCGACATGAGGTCAAGACAATATCCATCAATAACAAAAAAAACAATCAATGAGTAATCAATGACAATGCAAAATAATTCAAGCATAAATATCATATGATAATGAAACTTCTCAGGTCTGTATTATTAACATTATGAACAATATGAACTTGGAGCCCGGAGCTCTTCGGGCCCTACACGTGCCCCTACTACGGATATGTGTGCAGCTGCACTTTAATCTCCGCAGCTATAGCTGCCATGACATGCATCAATATAATCTATAATCTGTACTGATGCAAACACATGGTCAATATACACGAATAGCATATAAAAATCATGCATGTTACCAATCCAATATGCAGAGTAATCATATTAAAATCGTACACACAGTTTTCATATCTACACGTAATAACATGAACTCTACATCACAGCTTAATTTATACTACACAATCTAACCACATGAGGTGGGCACGGGCAGAATATAACTAAACCATCACAGTAGTATACAAGAAATTACAGCACACCCATAAGCCAAACGAAACACGACACCGCTCGGCCATGGCTCAGATAATTCTCCTGCAAGACAGTGTTCAAATATACCTAGCCCCGAAGCCTCTACTAGAGTCACGTGAACGATTACACTTCTGTCAAGGTCGTACAGCCCTACGCGTGTTAACTAAGTAACGCCCCTGAGTGGTTGTTCAGATTTGTGGTCACACCAGGTGGTTGCTATAGGTCAAAATGTCCTCACATACTGATGCAGGAGATCTTTCGCACGAGAAAATTGGTAAGGTCTGAGTGGGATGTAAAACTTGTTTGGTGCAAGTTTTAGCAACATTTGGATGAATATTTTTGTGAAATTGATTTACAGACCAATAATCCCCTCAGCATATACTACAGTACTAGAAGACAATCTAACTCTCCCATTAGACCACCAAACCAGGTTCTCCTTTACTTGGCCTATTGTATGCTAAGTGTGCATAAATCAGCTCAAGCATTACAGTCAGTATTACATTACATATGACACGCAATAGAAATCACTAAGTCTAAAATCAATAACACACCAAATTATCTCACAAATCAACCACAAGAACCACAAACCACTGGCACTGTCAAATCGACATGAGGTCAAGACAATATCCATCAATAACAAAAAAAACAATCAATGAGTAATCAATGACAATGCAAAATAATTCAAGCATAAATATCATATGATAATGAAACTTCTCAGGTCTGTATTATTAACATTATGAACAATATGAACTTGGAGCCCGGAGCTCTTCGGGCCCTACACGTGCCCCTACTACGGATATGTGTGCAGCTGCACTTTAATCTCCGCAGCTATAGCTGCCATGACATGCATCAATATAATCTATAATCTGTACTGATGCAAACACATGGTCAATATACACGAATAGCATATAAAAATCATGCATGTTACCAATCCAATATGCAGAGTAATCATATTAAAATCGTACACACAGTTTTCATATCTACACGTAATAACATGAACTCTACATCACAGCTTAATTTATACTACACAATCTAAACCACATGAGGTGGGCACGGGCAGAATATAACTAAACCATCACAGTAGTATACAAGAAATTACAGCACACCCATAAGCCAAACGAAACACGACACCGCTCGGCCATGGCTCAGATAATTCTCCTGCAAGACAGTGTTCAAATATACCTAGCCCCGAAGCCTCTACTAGAGTCACGTGAACGATTACACTTCTGTCAAGGTCGTACAGCCCTCGACCCAAGAGCATATCGAACACAAGGAGTCTCGGCGAAATGCGAGACTGGACTATGAGAGTCTGTGAGTTGTGAGGAGGGTGGAGTCTGTGAGCTGTGAGGAGAGTGGAGTCTGTGAGTTGTGAGGAGAGTTGAGCCTATGAGCTGTGAGGAGAGTGGAGTCTATGAGCTTGTGAGGAGAGTGGAGTCTATGAGCCGTGAGGAGAGTTGATTCTGTAAGCTGTGAGGAGAGTGAAGTCTGTGAGCTGTGAGGAGAGTGGAGTCTGTGAGCTGTGAAGAGAGTGGAGTCTGTGAGTTGTGAGGAGAGTGGAGTCTATGAGTTGTGAGGAGAGTGGAGTCTATGAATTGTGAGCAGAGTGGAGTCTATGAGGTGTGAGGAGAGTGGAGTCTATGTGTTGTGAGGAGAGTGGAGTCTATGAGTTATGAGGAGAGTGGGGTCTGTCAGTTGTGAGGAAAGTGTAGTCTGTGAGCTGTGAGGAGAGTGGAGTCTGTGAGCTGTTAGGATAGTAGAGTCTGTGAGCTGTGAGGAGAGTGGAGTCTATGAGATGTGGGGAGAGTGGAGTCTGTGAGTTATGAGGAGAGTGGAGTATTAGCTGTGAGGAGAGTTGATTCTGTGAGCTGCGAGGAGAGTGGATTCTGTGAGGTGTGAGGAGAGTGGAGTCTGTGAGCTGTGAGGAGAGTGGAGTCTGTGAGTTGTGAGGAGAGTGGAGTCTATGAGTTGTGAGGAGAGTGGAGTCTATGAATTGTGAGGAGAGTGGAGTCTATGAGGTGTGAGGAGAGTGGAGTCTATGAGTTGTGAAGAGAGTGGAGTCTATGAGTTATGAGGAGAGTGGGGTCTGTCAGTTGTGAGGAAAGTGTAGTCTGTGAGCTGTGAGGAGAGTGGAGTCTGTGAGCTGTTAGGATAGTAGAGTCTGTGAGCTGTGAGGAGAATGGAGTCTATGAGATGTGGGGAGAGTGGAGTCTGTGAGTTATGAGGAGAGTGGAGTATTAGCTGTGAGGAGAGTGGATTCTGTGAGCTGCGAGGAGAGTGGATTCTGTGAGGTGTGAGGAAAGTGGATTCTGTGAGCTGTGAGCAGAGGAGAGTCTGTTAGCTGTGAGGAGAGTGGCGTCTATGAACTGTGAGAGAGTGGAGTCTATGAGCTGTGAGGAGAGTGGGGTCTGTGAGCTGTGAGGAGAGTGGGGTCTGTGAGCTGTGAGGAGAGTAGGGTCTATGAGCTGCGAGGAGAGTGTGAGCTGTAAGGAGAGTGGAGTCTGTGAGCTGCGAGGAGAGTGGAGTCTGTGAGCTGCGAGGAGAGTGGGGTCTATGAGCTGCGAGGAGAGTGGGGTCTATGAGCTGCGAGGAGAGTGGAGTCTGTGAGCTGTGAGGAGGGTGGAGTCTGTGAGCTGCGAGGAGAGTGGAGTCTTTGAGGTGCGAGGAGAGTGGAGTATGTGAGCTGTGAGGTGAGTGGAGTATGTGAGCTGCGAGGTGAGTGGAGTATGTGAGCTGCGAGGAGAGTGGAGTATATGAGCTGCGAGGAGAGTGGAGTATATGAGCTGCGAGGAGAGTGGAGTCTATGAGCTGCGAGGAGAGTGGAGTCTATGAGCTGCGAGGAGAGTGGAGTCTATGAGCTGCGAGGAGAGTGGAGTCTATGAGCTGCGAGGAGAGTGGAGTATATGAGCTGCGAGGAGAGTGGAGTCTATGAGCTGCGAGGAGAGTGGAGTATATGAGCTGCGAGGAGAGTGGAGTATATGAGCTGCGAGGAGAGTGGAGTATATGAGCTGCGAGGAGAGTGGAGTCTATGAGCTGCGAGGAGAGTGGAGTCTATGAGCTGCGAGGAGAGTGGAGTATATGAGCTGCGAGGAGAGTGGAGTATATGAGCTGCGAGGAGAGTGGAGTCTATGAGCTGCGAGGAGAGTGGAGTCTATGAGCTGCGAGGAGAGTGGAGTATATGAGCTGCGAGGAGAGTGGAGTATATGAGCTGCGAGGAGAGTGGAGTATATGAGCTGCGAGGAGAGTGGAGTATATGAGCTGTGAGGTGAGTGGAGTCTGGGTTTTCGTACTGTGATCTTGTACTGCAAGCTAATCTTGTTTTCAGAATTAAAGGATGTGATCTTATATTGCAAGTTAATCTTGTTGTCAGAGTTAAACGATGTGATTTTGTACTGCAAATTAATCTCGTTGTCAGAATTAAAGTGTGTGATTTTGTACTGCAAGTTAATCTTGTTTTCAGAATTAAAGGATGTGATTTTGTACTGCAAGTTAATATTGTTGTTAGAATGAAAGAATGTGCCCTTGTCCTGCAAGTTAATGTTGTTGTTAGAATAAAAGGATGTGATCTTCTACTGCAAGTTAATCTTGTTGTTAGAATGAAAGGAAATGGACTGTCATCGTTCATTTTACATTTTGCGTTATTTGGCTACTCCACTTATTGTTAGACTGAGCAACACTTAAATGTTATCTCCGTATCGTCCGGATCAGTTTGATGTGTCTTGATGTTCTTTATGATTACAAGTGATTCATCATCAGCATCATCATCATCATCATCATCATGAGCCATTCACTAAATGTAATGATGATGTTCGACACCCCCCCCCCCTTACTGAATCACTACATGATCAGATTGTACAAAGCTTTGTGAGACGTTCTACCAGCTTGTGTGGCAAGAGAAATCTTTCAGAACTTGTGCTGTTGTTGTGCTCAACCATTGTGTCACGCTGGAAATCATTCTTAAAACAGAGTGAAAGATGAATGATAAAGAGCAGAATGTCAGACGGACCCGCGTTCCCAATTCTTAACCCTTTTGATATAAAGATCAGTCAATCAATCAATCAGTGTTAATCTACAGACAGTGAGGAAAAAAAAGGAGCACTTTAGTCGATACTGTTACCGTCTCAGGTGATGTGTTATGTATTGCTACTGTCTGTCATTACACTCTGTTATAAAACACATGTGGCACATGCTTACGAGGACAGGGATGATGCTAAGAAGGGGTCAGAGAAATTGGGGAGGAAAGGGGCGGGGTGGCTGAAAACTTCCGTCCTTCAACATTCCAATTCTTATCGATCTGCACTTGACCTACACGATTATCGACTGAAAATAACCTTGTTGCTTATAGTCCTTTTTTTTTGCTTTGGATTAGTTAGCTGACAAAGACACAACAGCTGTAGAGAGAATAATTCACGGCCGAGAAGGGAAGTATATTTCTTCAGTTTTTTGTGTGAGTGTGATGTGGTAGATGTGATAGAGTAGTAAGCGAGCGTGTTGTTGCTAGATGTGATAGAGTAGTAAGTGAGCGTGTTGTTGCTAGATGTAGTAGCGTAGTAAGTGAGCGTGTTGTTGCTAGATGTGGTAGCGTAGTAAGTGAGCGTGTTGTTGCTAGATGTGGTAGCGTAGTAAGCGAGCGTGTTGTTGCTAGATGTGATAGAGTAGTAAGTGAGCGTGTTGTTGCTAGATGTGGTAGCGTAGTAAGTGAGCGTGTTGTTGCTAGATGTGGTAGCGTAGTAAGTGAGAGTGTTGTTGCTAGATGTGGTAGCGTAGTAAGTGAGCGTGTTGTTGCTAGATGTGGTAGCGTAGTAAGTGAGAGTGTTGTTGCTGGTTATGGTAACGTAGTAGATGAGAGTGTTGTTGCTGGACGTGGTAACGTAGTAGATGAGAGTGTTGGTGCTGGTTATGGTAACGTAGTAGATGAGAGTGTTGTTGCTGGACGTGGTAACGTAGTAGATGAGAGTGTTGGTGCTGGTTATGGTAACGTAGTAGATGAGAGAGTTGGTGCTGGTTATGGTAAAGTAGTAGATGAGAGTGATGTTGCTGGTTATGGTAACGTAGTAGATGAGAGTGTTGTTGCTGGTTATGGTAAAGTAGTAGATGAGAGTGATGTTGCTGGTTATGGTAACGTAGTAGATGAGAGTGTTGTTGCTGGTTATGGTAAAGTAGTAGATGAGAGTGTTGTTGCTGGTTATGGTAACGTAAAAGATGAGAGTGTTGTTGCTGGACGTGGTAGCGTAATAGATGAGAGTGTTGTTGCTGGTTATGGTAACGTAATAGATGAGAGTGTTGTAGCTGGTTATTGTAACGTATAAGGTGAGCATGTTGTTTCTAAAAGTGGTAACGTATAAATTGAGCGTGATGTTACTAGTTGTGATTAACGTAATATGTGAGTGTGGTGTTGCTAGATGTGATAACGTATTAGGTGAGCGTGTTGTTGTTAGTTGTGGTAGCGTACTAGGTGAAAGTTTTTTCAATAGACGTATTAACGTATTAGGTGAGCGTGTTGTTTATAGAAGTGATAATGTATTAGGTGAGCGTGTTGTTTATAGAAGTGATAAAGTATTAGGTGAGCGTGTTGTTTATAGAAGTGATAATGTATTAGGTGAGCGTATTGTTTATAGAAGTGATAATGTATTAGGTGAGCGTGTTGTTTATAGAAGTGATAATGTATTAGGTGAGCGTGTTGTTTATAGAAGTGATAAAGTATTAGGTGAGCGTGTTGTTTATAGAAGTGATAATGTATTAGGTGAGCGTGTTGTTTATAGAAGTGATAAAGTATTAGGTGAGTGTGTTGTTGCTAATTATGGTAACGTATTTTGGGAGCTTGTTGTTGGTTATGGTAACGAATTAGGTGAGCGTATTGTTTTTGCTTGTGGTGAAAGCGTCAGAGGTTAGCGTACTATTGTTGGTTGCAGTAACGTATTAGGTAAGCGTGTTGTTGTTAGTTGTGGTAACGTATTAAGTGAGCGTGCTGTTGTTAGTTGTGATAATGTAATAGGTGAGTGTGGTGTTGATAGAAGTGAAAACGTATAAGGTGACCGTGTTGTTGCTTGATCTAGTAACGTTGTAGGTGAGGGTATTATTACCGTTTGTGGCAACGTATTAGCTGGGCGTGTTGTTGCTATTTGTGGTAACGTCTTAGGTGAGCGTATTGTTGTTATTTGTGGCAAATTCGTAGGTGAGCGTAGTGTTGCTGGCAGTGATAACATCATAGGTGAGCGTATTGCTGCTACTTGTGGTAATGTCGTATGTGAGCCTATTGTTGCTTTCAGTGATAAAGTCATAGGTGAGCGTATTGTTGCTATTTGTGGTAACTTCGTAGATGGGCATATTGTTGCTGGCAGTGATAACGTCATAGGTGAGCGTATTATTGCTAGCAGTGGCAACGTCATAGGTGAGTTTATTGTTGCTATTTGTGGTAACGTCATAGCTGAGCGTATTGTTGCTGGCAGCTGTAACGTAGTATGTGAGTGTGCTGTTGCTAGATGAGGTAACGTATAAAGTGAGCGTGTTGTTGCTAGTTGTGGAAACATCGTAGGTGAGCGTGTTGTTGCTTGTTGTAGTAACGGTGTAGGTTAGCGTGTTTTCTTTTTCTGATTACGCCGTAGGTGAACGTGTTGTTGTATGTTGTAGTAACGTTGTACTGTTGCTGGCTGTGGTAACGTCGTAGATGAGTGTGATGTCGCTAGAAGTAATAACCTATTATGTGAGCTTGTTGTTAGTTGTGGAAGCATCATAGGCGAGCATGTTTTTGCTGGTTGTAGTAACATCGTAGGAGAGAGTAGTTTTGCTTGTTACGGTAACGTCGTAGGTGAGCGTTATGTTGCTCGTTGTTGTAATGTCGTAGAGGAGCGTATTGTTTCTATGGTAACGTCATAGGTGAGAGTGCTGTTACTAGAAGTGGTAATGTATTAGGTGAGCGTGTTGTTGCTAGTTGTGGTAACGTCGTAGATTAGAGTGTTGTTGCTTATTGTAGTAACGTCGTAGGTGAGTGTGTTGTTGCTAGTTGTGGTAACGTCGTAGGTGAGTGTAAGGGTTGATGTGCGGGGCCGATGTGAAAAGTTGGAGGAAAGGATAAAGTGAAGTTTAATTGATATGTCCAGTAGTATCGCTGTGAGAGCTACACATACCACGGCACCTCTGCTCTAGAGGTCGGCCACGTCCGAAATACACCTACACTGGTGAAATATGCCTAAACCGGCATACACCAGAGGTGAAACTTGATGGCTAGGCATGTCACGACACCTCCGCTCTAGAGGTCGATCACGCCCAATATACACCCATACTGATGAAATATGCCTAAACCGGCTCACACCATGGGTGAAACTTGAAGGCTACGATTGTCACAGTACCTCTGCTCTAGAGGTCGGTCACGTCCTAAACATGCCCATACTGGTATAATATGCCGGCTAAACCCAGGAGTGGAAGTCACTAGTGGCGAGGATTCGTCCTCTTGGGCAAAAGTTCCATCCTGGTCACAACTAGGAAGGAGAGCGGCCAAGACCACAAAATGCTGAAGTCGGAGACACTGGACCAGGGAAGTCTAGATAGGCAACCACCTCTCACCTGGCGGGGATGAATGAATGAATGAAATCACGCTGAGGTTTTCCGATGAGAAAGTCCACCACTGGACTGGATGGGCAATCACCTCTCACCCGGCGGTGATACACGGGTATCTCAAAACACGTCGAGGTCTTCCGGTGAGAAAGTCCAACTCTAGACTAAACTGGTGCAACGAAAACCACGGTGTCACGCAGTCCCGCTTCTGAGACCCACCAAGAATACAGGCTCAAGCCCTGAGATACTCTGAACCTCTTGTGGTCCTCTCGGGGATCTCGTGCGGTCCTTTCGGGGACCACACGGGGGACCACAGGCATAAATTCAGTAGGATCACAGGGCGGTCTTGGTGGTAGAAGCGAACGAAGAAGAAGAAGAAGAAGAGTAAAGGATAACGATCCTTTCTGCTTATTAACTTTATCATCTTTTTGTCTAAATTCATTATCAGAATCTAGATAACACTTCACGCTATCTCAGTTCATTTGATAAGCGTATATCAAAGAAATCATGCATGCATAAATTATTCAGATGTATTCCCCTTTAATGGCTCGAACACTATTCCTATTTGTTCCTATAACGTGCACTTTCCATAACAAGAGCAACAATAATCTATATCAAGAATGGTTCACAACAATGGGATTCATTTTTCAGCTGATATTAAATACAACCTTCCCTATATCCAGTATAAGCCAGATCAAACAAAACGAGTTGTACAGCTGTGAATATTGTTGATTATACGTTCTCTCTCTCTCTCCCCCCCTCTCTCTCTCACCCTCTCTCTCTCTCCCTCCCTCTCTCTCTCCCTCCCTCTCTCTCTCCCTCCCTCTCTCTCTCCTTCTCCCTCTCTCTCTCTCCCTCCCTCTCTCTCTCTCTCCCTCCCTCTCTCTCTCTCTCTTTTTGTTATAGATTGTAGCTGAATGATATAATACATCGCACTACGTTTATGTTCTAGTAAACATAGCTCTATTACAGAGATGGCTAGAATGGCTAATTCAGTTATAGAGATATCTAGAAAATGACCTTTGACTACTTCTGTTAAAGAGATTGTTAGAAAATGATTTAGAGGTTGTAGAAGGGTGAGTGTCTTACCGTAATATAGCTGAGACGGCGAACCAAGCTATAGATTGTTACAAAAATTACTGTTATGTATAAATGACGGCTGCAGAGGACTGGAGAGAGCTAGAGAAGAATAGGAATGCCAAGACACACATTCAACACCATAAACACAATGTTGCCATCCAGGAAAATGCAAATAAAAAAAAAGATTTACGAAATGCTATGTCAATTCTGGACTTTCATACGATATAGAAAACATGGGCTCGTAAGTGAAATGTTGGAGAGAAGGATAAATGCAGCAGAAACGTAGATCTACAAGAAAGTAGGTCATATGTCACGGAGAATGAAAAGAACAAACACACAAGCCAGTCAGTCAGTCAATCACTCAGTCAGTCAGTCAGTCACTCAGTCAGTCATTTGCATGTCCTTTGTGGAACTTTGCCTTCCTAAGAGCTCTCCTGTAGGCCTTTCGGTCGTAAGCAAGATGCCCTGCTGCTGATTCATCCATTTGCAGATTATCAACGATGTCTTGCAGCCATCTTCGCTTTGGTCTTATTCTCTTTCTTTTTTTCTATTATGTATCCTTCCAAGACTGTCTTCTCTAAAAAAAAACACAAGTATTTGAACAATATAAAGCGTAACTTGAACTTATAATAAGAATCACGAAAACAAAAGACTTCAGCCATGTCAAACAATAACATATATATCAAACCATAACAATATACTGAAGACTGTACTGGAAAGAAAGGTGAAAGAAAAAAAGAGCAAGAGGTAGACAGAGATGTAAAGGCAAGATAACATACGAGAATGGACAGGACACAGCCTGACTGAGTCCACCATCAAGGCGAAAGAGTGATTGATTGATTGATTGATCTTTATTTCAAAAGGGTTAAGAATTGGGCACGCAGGCCCGTCTTACATTCTGCCCTTTATCATACATCTTTCACTCTATTCCAGACATTCTACAAATATGCTGTTCATATAACAAACATAACTAACATTAAAGCTGAGAGACATAAAATAAAATATAACATGAGAAACCTGGAGGTTCACAATCGCCAACCTTTGTACCGAGGACGGCACACGATGATGATAAGAACTATTAATGGTAGCAAACAGGTTGTTTTATATTAGAAGTGATGACTAGGATAGTTAACTAATGGTTATAGCGAAGATGACTGTTATACTTAGGCGACTAGGACAGTGAAATAATGGTTATAGCGAAGATGACTGTTATACTTAGGCGACTAGGACAGTGAAATAATGGTTATAGCGAAGATGACTGTTATACTTAAGCGACTAGGACAGTGAAATAATGGTTATAGCGAAGATGACTGTTATACTTAGGCGACTAGGACAGTGAAATAATGGTTATAGCGAAGATGACTGTTATACTTAAGCGACTAGGACAGTGAAATAATGGTTATAGCGAAGATGACTGTTATACTTAGGCGACCAGTAGCAAAGATGGCTCTTACAAATATGTCTAGTTCAGTGAATTATAACCGCCAGGAACGAATTTAGCTGCCTTACAGAAATGTCCACGAAAATGAAATGTAGCTGATCAAGACACAGTCAGCAGATAATTACAGCGTTAGTTGTATGATGCTTTTATAGGGATATCGGTAGCTGATATTGTACAGTGCAAATCTGAATGACTACAGTTACTTTGTTACCGGATTTTTCGGATAACTTTTTACCGTTAAACATTGCGTTCATCCGGATTACTGAAGTTGACATTGTGCAGGGCGCTTAGATGTAACACCATCTCTGTTTCAGAGGTGGGGCGGGCAATGGGAATGTTAGGCCGGAGCCCGCGACTCTTTGATTTCTAGTCGAACCTTGCCACCTTCAGCCTACGCCACTTCCAGCATGAGAATGGAGGGGAACCTTGCCACCTTCAGCCTACGCCACTTCCAGCATGAGAATGGAAGTGTACTTTACATCAGAAGCAATTTCCTGGTTGGTGGAGCAGGACGACTCGCACGGGGTCATTGTGACAGACTCCCAAAACATGTTACGGAGAATCGAGAGACGTTTCTTCCATAGGGAGTGGGTCCAGATTCTACTGGGCTCTCGGTTATCCAGTCTGACGTGGATCTACTGCCCGTGTCATGCGGGAGTCAGAGGCAATGAGAGAGCGGACAAGCTGGTAATCATAGCATCAATTCAAGGCACCCTAAAAATGGACAAGGAGGAGATTGCAAGAGCCACCCTGAACAGACTGCGTGTGAAAGACGATATCGGGTTGAATGACAATCATATCATTAAAATGATCGAGCTGGGGGAGGAGAGGGGAAATGGAGGTTTTCTGAACGAAATGGTTATCCGCAACCAGTGTGTGACTGGCTCCACCACCAGGCGTACGCTTGAGTGAGTGTAGGAACGGAAGGCGGAGCACGTATGGGAATGTCTGGAGAGCGCGGATGCCAGTCTCTGATCAGATTGCAGCTAGAAGAGTTTAAAGTTACCTAGAATTACATAATGAGGATGGTCAGAATCTCAGTAAGTCATTTTGATTGGCCAGTCTCTGACCAGACGCGTTAGAGCTAGAGTATAGAAAGGTAACCTGTCAAAGCAGCGAGGGTCAGTTTTAGGCCGGGAGTTTGAAGAACAGACATCTGACACGAAACTTGAGAATTTCAACAGAAGTAGAACCACCCCACCCACCACCCTCTAAACCACATCGTCGGCTTTGTATCGCCGCGCTAAGTTTAGTTCATTATGATAATGGTTTGATCTGCTGTCCTGAAGAGAAATCGTTTTTGTATGGCTTTATTCGTCAAATAATGTATAATAATGCAAATTTTTTGAGACGTGTATGTCAAGGTTTCATGAATAGTTATAAGATCACTAACAGCATACGATGAAACAAACTCCATGTGTCATGTAACCAATAACATCACCGCTTCTGTCGCAGGCTCGATGGCCAAGTAGTTTGGTGCACGACTCCTGTTAGTGTGCAACGGATTTTTAAAAAAAAACTGACTTATGTTTTTTCTTTAACGAGACCAGATATTTTTTAAAATGTAATGTCAAGGACTTTTCTACGAAAGAAAAATGAAGTTCAATGCTCTAATCAAATCTGAGTGATTCACGTTGAGCTTTATTGATTGAGTTTGCTTCATCATTCACATGAATTCTTTTTTTTTTTTAACTGCTTGAAATTTAATGACACTGGAGAAATGAAGTGCTTTAAAATATAAAGCATTTTCTAATTTGTTCTCTTAATATTGTTAGTGGAATGTATGTGTTTTTTAAAAAGCAAAGCACAAAGAATTATAACTGAATAAAAATTGTGGAGACATGAAGATGACCATGAGAAAATCAGAGGCAAAGACAGAATTATCTGCCAGTACAATATAAGGTACAGGTGAGATCCCCGTTTCCTTGCCATTAAAGCAAACTGGGGGTGTAAGGAGTGGAAAAATAAGCAAGCAGTGACCCGGTTTTGAATGGAAATCCCCAGGCCTTCGAGTCCGGCGCTGACCAGGTATATAAGACGTGAAGAGAAAAAAAGGGAGAAGTTGAGCAGGTTGAAGTCCAGCGACCAGTCGTGGACGAAGGTGATCATTTCGATAGATGGAGGCTGGCGTGTGTATTTTAGTGTGTGCTTTTGTAATCAGGATTGAACTCATATTATTCAAGGAAATGTTTCTTTTTTTATGATTTGGTAATGCATGTTGGAAATATATGGACATCATGTACATAGGAATTCGTTGATTTGTATTGATCCATGGATCAGAATTTTTGTAAATACAAGGATTGTGATTTTATTTTAAAAAAAAAAGGATTGTTCTTTCGTGTTCCTGTTATTTACATGTAAGGTGTGAACGTGTAGTCATCCTTCCACCACTCAGTACGACGGCGGCCAGACAAAATAAAAGATTGAACAATAATTCACGTCAGTAAAAGCAAAATATAAAATACTACACCCATAATGTAACATACTACAGGGGTACGGTGTTAGTCCCGTATTTCCATGATCTCCTGCACATGAAAATGTGGTGTGGTCTGTATCATGCTTTGACGTATTTCCATGATCTCCGGTACATGAAAGTGTGATGTGGTCTGTATCATGCTTGGCCGTACTTACCTTCCCAGATTTTTTTGGTACCCACTTCTAGAGGCTGCGTGGACCCTTGGGCCTTTATGATATGTACCAGAAAAAAAAATCCTACTGCCGAGACTTGAACCAGGTACCATCGGATTAGTAAACTCAGCGCCTAACCACTCAGCTAACCAGGTCGCCCACGTTATAAGGTAAATATAATTGTTTATTATTGTGAATCAGATGTGATACCTTTTAATCTCATCGGATAGTCACTCACTTAGTAATGTAGATCAGAAACAGTTTTGTGAAATGTCATTCCATTTTATTACATGAACTTCCGCTGTTATAGAAAAACAATTTATTTCCTGTTCTATTATCAACTCTTTCACTACTAGATTAATCTCCGTGCTGTGCCAGATCACATTTTGATGAGAAATGTTGATAGAAATAAACTGGGAGGAAGTTACTTTATAATTTTAAAAAAATATGGGTTGAGTTAGAAATCGTTTACTTTTAATTTTATTTAGACTTCGTGGTATGTGCAGGAAACTCTCTACCGTAGAGAGCGGAACAACAACACAACTCCTTCAGATCATCAGAGGAAGTACCCCCCCCCCCCTCAGACAAGTGTTTCGGCCCTTTAAACTCCTGACACTCTAAGGGGGGTGGGCCCCTCTGGGTCATGACTCCCAGAGGTCTTGAGTTGCTTTTTTTTGTCCCGGGATCGAACCCATGATCTTCCAGTTGCCACGCGTCTTTAGCGATTTAGCTATGGAGGACTGGTATTGGTTGTGGCAAATGAAATTACTTATGTTCCCAATGCTTGTTTCGCATACTCCACAGCCAGCATGAGGCCTTTTCTGCTGTTTCTGAAAGGCATCTCAATACCCTTGCTCCTGCTTGTCCCTTTATGCCCAGTTGCTTACATAGGTCATATGCTGATGTTGCTACGAATCCTCTCGCTCCCACTTCTACAGCTATCACTTTTGCCCTGACTCCTGCCCCCTGCCTCAGTTGCTTGACCAGATCACTGTACTTCTCCAATTTGAATAAATGCTGTTCCTCTATTCTAGTTTCGTATGGGACCGTAAGCTCGATCATTATTAATTCCTGTTTTTCTGTGGAGTACACTACAATGTCCGGTCGCATTCCTGTGTTCTTGATGGCAGTCGGGTAGTCTCGTCTTTCTGGAAGGTCCGCTGTCACTTCCCAATCATTTGTACCATCTAGCAGTGATGGTAAGGTGTTAAATATGGCTCTGAGTATTGACTGGCTACCATCACTGCCAGCAGTGTTTTCGTGTTAAAGAGTTGATTACTGTGGGACACATGCATCTAAACGTATGTATGTGGTCTTTCTAATACTGTTTGCATGTTATAAAAAAGGAAATTTCACATCACTAAATACAGATTTGTAGCAGGCGTGTGTAAGTTATGATTTTAACCAAGCACCATATTACTGAGCAGTTATCTTCCTTAGCTTATTCTACCAATGTTAGATTTACACGTTAGCTCAAAACTGCAGTGAGCCGTGTTTGTGTTGAAAGGACTCCTTTCACTTGCGTCTTTTGTATTTTTCCTCTCTTCTGCCTCATATAAGGCTCTAGTCTCCCGTAGAGTCGTTCCCAGCGTGAATCTGTCTTTTGTCAGCTCTTTCCAGTCTTTTCTGGCTGACTGAAAGGTCCGTCATTGATGGTATTACAAATATCTTTTTGTCACAGTTTTCGTATTCCACGTGGTCTCCTTCCCCCACACTAGTCTGAGTACGACCGTCCCCTACTCTTGGCACATGTCTTAAAGATCTCAATCATCTGCTGTTTATGAGATGAAAGCGTAGCAGGCATCAGAACCTCATGGTGTGTTACTTGGCACCTGATGTTTATTATTTACTTGTCACCTGATGTTTATTATTTACTTGTCACCTGATGTTTATTATTTACTTGGCACCTGATGTTTATTATTTACTTGGCACCTGATGTTTATTATTTACTTGGCACCTGATGTTTATTATTTACTTGGCTCCTGATGTTTATTATTTACTTGTCATCTGATGTTTATTATTTACTTGCCAACAGATGTTTATTATTTACCTGGCACCTGATGTTTATTATTTACTTGGCTCCTGATGTTTATTATTTACTTGGCAACAGATGTTTATTATTTACTTGGCACCTGATGTTTATTATTTACTTGGCTCCTGGTGTTTACTATTTACTTGGCACCTGATGTTTATTATTTACTTGTCACCTGTTTATTATTTACTCTGCACCTGATGTTTATTATTTACTCTGCACCTGATGTTTATTATTTACTTGGCACCTGATGTGTATTATTTACTTGGCACCTTATGTTTATTATTTACTTGGCACCTGATGTTTATTATTTACTTGGCACCTGATGTTTATTATTTACTTGTCACCTGATGTTTATTATTTACTTGGGACGTAATGTTTACTATTTACTTGGCACCTGATGTTCATTATTAACTTGGGACATAATGTTTACTATTTACTTGGCACCTGATGTTTATTATTTACTTGGCACCTGATGTTTATTAGTTACTTGGGACCTAATTTTTATTATTTACTTGGCACCTAATTTTTATTATTTACTTGTCACCTGATGTTTATTATTTACTTGTCACCTGATGTTTATTATTTACTTGTCACCTGATGTTTATTATTTACTTGTCACCTGATGTTTATTATTTACTTGGCACCTGATGTTTATTATTTACTTGGCACCTGATGTTTATTATTTACTTGTCACCTGATGTTTATTATTTACTTGGCACCTGATGTTTATTATTTACTTGGCACCTGATGTTTATTATTTACTTGTCACCTGATGTTTATTATTTACTTGTCACCTGATGTTTATTATTTACTTGGCACCTGATGTTTATTATTTACTTGGCACCTGATGTTTATTATTTACTTGGCACCTGATGTTTATTATTACTTGGCACCTGATGTTTATTATTTACTTGACACGTAATGTTTATTATTTACTTGGCACCTGATGTTTATTATTTACTTGGCTCCTGGTGTTTAGTATTTACTTGGCACCTGATGTTTATTATTTACTTGTCACCTGATGTTTATTATTTACTCTGCACCTGATGTTTATTATTTACTCTGCACCTGATGTTTATTATTTACTTGGCACCTGATGTGTATTATTTACTTGGCACCTTATGTTTATTATTTACTTGGCACCTGATGTTTATTATTTACTTGGCACCTGATGTTTATTAGTTACTTGGGACCTAATTTTTATTATTTACTTGTCACCTAATTTTTATTATTTACTTGTCACCTGATGTTTATTATTTACTTGTCACCTGATGTTTATTATTTACTTGTCACCTGATGTTTATTATTTACTTGGCACCTGATGTTTATTATTTACTTGGCACCTGATGTTTATTATTTACTTGTCACCTGATGTTTATTATTTACTTGGCACCTGATGTTTATTATTTACTTGGGACGTAATGTTTACTATTTACTTGGCACCTGATGTTTATTATTTACTTGGGACATAATGTTTACTATTTACTTGTCACCTGATGTTTATTATTTACTTGACACGTAATGTTTGACACTTGGCACCTGATGTTTATTATTTACTTGGCATGTAATGTTTATTATTTACTTGGCACCTGATGTTTATTATTTACTTGGCACCTAATGTTTATTATTTATTTGGCATCTGATGTTTATTATTTTACGAAGAAAACAAGTATGCAAACTTGTCTTGCCTTGTCTCCTTCCTCTTGTGCCTTTCAGTGATGAGAGGACAGACAGACGTCTTGTTAGAGCTCCCTGAGTTGATTCATATAATGTGATATTTAATGTGATATTTAATGCTTCTGTGACTTCCTCTCTCCATCTCCTGCGTGGGCGGCCTCTTCCTCTGTTACCTACAAATCTTAGTGTGAATGTTTTCTATGATATACCGTCTGGCGGTAACTGGGTAGCATGGCCAAACCATTTGACTTGCGGTTTCTGGAAGTGGTGTAATACTGATGTGACTCCAGCCTCTGCCCTGATGGTGTCAGGTCTTATTTAATATGGAAACTGTTGAATTTTCCATGCCCTCTTACTTCAGTCAGTCATTTGTATGTTCCTTGTGGAACTTTGCCTCCCTAACAGCTGTAGGCCTCTCGGTTGTAAGCAAGATGCCCCGCTGCTGATGATGCATCCCTCTTACTTAAGTTTGCCAAATGTGGCCCCAGCTATAACACAGCCCATGTATTTTTGTATTATTCTTCTGAATAGTGTAATAATGAATGTATGACTAGTACAATGCAGTATTTTCTAAATAATATAAGAGAAAAAAAGAGAAGCAATCCTGGAACACGAAGTAATGACACAACCACATTTTGTCCTACACATTCGTGGAGGTCACGGTACCATGGTACAAATATTTCTCTAATTAACGTTATAAATGAAAACAGGACACCATATGTGTGATGCACTTTTTAAAACTTTATTTTATAACATAAGCAGTTCAAAGTACAGTACAGATGTTGGTCAGGTAGTGTTTCCTCAAAAAGCCATTGTTACGATTTACTTCCATCTGCGTGACTTTGGGCCCAAAATACGGGGTGGAACTGATAGAAGTAGTGAGAAATAAATGATAAACTGATAACTACAAGTAGGTGTTATCTAATGATAACAACGACAGAAGAAAAGCTGGCTACAACAATAATTCTCACACACTGGCAGATGTTACTCTGAATCTGACACATGCGTAGGTTACAGTAACAATTCAAATGCCATGCCGCGTGGCGTAGGCGATCATTTCTCTCCATAATTCCCTGTGTTTAGACTTGATTATGAGATCCGCCGGTGACTTTCTTCCTAGCTACACTGACTTCTCTCTCTCTGTCTTCCTCTGTCTCTTCTTCCCTCAATTTTTCCAGTTGCCAGAGTGCATTCCAATTATCCTATTCTCAGGAAATGTCATATAAATCTCTCTTGTCTGCCTCTGATCTTTGCTATAATTTGCTTTTTAACTGTAATTGTATAATGGTATGTGTCTGAATATCTGAAGTTGTAATTGAACGGTGGTCTGAGTTTGAATTTTTGAAGTTGTCACTGTATGTTCGCCTGAGCCTCTATACCTGAAGTTGTCATTATGTGGGAGTCAATGTTTGGATGATATCAGGAGTGATCATATTAAGTCTAATGTTTTTTTGTAGCTTTTTTTTTTACATTTAGATTCCAGTGGCAGATCATGCTATTGCAAGTCAGTGTGTCTTGTTAAATTTTCTTTCAGAAAAGTTTCTTTTATTGCAAAATAATTCTGAACAAAATTATGACTAAAATTCTGAACAAAATTCTAGCTGATAACGCTTTTGTAAACAGGATAGCACCCGATCTCTTTGCTCTGGAAAATAATAACACTAATGTTGGGAGTAAAAAGAAAGCAAATAGGAACAAGTAATTCTTCTGAGAACAAGGCATTATTTATAAACTAAAAGACATGATATATACCTTACGCCACGCTCGGAATTCCTAAAATATGAAAGCAGTTCAAATGAAAAAAAAAACAAGTAAAATTAGAATGTACTTTTTCACTTCTTCTTCTTCTTCTTCTTCTTCTTCTTTGTCCCAGAACTGCAAGCTTGATAATTTTTGCAGCCGGTGCAGAGAGGATGTTGTGACACAGACTGAACCGGACTGGGAGGGATTATGATGGCCATATTTTCAGTTCCTGAGATAAACTAAAAAAAATAGGGGACGACCAATACTTCTTTAGCAGACTCCACCACCATGGGGAGTATGGCTATCCCTGCCCCGTTAGCCAGGCTAGGACTGCTAATAGTTGTATCAAAGATAGGTGGGCAGGGTCTTGATCAGCTATGGTTGATGAACGCTGATGTTATCATATCAGCTATGGTTCATGAACGCTGGTGTTATCATATCAGCTATGGTTCATGAACGCTGGTGTTATCATATCAGCTATGGTTCATGAATGCTGGTGTTATCATATTAGCTATGGTTCATAAACGCTGATGTTATCATATTAGCTATAGTTTGCCGAACCTGACGCTAGAATGTCATCTATAGTTTGCCGACCCTGACCTTAGAATGTCAGCTATAGTTTGCCGACCCTGACGACAGAATGTCAGCTATAGTTTGTCGAACCTGGCCTTAGAATGTCAGCTATAGTTCGTCAACACTGACGCTGAAATGTCAGCTATAGTTTACCAGCTCTAACGCTAGAATGTCAGCTATAATTTGCCAACCCTGACGCTAATGTAATGGGCTGGGAACGCAATGTGGGGGGCAAGGGGGGGGGGTAGGGGGTTAGAACTCGGGAGAGATGGTAATTTCGATATTGAGAGATATACTGAGCACGTGGTTGTCCTTGTGGTGATGCCAGTAAGTGGCTGTGGCTGTGGCTGTGGGGCTTTGTAGACATAACGGACTGTAGGACAAAATTGTGGCTTCTTCTTCGTCTGTAGAAGCTGAGGACTTTGACATATTCTTATTTAAATTACCGACTAATTTAAACAGCTGACAATTTACAATGCGTTACATGTACTGGATTTTCACTTTTATTTACTGAAAATTCAGTGGGAGATGGGGGATAAAAGAGAACTAACAAATATAAATGACATTTAATTCCTCCTGTAATTGTGTAATTTTTGTTTTAAATAGAAACTTTAAGTTATCGCTTTTTTATGTATAAAAAACATAAACCTCAGTCTGTCTTCGACTCTCCATAAAATTAGCTTCAGGAGAAAATGTCTGGGTTAAAACGTACTCATTACGTAAATTAATACCAATTTAGTGTATTCAGAAACAGTCTTTTCATTCATTCATTCATTTACATGTCCCTTGTGGAACTTTGCCTCCCTAACAGCACTCTTGTAGGCCACTCGGCTGTATGCAAGATGGCCTGCTGCTGATGCATCCATTTGCAGAAATAGGGAAGGAAGATAAAATATAAATTCACATGAATGAAATACAACGAATAAGAATGACTTAGCTGTGACTTGCAAGAAACTGCGTCCAAGAGGCTAGGTAACATAAAACCGTTCCTAATTTTGTTTTAAATAGTTTTAACATTTTGCTGTCTATTTTGCTGCAGTGGCCTCGTGCATGTTTATATATTTAGTCTTACATACACCAGTACCTAAAATCCTCTCCTTACTAAATGTAATCCATGTTCAGTCTTCACACAAAAAAAAACAACTAGATTTATGACATATAAAAAGTGAGAAATCTTCACGTGTCACTGAGTTCTGTAGGTTGTATTCTTTCATGCGCCATCTGTGTGGCTTTGTTTGGAAGGTGGCAAGCTATGGCTATTTGTGGCATAACGCAATGTTATTTATCATATATGATAACCTTTGTGACAACCCCTTTACAATATATTTCAGCCAATCGTTGGTTTTCACTTTGTGCTCTACTTCTTCTTTCTGTGCGCATTTCGTGTCGGACTTTCTTACACGGAGGAGACCAAAAGGCTAAGTCTATATATTTTTTTCATACTTTTTTCGTGTTTTTATCTGTTATGTTGTTTTAGTATGTGATCCTTGAAAAAGGCTTTTGCCGAAATATTGGTTTGTTGTATGTCCTTCATTTATATGTACTCATCTTGCTTTCTGGCATTCTTGTTCCTGCCCACTTTCCTCACTCTTTCTGTCCTTTTGTAAAACTGAACCATACAGGCATCTATATTCATTACTAGAATCAGTTTTACCGCAGTTGTCGTTCTTTTATGTCTCACATAAACCAGGATTGATTAATAATGACTGTATATGTAAGATACACTTGTAACTGCCAAGTATAGTAGGAAAAAATATGTTTCCGTTATTGATTACAGTCCAGGTAGATTTGAACGACCGGATCACTTTTTAAAAAATGCTTCCGTCTCTTATCTGGACTTGTACGAACTCCCTGTAACTGAGAGCTGTTGTTCTTTGCAGCCGATGCTGTAGAGACGTTGAGGCACAGCATCGTATCGGGCGTGAGAGCGGGTTATGGCAGCTACTTTTTTTCAGTCCCGGAGTACAGCTAAAAAGCAGGGGATGTGCAATGCTTCTTTAGTAGACTCCACCACCATGGGGACTATGGCGATCCCTGCCGCGTTAGCCAGGCCATGCCTGTTACTGGGGGTACCACGGAGAGGTGGGACAGGGTCTTGGTCAGATACGGTTCGCTAACCCTGACTCTAGCATATCAGCTGTGGGTCGCTGATTGCCTCATCGGACAAGTGTCCCCCCCCCCCCCCGCCCTTATCCGGTCATAAGGTACTAATGTTTTCCTGCTTTTAGCGTCTGATAACCCCATCTAAAACACTAGATAAAGGATATTAAAGACACATTCGTAAATGTCTATATCTAATTTACAGACTAAACTCAACACTGAAGCAAGGAAAGGCAGAAGACAAATTTTGTCATATAAAACATCAAATCTGTCACATTCAAACGTATTAACTCGTGAAGATTGTACGAAGGTGAGTCATAAATTAACCGCACAATTTTAAAAAAAGCTGTAATGAGAAAATCTGGTCCAGAAAAAGAAGTTCGCAAACTTCGGCAGAAATACTGACATTTCATTTCGTAAAGTGGCTTTTCAAATTTGATCTGACTATAACCGCAATATAAATGCAAAAAAAGTGATACATCACCGAGTAATTAATGAACTGATACATGAGAACAAAATGTATTTACAGATTTAGAATCATTGTAATATTTACAGAACAGATCATACATGATTAATGATTCGAAATTGATGAGCTCACTGAAAGGACATAAAGAGCAAGCTCGACACAATAATGGCAAAACAATGGCAAAATGACAAAGTTTCAATGCGCACATACAATAAAATACAGCAAGGGCAATTTCAGTGAAGTACAGTTAATCAAAATAGCAATATGGCGTGATCAAATAATAGTGATTCATGATACATACTTAATACTCCTATGTAAAACACTGAAACATTTACAGTTCGCCGAAAACTTCAGCTTCACTACATAGATCACGTACTATACATTTTACAACAAAAACTTACAGTTAATTCAACATAAAACAAATGTCAGACATGCGACAACTTACACAACTTGGGGTAGGCGTAGGTGGAGATCATGGCTGGAGAATATTTCACAAAATCTCACACTAATATCCATAAGACAAACACGATAACACGCTCCCTCACTCCCCGTCCGTAACTCGACAAAGAAAAAAAGACGAATGACCTGATCAACTACGCATTACAGACTGGACAATACACAGTAGCCAGTCACGTGCCCACGCGAGGCGCTCCTTTGACCTTTCTAATTGGCCGCTCCAAAAAGCCAAAGCCAGCCACGTTCGTAAGCTGTTCGTCCTACAGAGGTCCGTGGTTGAGATCTCAGGTAATTGTCATTTTTTTCCTCTTCCATCTAAAAGTCCTTTGTTTATGATTTTCTCAACTTGCTAAACGTACAACACCGTGCGAAAGTCCTCATTGTTTACTTTTGTACATATACTCGGGTACATTTTAAAGAATGAACTACAGGAATGTCACTATAATCGTAGGAATTTACCAGCCACGACATCAATGGATCTCTTGTGGTCATATCTCTCTCTCTCTCTCGCTCTCTCTCTCTCTCTCTCTCTCTCTGAACTTTAAATGCCCAGGGCACATTGGGCTTCCGCAAGGGTTTTCCACAAATGCCTCTCCTTTACCTTTGTTCTGCTCTTGCCCAGGGGAGCCCTCTATTGCTCAACATCCTCTCTGTTGTTCTTCTCCATGTCTCTTTTGGTCTACCATTACTTCTGTTCCCCTGTGGTGTCCATCTTAGTGCTATTTTTGGTAGTGAGTTGTCAGTCATTCGGAGCACGTGTCCCAACCATCGCCAGCGTCTTTCCTCAATAATTGCTGTCAGTGGCTTCGTCTGCATTTCTGCTAACAAGATGTTATTTCTTATGGTGTTTGGCCAAAATATTTTTCTAATTCTTCGTACACATTTAGCCTGGAAACATTTCAACTTATTTTCTATGGTTTTGGTGATTTTCCAGCATTCACTTCCATAGAGTAGCACACTTAGAACATTACTCTTAAATATTCTGATTTTCGTAATCATGCTTAGTTTTTTAGATTTCCGTATAGTCTGCAGCATTGTGTGGTCGTCAACGCTGCGTAAAATATTTCAATGACGCTGATGATGTGGAATTATTGTAACATTTAATGCTAACTCTAATAGTTTTTACATTCATGGCTTGAGCATTATCTTTGTAGCATTCAAATTAATTCATTGCGTAAAAGAACAAGAAATAGCCTAAAAAGTATTCCAAAGTATTTTTTTTTAAATTATTACTTACTGTCTGTGTAAAATGTGAAATATATGCGTAAAATGAACAATGCCATCACAAACTGCGACAAAGGAAGGGATACACATGGGGGGTGGGGGGTGGGGAAAACGTTGTTGAATCTTATCTTATCTTATCTTATATCCTTCCCGTGCCGTTAAACGTCACATAGTGCTCGCAAAGTAGTTCGCCAATTTTTCCTGTCTTCGGCGAGTTTTTCAACCTCATCAAAGGATTCTATGCCTGTTAACTTGGCCTCTCTTAATAATGTCCTCTTCAGAGTTTCACGCGGTCTGCCCCTTTTTCTTCGGCCTGTTGTGTTCCACTTGATAGCTTGTTTTGGGATTCTCTGATCATTTCTTCTCATCAAGTGACCAACATATGTCCATCTCCTTTTCCTGATCACCCATGAGACTGGTTGTTGTTCAGTCATCTGTCTTATCTCTGCATTGTTCTTGAATTCATTCCACTTGTTGAATGCAGGTATAATAAACATTTTTGATAAATGGTTCTGTAGCAGAAGTCGTCATACTGAGACATTTTATCTTACACATGGAGAAACATTTGCCATTATTCCTGTCTTCAGAAAATAAACCACGTACAAGAGTAAGGGACACACACAAGCTTGTAGAAGCTGTCACAAGGAAATCTGCTCTGAAAAAAAAGGAAGTTTGGAAATGTTGCTTTAGAGTGGCCCTTCAGATGAGGTCTAACTATAATTACAAAGTAAATGCACCAGATAAGATAGAGCAGGCCAAACAGTAGTGATCTGAAACGTGAGACTATGATGTAATTATGGTTTTGTAATTATTGTAATTTTTACAAAAAATGTATTAGCAGATTTTGGTAGGAAAAAAAATGTATACAGAGTAGTCAAATGTAGGCGAGAGCGGAGGTCGTTAAACCTCGTGATATGTGTGGGAGGGATACACTGCCTCTATCGTAGATAGTGTCAGTGCAAAGGTTGCCGTGACCGAAAGTGGAGTTCGTATCAGTTATTTGTTGCCGAGCTCAAGCTAACAGAAGTCACGCAGGAGGAAATACGCCGTGCCTCGCCTACCAGAATGTTTGTACCGAAGGAAAAAAAAGAGTGGGTTTTTTTTTTGGCCAACTGAAGGAATTCCCCACCAGAAATCCACCGACGAGTGGTAAATGTGTATGGTGAGCACGTCTTATCCAAAATTCATGTCAAAGAGTCAACAGAGCGATTTCGAAGTGGCAGGGAAAGACCGCTGGACGATCCGCGTCTGGGTCAATCACATGTGGTTAAGACACCAGAGGCAATTCATAAGGTTGATGATTTGGTGCATTGTGACCGACGGAGGGTGAGCTTCATGCTGGCATTAGTAATGGTAGCACTCTCACCATTCTGCACAAGCGCCTTGGGTAAACCAAGATGTGAGACCACTGGGTCCTGCGGAACCTGGGAGCTTAGCGGAAGCCTCGGCCTCTGAGTGTGTGCCTGGAATATCTTAAGAGGTTCCAAGAGGAGTCGTTTTTGTTGCGTATTGTTGCTTGGGATGAATCCATTAGTCACTACCACGACCCTGAATCTTGCTGAGAGAGCATGCAATGGAAGCACACAACGTCACTTCCGCCGAATAAGTCTAGGTCTTAGTTCAGTGCCAAAAGGACTATCCTGACCTTTTTTTCCGATTAACGTAGATACCAACTCATCAAGTTTCTGTCACGTGGTGTCAAAATAAATGAGAGACGCTACCAGACCACCATAATAAACCTTTCAGTCAAGATAAGGCAAAGCCAGCGTGAGTCCTTGACTAGTGGTGTTATCGTTCTGCATGGCAATACCGGACTTCATGTGGACAAACAACGAAGCAGAATCTGACTGAATATGACGCGAGGAGGTTCTGCAGCAAACTATCCCTCCAGTCCCGACCTCTTACCCTGCGGCTGTTTCCGCATCTTTGGCCCACCGAAGAGGCATCTAAGAGGCCAGAAAGTTGACTCGGATGATGGAGTGAGAGAGGAGGTAAAGTCTTGGTTGCGAAACAGTGGTAGAGATGTGTAGACAATCAGTGGCAGAGATGTGTAGACATGCAGTGGCAGAGATGTGTAGACAATCAGTGGTAGAGATGTGTAGACAAGCAGTGGCAGAGATGTGTAGACAAGCAGTGGCAGAGATGTGTAGACATGCAGTGGCAGAGATGTGTAGACAAGCAGTGGCAGAAATGTGTAGACATGCAGTGGCAGAGATGTGTAGACATGCAGTGGCAGAGATGTGTAGACAAGCAGTGGCAGAAATGTGTAGACAAGCAGTGGCAGAAATGTGTAGACATGCAGTGGCAGAAATGTGTAGACATGCAGTGGCAGAGATGTGTCTGGAAACACTTGGAGGAAGACACTTCAGATAAGTTCTTCGTGTTTGTATTTCATTGTGTATGTATCCTGGAATAAGGCTCACGCCGAAATATCGGATGTTGTATGTTTTTCATTTATACATTCTCATACTTTCTGTTCATTTTTTTCTCACCTTACTCACTCCCTCCCTCACTTTGTAAAACTGCACCATACACCTCTGTCAACCTAGATGAAATTACATTGCATGAAATTGAAACAGCAGTGAATTTAATGGCTAACAAAAAAGCTGCAGGTGAAGATGAAATAACACCCGAAATGTTAAAAGCTATCAATAGTGACAACATGAGACAACTACAGAGAATGTTTAGTAAGATTTGGAAAGAAGAAAAGGTCCCTTCTAATTGGAAAAAAAGGAATCATTGTTAAAATACAAAAAGGCAACCTTAGTGACTGTAACAACTGGAGAGGAGTAACCTTAATATCAGTTGTGTCAAAAGTATTTTGAAAGGTCATTTTGAAAAGACCTAAAGATATAGTGGATACAGCAATGAGAGAAGGACAAGCAGGATTTCGAAAAGAGAGAAGCTGTCTCGACCAGATCTTTACTCTCAGAATAATACTTGAAGAACATATCGAAAAGCAGAAACCACTAATATTGAACTTCATATCCTTTAAAAAGGCATTTGATAGCATACACATAGATTCATTGCGGAGAATTTTAAGTCTATATGGAATCCCATCTAAAATTGTCAACATCATTAAGGAGTTCTACAATGGATATGTTTGTGCAGTCAAAACAGAAGAAGGGATGAGTGAAACAAATGTGAAACAAGGATGTATGCTGTCTCCTTTGCTGTCTGTAGACTTCATAATGATAAAATGCTGCACAGGTAACACAGGTATTGACTGGGTACATGAGACCCAAATAGAAGATCTTGATTTTGCTGATGACATATCTCTTATCAGTAACAATGTGAATTCCATGCAAGAAAAAACAAAAAGCCTGTCTTCACTGGCTAGCAAAATAGGACTTGAAATTAACAAGGACAAAACACAAATAATGAAAATTCCCATTAATCAAAATGGAAAAATACACATAGAAGGGGCAGATGTTGAAGAAGTCAATCAATCTGCATACCTTGGCAGCTACATAGACCAGGATGGTGCCACCAGAAAGGAAGTTAGAATTAGAATTGCAAAAGCAGCATCAATCTTCAAGAATCTTGAGAACATATGGAATTCAAAAGTTATAAGCACAAAAACCAAGTTAAGACTATTCAATTCAAATGTAATATCCACCCTCATTTATGCATGTGAAAGCTGCAAATCAACTAAAGAAATAGACAAAAATTTAGACTCTTTTGAAAACAAATGCCTAAGGTAAATACTCGGCATCAAGTGGAATGAATTCAAGAACAATGCAGAGATAAGACAGATGACTGAACAACAACCAGTCTCATGGGTGATCAGGAAAAGGAGATGGACATAGGAAAAAGAGGTAGACCGCGTGGAACTCTGAAGAGGACATTGTTAAGAGAGGCCAAATTAACAGGCATAAAATCCTTTGATGAGGTTGAAAGACTCGCCGAAGACAGGACAAATTGGCGAACAACCTTGCTAGACCTATGTGACATTTAACGGCACGGGAAGGATATAAGATATAAGATATAAGTAATGCAGCATTGAAATTAATTCAGTGTGCATAAGAAAAAGATATAAAAACAATAAATATTTAAAACGATATATTTATTAAAACGAATTCTACGTACTGTCTGCAGTAATGCATAATATGTGTCCACAATGATCATCCGTAGGCGTCGTAGAGTACATAAAAATAAAAATGACGAATTTAACCGAGGAAATCATAATATGGTTAAACTTGATTTGATAAAAATATTTTTAAAAAAACATTAACGTTTCAAGATTTTTGTTTAAAAAATGTCATAATGAGAGATTTTTTAAATTAAAAATTAGCAGGTTTTTATTTCTCTTGGAATCACAGAGTAATGAATAGAACACGACTGGACAAATTAATGAAGTCTGAGATACTTTAATAGAGGACTTTAATAGTTGCATCACAGAAACTAGCACCGATGAAGACTGTGTCGCAAGGTATCAACAAGAAAATAAAGCTATGTGTACTAAGAGGTTACATATTCCCAGTCGCAACGTACGGATGTGAAATATGAACACTTAACAAATCTCTAGAAACGAGAATTGCATTCGAAATGAAGTGTCCTAGAAGAATACTTGGAATAACATAGAAAGGAAACCAACTAAAGGGATACTGATGGGATCAGGTGTCGCAGAGAGTTGCCTCGTAAGCACCATCAGTTAGAAAGCTGAGATACTTCGGCCACTTCAAGAGACGCAACAGCCTGAAGAGGTTGATAGTAGAAGGCAAAATGCCCAGCAAAAGAGAAAAGGGACGACCTCGCCGTAGGTGGACTCAAGACACCACGGAAAGTCTGAATGTTTCACTACAAGGCGCTGGTCAACCGGCGCAAGACCATATTACATTCAGGGAGGCTGTGAGATGGACAACGCTCTGGAAAGGACACGTCATATAACGAAAGAGATACATTTACTGACGAAAGTTTCATCTCTAATGATAAATATCAACTACAAAGGATTATAATGATGCATATGCTGCTACAGTAAATAAAAGCGCATCTATGAACATATATACTAAAAGTTTGGAGTAGAAGACAGAACAAGTGGATTACAACCGAGGTACAAGAATATTTGCAATGGTTTCAATATCTAACATGAAGATTGTGACAACCTGGTTAAAATGGTTTCGCATGGACGCTTGGAAACTTTATAAACAAAGATTTTTCATATAAAAAGATACGCTATAAAAACATTACACAGGTACAACCATTATTTCCAAGAAATAGTTACTCAGTTTTTCTAAAGGATGTCTTTTCCTTATTTCCTTTTTGCATCTTATTTTCTATGCCTTTCTGTCTGTCTGCCTCTCTGGACATAAATATAAATATATATATATATATAATATTCAAAACTATACGTATATTCATTAAAAAGAGTTCTACATACAGACTGTAGAAAAGAGATATGTATGTGTTAATAATTAATATCCTTGTGGTAAAGGAAAACTAAAATGAGGAATTCAACGATTAAACTAGAACATGATAAAAATTTGCTCGATAAAAATATAAAAAATACATTTACATTTCATGCTTGCGTTTCAAAAATATAAAGGAGCATTTTTTAATTAAAAAAAAAACCTAACATTTTATATTTCTCATGAAATCACAAAGTAACGAATAATAACATGACTGGACAAAGTAATGAAGTCTGAGATACTGGGTGGGGAATACACTTGGAGAGGCTAACGCAAACATAACCAGACACGCACTTAACTGGAATCCCCAGGGGAAGAGGCAACAAGGAAGACCTAGAAACACATGGCGAAGGAGTCCGGAAGCAGATATCGACTACACCTGGAGATGGATAGAAGAAAGAGCCCAGATAGAAAGAATCTTGCGGGGGTGGGGGGAGTGGGGTGGTGTAACTGAGTCTGGAGACCGTGTACAACTAATTCAGAACTACTCATTATTCAGAACACTGATTCAAAGAATTATTCAATGCTATATCATATAGTGACTCACAACACAGAACTTTTTCATCATTTCTAATGATAAATACCACGCACAAAAGATTGTAAGGATGGACTTCTGGTGCTACAGAAAATAAAAGCCGTATTTACAAACAAATGTTATATACCAAAAGTTTGGAGTAGAAGATAGAACAGGGTAGGTTTACAATGGATACAAGGATATTTGCTCTATGAAAGTGTTTTTCCCATATCAGACATGAAGGTAATGGCGAACTAGACTAAAGGTGGTTTCACATGGACGTTTGGAAACTTCATGAACAGAGACACTTCACTTCTAATGAAACGCTAAGAACATTTCAGTACACGAATACAATAAATATTTTTCAATAGTTGATCTTTGTCATTTACGAGATGTGTTCCTCTTATTTCCTGTTTTTTTTTGGGGGGGGGGGGTGGGGGTGGGGTGGGGGGTAATAGATTTTTTTTATATAATTCAGTGGCCCTTATTTCTTTTATCTTTATGACGATGAATAATACACCTACAGTTTCTGCATCTCTCCCTCCCTCCCTCTCTCTCTCTCTCTCTCTCTCTCTCCTTCCTCTCTCACACACACATTCTGCATCTCTATGTATCTTATAAATACATGTGTGTGTGTGATCAAACATTGAGAACTTAAATAATTTCAGTTGTCATTTTCTCTTTAGCTGAATGGGTGAGATGCACTACAAAGTGCAGTGCCAGCTGGAGAATAGTGGTTTCAGTTCCATGGCCGGACAAAACAATTAAAAAAAAACAATTTACAAGACCTCTGGGATTCATGACCCAGAGGGGCCCACGTCTCTTACAGTGTCAGGGGTTTAATAGGGTCGAAACACTTGTCTGAGGGGGATGGTGGTGGTGGTGGTGGTACTTCCTCTGATGATCGAAGATGTTGTGTTGTTCTGCTCTCTCAAAAGAGACTTTCCTGCTATACTGGTATACATCTGTCAATAAGAAGGTAAAAGTGTGCGCATCTACCACACTAAATAAGGATCTAAAATATGTATATGAGAAACTTGTGATTGTTTCAAAACTATGTGAGATAACCACAATCATAAATTCTCGGTTAGACAGGAATGGTCAGATAGATAGATAGACAGACAGACAGACAGACAGACAGATAGATAGATAGACAGACAGACAGACAGACAGATAGATAGATAGACAGACAGACAGACAGATAGATAGACAGACAGACAGACAGACAGACAGACAGACAGACAGATAGATAGATAGATAGATAGATAGATAGATAGATAGATATAGATAGATAGATAGATAGATAGATAGATAGATAGATAAGTAATTATACATACGAACTTTAGGAAAAGACAAGCATGTGAGTTAAAAATGGTCATTTATATTCTAAACTGGCTGATTACTCGGCGTTGCCCGGGTATTTATTTATCCCAAATCAACAAAGTTCTATTCATCCCCACAACCTTCTAGCAGGGTCTACAGAGGTCCATTCAATTCCACAATGTTTTAGAAGGTTCTACAAATGTTCTTTTCATTTCCACAACCTCCTAGAAGGTTCTACTTAGTCTAGACGGTTCTACAGAGCCCTATTCATTCTATTGGATTAAACGTGGGCTTAATTGTCATCAGGACTGTCACCAATCAGCCTAGTGACCCCAAATACTATGGATTCGACACTAATCTCGGTCAATTTGGACATTTTATTTTCACCACTTTTCACCCCACCCCCATGCCGATGGGGCTGAACTTGAGAATGCAACTATTCATTAAAGCGACCCCAAAAACAATGGATTCGACACTATTATCGGTCGTTTTTGATTATTTGTACATGTCACCAAATCCCACCCCTATCCCTAGGACCCCATGCCGATTGAGGCTGAGCTTGGACTTAAACAGGATCGGGAGTGTCACTATTCATCCCAGCGACCCCGAAAACTATGGATTCGACACTAACATCGTTCATTTTCGGTTATTTTCACATGTCACCCCGACCCCTGGGGGTCATAGGGGTATCCTAGGGGTGATCTAATCCACACGGTGCACTGTCCAGATTGCAAGTCATATGTGTTCCAAGTTTGGTTGAAATTGCTCCAAGCGTTCCAGCGTGATGCTCTAACATACACAAACACGTTCATATATATATATATATATATATATACAGATATTCAGCAGTTGTTGTGTTAGTTACTAGTATAACAGGTTAAACAAAGACTACTGAATAATATATGACCAAAGGTTTAAAAAATTACTTCCTATCACAATTAGCTGCTATCACATTGTCTTCAAGAAGAAACAGTAGGAAGAAGAAATAGTAGAAAGAGTAAGAAAAAAGAAGGAGGAGGAAGAAGAAAGAAGAAGAAAAAAGAAGAGGAATTAAGAAGAAGAAGAAGAAGAATTTAGAAGAAGAGGAAGAATGTAGAAAAAGAAAGAAAAAGAACGAAAGAAGAGGAAGAAGAAAGACTAAGAAGAAAGAAGAAGAAGAATAAAGAAGAAAGTAAAAGTAAAATAAAGACGAAGAAGAAAGAAGAAGGAAGAGGAAGAAAAAAGACTAAGAAGAAAAAAGAAAGAAGAAAAAAAAGAAAGAAGAAGAAGAGTGAAGATGAAGCAAGAAGAAGAAGTAAGAATAAAAAAGAAGAAAGAAGAAAGAGGAAGAAAAAAGAATAAAGAAGAAAGAGCTAAAAATAAAGAAGAAGAAGAAAGAAGAAGAAAAAAGAAGAAAAAAGACGAAGAAGAAAAAGAAGAAGAAGGAAGAGGAAGAAGAAAGACGTAGAAGAAAAAAGACTAAAAAGAAAAATGAAAGAAAAAAAGAAAGAAGAAGAAGAAGAATGAAGAAGAAGCAAGAAGAAGTAAGAATAAAAAAGAACTTAAAGAAGAAGAAGCAGAAAGAACTAGAAGAAAGAAGAAAAGAAAGAAGAAAGAAAAAAAGCAGAAGAGAAAGAAGAAGAAGAAAGAGAAGAAGAAGAAGACGACGACGAAGAAGAAGACGACGACGAAGAAGAAGAAGAATCGAACGACAGAATACTGGCTATTCTCTTGTAGAAGATTATGAAGGCTGAGAGATGACGGTATAACAAGAGAAAAATGTAAACTCAGAATTTGTAACTTCGTAAACTTATGGAAATTTGGAGAGCACTGTGTACGAGACTAATACCTAAAGTTGTGAGCAAAAATATTTTAAAAATCAGAATTTATATACTGTTAAAAAAAAGAAACTCAACAAATACGATGTTGCAATTTAAACCGAAGTTTGCTGGTCAGACAAGGGCAAATTGTCTGAAACGTTCACCTGGACATCAACTTCATGTGCTGACCTGAATTGTACTCAGCAGATGATTCATGAGCACAGAAAAACGACAATAGTTAAAAAAAAGCATTTTTGACAATATCTCATCCCGTGAAACTTACTGAACACAAAACTCACTGACCATGTTATTGAATGCCTATAAAAGATTGACGCTCCTCGAATCAATTCATTTGACAATTCAATGCGTAAGTATGGTTCATCTCACTACAGAAGAACGATTCATCATCATTGGACGTTTGCAGACTGGATAGTCACAAAGTGTAGTGGCCAGACAATTTAATGTGGTTAGAAGCATCATTAGTCCCTTTGGAAACCATTTCAAGAAACTGGCTCAGTTGCAGATCGGCCGTGCAGTGGAAGACCCATAGTCACAACTCCTGCCGAAGACCGCTTCATACGGCTGCGTCACCTCAGGAATCGATTTGCATCTGAGTCCTCAACTGTCCAGTCAATGACAGCAGCTCGTCGAATTTCAGATCACACGGTCAGGAACCGGCTGCACGACGCTGGTCTTTGGGCTAGAAGACCCTACAGAGGTCCTGTTCTTATGAACCGGCATCACCAGAACCGACTGCAATGGGCGAACCAACATCGTGAGTGGACCGTTATGAATGATTGGACAAGGTTTCGGTTTAGTGATGAATCATTCTTTCTGCCCCAGCGACATGATAGACGGAGAAGAATTTACCGCAGAGTCCACGAGCGCTAGCCCAGAACTGCGTGGTCGAGGCTCCTCCACATGGTGGTGGAGGTTTACTGGTGTGGGATACGATCAACCTCACTGGAAGAAGTGACCCGGTGCAAATTGAAGGACGCCTGAATGCCCAACGATACGTCGCTGAAATTCTTCGTCCTCACGTCCTTCCACTTCTGGCTGCACCAGGGTCGATTTTTCAGCAGGATAACGCTCGACCTCATGTGGCAGAACTCACCACCCAGTTCCTCGCTGACAGCAACGTCCGGACAATTCCGTGGCCATCCATGTCATCAGAAATGAACCCAATAGAACACTTATGGGATGAACTCGACAGACAAGTCCGCCAGCGAGACATGGCGCTAACCAATCTCCGACAGTTGTCTCTTGCACTGCGGGAAGAGTGGGCAGCCATCCCACAACAACAGATCCAACGGCTAATAGGATCCATGTCAAAGAGATGTCTTTCTCTGATACAGGCCAGAGGAGGTCATACACCTTAGTGAAAGGGAGGCCTCAGTCGCAAAGAATAAAAGTCCAAACCAAATTTAATGAATATCATTTCATTTGTAAAGTCTTAAAGTTTCTTCATGCCAAGATTGAAACATTAATTCCGTAAAATAAAATGTTAATACAAGTTTGAAATTTGGTTTCCATTACGACTACAGAAGTGCTGTGTTTCTTTTTGTTTGAACAGTATTGATAGAGAAAATATAAATGTATCACCTTAAACTGCATCCTTTGCACTTATGTAGAGGTCACATAGCGTCACCATCATGTGTCACGTGACCAAGCGGACCATAAACAATTTGGCGAGTGCTGAAGTTTCATTTCGTCAGCTTGCTGTTATAGAGTTCCTTGTTAAAGAGGAAATTCCCCCCCCCCCCCCCCCCCTTTGCTGAAATTAACCAAACACTTCAAATTGCTTATGGAGATGTGTGTATGGGTGCTAGCAATATTAGGAGGTAGATGAAACATTTCAAAGATGGAAACACGAGCATCCAAGATATGCTTCGCAGAGGTCGCCCTCGAACTGCCTCCATTGAACGCAACGTGGAAAGGGTTGACGACATCACCAAAAGAAGACAGACGTGTCATAGTTTCTGAAATAGCTGTAATTATCTTGGAATAGGAAACAATGCAGTACAGGAAATAATTGAAACCCTAGGTTATAGAAAAGTTTGTGCCCGCTGGGTCCCACAGGAGAGAACGTCCAGAAAGCAGTGCGTCTGTGCCGTCGGTCAGCTGTAACGGAATTCTACCGGGAGGGCATTTTCAAACTTGCAGAGCGATGGGAAAAATGTGTGCAGAGAAATAGAGATTATGTTGAAAAAAGTGAAGAAAAGGATGCAGTTAAGGTGATACATTTATATTTTCTCTATATATAAATTCTGTTTTAAAAACGTTTGTTGTGCTCACGATTTTTGGTATAACCCTATTATATCAAACTAGAGATAAAATGCATACAATGAGTTTTTGAAGACTATGACTATACTGAAAAGGTCTGTGATAGACTGAACATTTTTCTACATAAGAGACATTTGCGTTGTAGAAACAAGGTTTTTTTTCCCCTTAGCAACAGTAAATTGAAAGCGTGAGAAAAGTAGGCAGAAACAAGAATAGCAGAAAGCAAGACACGCTCATACAAATGAACAACATACAACGATCCCATATTTCGACAACAGCCTTTTTTCTAAATAAAATGTTTTAACATGAATGCTTACAGCATTTCATGTTACTTTTCAGAAATTTCAGCATTTATGATTTCAGGAACAGAAGCAATGTAATATATTATTTAAGTGATTATGCAGACGAATCATAAGATATATAAACAACAACAAATCAAAGATATATATATATAAAATATACATACGGCCTTTAGAACATAGGAAGTACATGCATTAGTAATGAGCATCCACTTTAACCAGTGGCGAAACAGGGAAGGAGGAGGTGGACGGGTGGTGGGTAGTTATAAAGTGAAAGATGAAAACAGAATATTGTCAGATGTTGATAGAAGTGAAAAATATGTAATAACTATTTAAATTACATGATTGAAATTGTTCACAAAAAATTCATATTGAGGCTTTTCATTACATGAAGAATAATGAATAGCTTCCAGTAAGATGTGTGGTTTTATAATTAATGAACACCATATGACTAGACTATTGAAGTGTGAGATATTTTGGCAAGCAAAGTTTACACTTATAATGGTAAAAATAAAAAAATGAAATATAATGACGGGCTTGCGATATTACAGCAAGTTTAAACAGTGTACACAAAATAAATATTATGCACTAACAGTAATATCTACCCTCTTTTATGTTTGCGAAAGCTGGAAAACAACTAAAGAAATAGACAAGAAATTAGACCCTTTAAAAAAACAAATGCCTAAGGAAAATACTCGGTCTAAAGTGGAACGATTTCAAGAACAACCCAGAGATAGGACAGATGAGCGAACAACAACCTGTCTCATGGATGATCAGGAAAAGGAGATGGACATTTGTCGGTCACGTGATGAGAAGAAACAGAGAATCCCAAAACAAGCTATCAAGTGTTACTCAACAGGCCGAAAAAAAAGAGGTCGAAAACGTTAAACTTTAACGAGGACATTGTCAAGAGAAGCCAAATTAATAGGCATAAAATTCCTTGACGAGATTGAAAAGCTCTCCGAAAACAGGAAAACATGGCGAACTAGCATGCGAGCCCTATGTGACGTTTAACGGCACGGGAATGATGTAAGATGTAAGACGAAGCAGTCTGAGTTAAAAAAAACAGCCTGAGATAGATTAAAACTGAGATACAAGACCACGTGCACGTTTTCTACGAAAGATTTTGATTTTGCGTCAGACATGAATATTAGGACCAACTGACTAAAAGACGCTTTCAGAAGGATGCTTGGAGAAGCTGATAAACACAGACATTTTACGTCTTAAAGAAACATCTCCAAAGACGTGTGGATACATGACTACAATAATTACTTTCCAATAATAGCTGACTGGTCATTCAAATTATGAAAGAGAACATGAGTGCCACATGCTTTTCTGTATTATGAATTGTTTTATTGAAATTGCTACAGAAGAAGAGAAAATGAGCACAAAAGTACGGAATATACGTGATATTTACAGTGCGTTAATCATTATGATACTTCAAAACGTGCAATATAAACTAGTTTCCACTGTAAAGTGTAATATAAAATGTTCATTAATACTCTCTTTGGAGAGAATATCTCTAAATATATCAGAATATATATATATATATATATATATATATATATATATATGTATTGTATATATACTTGTAACTGATTTCTTAAGAAGAGTGATGCTGCATTGAAGATTAACAGTAAGACTCTTTACATTAACTGTTTCACATTTGCAAAGCAATGTACAAACGAACTCAATTACTGAGAACATCAAAATATCTTCTTTTTTAAATGTTGTCTGATAACACACAGGGAGGTGGCACCAAAAATTCGCCCGGCCCCCAAGTAGGCGACTTCCGTCTAGTAAGATGTCTGTGATTGGAGGAACCGATCTCATCACGTTGCAACGAGTGTTGATGAACATTCTGCGAGTGCGGGCACAGATATGTATTGACGCACACCATCACTTCAAATATGAACATATCCCTTTTAAACGGGCTGCTTCTTAGGAGAGTGCTAACAGTACCACGGACAGCTAAGATGACAAACAGGGAGTGTCTAACAAAAACAAATGTAGAAAGGGGCATAATTAAATCCATAAGAGGAAAAGGTGGTCACTGTTCATTGGTTATAATGAGAAGTGGCGTGTTTGCAAAAATCATAACACCGGGAATGCTAAATGGAAAGAGAGGCAGGGGAAGACAAAGAGAAAACAAATTTGGACAGTTTCATGCGATGGCACAGCAAAAATTCACCTGCTAAACACATGGAAAATATTAAGGGCCGAGATCTACCTGCAGCGCACATGATGATGATGATGATGCATTCAGCAATACCCGTGTAGCATTCAAATTAATTCAATACACAAAACCACAAATAATAACACAATATCTATTAAAGTCTATATATTCAACACAAGAGAGTTCTACATACTGTCTGTAGAAAAAGCAACACATATGAAAGAAGGACAGATATTAATGGAAAATGAAAACATAAAATGGTTAAACTTTGCAAGATAAAATCTAAAAACTATTTCTATTTCATGACTTTTGCTTGGGAACACATCCTGGTGAGACATTTTATTTTATAAACTGAAAAAAAAAACACAGAACAGTTTCCACTGGCCTCACAAAAAAATTAACGCAAATGGACAAAATAGTGAAGTATCAAACACTTTTGCGGGCAAAGTTTTCAAAATTTAAAAAACAAATGTTATATTATAGATGTGAGAGAGAGAGAGAGAGAGAGAGAGATGGGCCATTGTGTTCCTCACAGATCACGGAAATCACCCCCGCCCCTTAAAGTCCATTTTAGACACAGGTCCAAAACTCGCAAACAGGGGGTCGGCCATCTTGATAAAATAGAGACCCACTCATACAAGGGAGTTAACTCATTCCAGCTCATTTGATCAAAACTCTCTCCTTAATGTTTGGTTTGTAATAATATGCATATGCAGGAAACTCTACTGTAAAGAGCGGAACAACAACACAACTCCTTCAGATCATCAGAGGGAGTACCCCCCCTCAGACAAGTGTTTCGGCCCTTTAAACTCCTGACACTCTAAGGGGGGTGGGCCCCTCTGGGTCATGACTCCCAGAGGTCTTGTGAGTTGTTGCTTTTTTTTTTTTCGGTCCCGGGATTGAACCCGTGATCTTCCAGTTGGCACTGCACTTTTTTCTGAAGTGCGTCTTAAGCGATTTAGCTACGGAGGACTGGTATTGGTTGTGGCAAATGAAATTATTTCAGTTCCCAATGCGTGTTTCGCATACTCCACAACCAGCATGAAGCCTTTTCTGCTGCTTCTGAAAGGCTTCTCAATGCCTTTGCTCTTGCTTGTCCCTTTATGCCCAGTTGCTTACATAGGCCGTATGCTGATGTTGCTACGAATCCTCTTGCTCCCACTTCTACAGCTATCACTTTTGTCCTGACTCCTGCCCCCTGCCTCAGTTTCTTGACCAGGTCATTGTACTTCTCAAATCTGAAAAAATGCTGTTCTTCTATTCTAGTTTCGTACGGGACCGTAAGCTTGACCATTATTAATTCCTGTTTTTCTGTGGAGTACACTACAATGTCCGGTCGGATTCCTGTGTTCTTGATGGCAGTCGGGTATTATCTTCTTCCTGGAAGGTCCGCTATCACATCCCAGTCATTTGTACCATCTAGCAGTGATGGTAAGGGAATGTCCCTGATTTCAATATTTGATGTCGTACCAGCGCCTATGAAGTATTTAGGTTGGACCTCAACTAATAATAATAATCTTCACCAAAATTGTCGTCTCATATTCACAAGTCATCATAAACAACAGAGAACACCATTTCATCATCACATGTTGAACCATTACAAATCTATTTTCATAACATTTTGACCAGCCAATGGGAGGATACTATCTTTCCGTTAACCTGACCTGTCTTACGCATAAGATATTAATCATCATTACTATAAAAGGATGTGGTGCAGCTCAATGACTGATCATCCTGAACGAAGAAAACAGTATTTACACATTACTGATCATTAATAAATTAGTACACGGAAATCACTTTTTAATACATGATTAAGACCAATCCAGGCAAGCCTTATGATCCATCCAACCACTTGAATCAATGGGAAAAAAAATATGACAGAACATCACTACTAAAGAATTTCGCCAAGATAACGACCACTCTTTTTGTTTACCTTGACGGGTGATTCCCATCCTTACAATACAGTAATGTATAACCGAAACCAGCCCCTAATGCAGAAATTACTTGGAGTCTGGGTAACGTGCAGCTAATTCACAGCAAGCAGAGAACTAATACTAGCAGAAATGTGCACACCATTTACCAGGAACCTGACATTGCTGTGGAGACATTGCAGACGCGGATTCAGACTTTTCACCTTATAGCTAAATAAGGCCCTACCAGCACTGTTAATAACAGATCGCGCACAGTTACTACATATTTATTATCTTTATTTATTGTAAATAAAAGCTTAGTTTATTGTTGAAACAGCCCACAGTTATTAGTTTTTGTGAAACAAAGTTCCAAACCCCTTCATACCTTCTCACTGACTCAGAAGTAAACTTACCTTGCACCATATCGCATTTGTTGATCTTATTTTTTTTTCCACAAAACAATAATTATCATCTGATGACTGCTTATATATATCCACTTCTCTTCATCATTTGTACCAAGATAAATTTTAGGCTCATAATTTGAATCTGACTTGGTAGCAGCGAAATATAATGTAGGCACTGGCATTCTGAGCCAGTCATAAGCAAGCCATAATGGCGGCCATGACTTTTCTTTCTTTACAATTTTTCACGCGATATCTCAAAATAAAAAAAACACCCTAGAACATATTTTTTGCATTAAAAATGATATTGAGATTTACTTTGATAAATAAAAGTGTTTACTAATATTACAAATTAAAAAAAACAACTAATCTGATATCACCAAATCCATCGTTCACCCGTGACCGAAATATCATACCATCGTCACCACAAATCATCGACGAGACTCTCTGGTTACTGGTTAAACTCCAGTGCAAGCTGCCCACCACAGAACCACATTAATAAATGGTTTCAAATATATTTAATGTAGTTCAGTCATCAAACAGTTGATTTACATAAAAAAAATAAGTGTAAATAAGATAAGCAGGAGATAAAAATGATGTATGAGAGAAACAAGAATAATTTCTTTAATGACGCTGTCGCTTTTAAAAAAAACTAAACATAATCTAATAATCTGAGAATATAAATACAATTAAAACATGAATGCTACAAATAATAAATAGCAGGTGAAACCATGAACGAAATATTGCAGTATAATGTATTTTTAGAGTTGTAGTACTAAGCACGACAAAAGTTAAAACTCCCAAATGTATGTAGTGGTCGCAAACAAAACCAATGCATTTATAAGAGTGGATTATAGATTTTTTCCTATCAACTTTTGTCATTTTTTTTTCAGTCTGTTGACCTACACTACATGTCAAATATTTTATGTGAACTATGTTAACAGAAATCCTTGTAACATTTAACATTAATTCTATTAATTTCATCAAATATAGTTTCAGCAGTAGACATATAGCGTTTTATTTATTTTACTAAACATAATCACACAACTTCAAAACAACAAGAAGTCAAGAAATATATTCATAAAAAAAATTGTACATACAGGCTTTAGATCGTAAGAGGTATGTGCGTTACTAACGAGCATCTAACCTATCGAAGCAGGGAGGTTATGAATTGAAAGATGAAAACAGAATACTGCCAAATGTTGATACAAGAAAAAAAAATTAATGTATTTAAAATGCATGATTTTAATAGTTCATTAAACAATTCATAACGAGGCATTCCAGGGACGTAATTCGAGCACAGTTTAACAGTTTCCATTCACAAACTTCTAACCACCACACGACCAATAACATTAATGAATTTGTAATGGAATGTATAAAATTGAAAAAAAGTAGGAGCAGCTTTATTACTTAACGATTACAAATAACGATTTGTAATCGTTAAGTAATAAAGCTGCTCCTACTTTTTTCCAATTTTATACATTCTAGTATCACAGCTTTACTGCAGTGTTTAGTGTATAGTTGTATACTTATACCCCAATTATTGTGTTAATGAATTTGTAAGTTACCTTGCCCGACAAAGCATTCATCAATAACGACACATTTTTAAAAAATCATGACGCAGATGCTATGATAAGTGAAAACCTTGTCAGTCAGTCAGTCATGTGCATGTTCCTTGTGGAACTTTGCCTCCCTAACAGCTCTCCTGTAGGCCTCTCGGTTGTAAGCAAGATGTTCAGCTGCTGATGCATCCATTGGCAGATCATCAACGATGTCTTGCAACTATCTTAGCCTTGGTTTTCCTCTCTTTCTTTTTCCCATAATATACATTCCAAGACTGTCTTCTCTAAATTCTCATGATGTTTAATATGTCCAATCTTCTTCAATATTAAGTTCTTGTAGTATTGATATATTTGTTCTTTTTTGTGTCCATGATATTTGAAGGACTCTTCTATAGCATTTACATTCAATGGCATTTATGTGTTTCTCAGCTGTTTTGTTAAGTGTCCAGGTCTCACAGGCATATGTTGCGATGGGAAAGATGCAAGCCCTTAAAATCTTATTTTTGTAGTTCTTTTTGTGAAAACCGTACCCACACACAAATACAGCGTAGATGTCTTGAGTAAAAGTAAACACAGTTTAGTTCAAAACTGAGATCCAAGGATGTCTGTATTAAGTCAGACATGAAGATTATAACCAAATGGCCATTTGATTGTGTCATACTCGGAAAATTCATAAACGGTGACATATCATTGCTGATTTAAAAAAAAGCATACATAAACTTTTGGAGACACTATTCCAATATTTTTTTCAGAAGTTGATAACTGGTCATTTAAAGTAGGAAAGAAAGAAGGGTGCATGACAGACATTTGCATTATATATTTTCATGTTAAATGCACAGCAAATGAGGGCGACTATACACAAAAAAAAGAACACCTACATTAATCCTTGTTACAGTCTAATAATGACTCATCTATGATATTTCAAAACATGCTGCATACTCTAGCTCTTAGATTAAAGTGTAATATAACATTTTCAGTAATATTCCCTAAGAGGTGTGAATAATAACATTTCATTGCTTTAGAGTTGCTCCTCATACAGAATCTAGCTACAATTATATCATAACTACAATAAAATAATAAATAACAGATCTAACGGTGATCTTAAAAATGAGAGCAAAACGTATTTATAGGGTTGGAATTGTTGTAGTATTTACAAAAAAAAAAAGGTAGTAGGAACTTTAAGAAATGTGTTTTGATCTCAGAGAATCAGGTACATCTATCTGAGTGAATTATAGAATTGTCACCAGAATCTTAGCAACTTTCATGAGGACTTCTCCTAGCCATTTAAAATAAGCATTCAAATTAATTCAGTGCTCATGAAATAACGCAATATCTAAAGTATATACCGAAAAAAAAGTCCTCTACATACCCGCTGTATAAAATGTCACGTGTAAGTGTTTGTAACGAACATCCACATCACAAGTGACAGGAGAAGAACGTGCCGGTAATGAAAGATGACAACAGAATATTGTCAAAAGCTGTTGTATGCAAATATAGCAAATATTTAGACTTCAGAATTTTTGATTGGAAAGGTTAAAGATGAGAAACTTTATTTTATAAATCGAAAAACAAAAATGAACAGTTTCCAGTAACCCTGGTCTTAAAAAAATAACCCACAACTAATGGAGACTAACTTTTAAGGATAGTATTAGCCTGTAAGGGGTCTTTGAAGAATAAAAATACATACATGATAGACATGGACTGGTGACGAAAACGAAAGATAAAAACAGAAAGGAAAAAAAGACAAGAGAGAGAGAGAGAGAGAGATCATTGGTATGCAAGAAGAATATTGCTGCTGTGTTGTATTTGTTTTCTAGCTACATCGCTGGCTGCACGTATTGGTCTGTTTTTGTTGTACTGAATACAACATAGACCTAGCAACTGCTAAAGATTTCGAGTAATAAATAGAGGTGTATGGTTCATCAGAGTAGTAGAAAATGGAGACAGCGCAGAGGACATCAACAGCAGACTTACTAGAGCAAACCAGGCTTTTGCAGTGCTGCAGACTATATGGAAATCTAAAAAAAAAACTAAGCATGAATACGAAAATCAGGATATTTAAGAGTAATGTTCTAAGTGTACTACTCTATGGAAGTGAATGCTGGAAAATCACCAAAACCATAGAAAACAAGTTGAATTCTTTCCAGACTAAATGTTATAAAGAATTAGAAAAATATTTTGGCCAAACACCGAAATAAATAACATCTTGTAGGCAGAAATGCAGATGAAGCCACTGACAGCAATTATTGAGGAAAGATGCTGGCGTTGGTTGGGACATGTGCTCCGAATGACTGACAACTCACTACCAAAAATAGCACTAAGATGGACACCACAGGGGAACAGAAGTAAGGGTAGACCAAAAGAGACATGGAGAAGAACAACAGAGAGGATGTTGAGTAATAGAGGTCTCACCTGGGAAAGAGCAGAAAAAAAGGCAAAGGACAGGCATTTGTGGAAAATCCTTGCGGAAGCCCCATGTGCCCTAGGCACTTAAGGTTCAGAGAGATAGAGATGATTCAGTTTTAAGAAACTACAGAGGGAATGAGGAAAATGGAAAAAAATACAAATAGCAGAACAAGCTCTCACTCCTAAACCACGCTGTAGTTCGGACAGAGTTAAACTGGTACTCACGCACCACTCCCATAGTTTAGCAGTTAAGAACATAATACTGTTTCGCTATCTCCATCTCTCCAGACCGAGCCTGATACACGTGAACTCTTTGGGGAGCCCCCATTGGTGGCCTACAGACGGGACAAGAACCTCAGTGACCTAGTAGTTAGAAGTCACCTTAAAACAGAGGGCACCTTTTATGATACCAGACGTTGCGGACGTCGTAGATGTAACACTTGCCCGTTTGTTGTTGAGGCTAGCCAGATCTCATTTCCTGTGTCCACGTTATCAGTTCAGGAAGGCTTCATCTGCACTTCACGGAATGTTATGTATGCTATTATGTTGTGATATGAAGTACATGGGGGAGACCGTGTTACGCTTAGGAGATCATTTTCGTCAACATCTTAACGACATTTCCAAGAGGGCACGGACACCTCTGTCAAAGAAATCACCAAGGAAAACGAGGCATCTCTGTTAGTGCAATCCGCTAATGTTCTTCTGATGTACGATCTCGGAAGACTCTAGAACACCGCCTTAGTTTCCAGACGGGCTGTCTCCACCCAGAGCTGGAATTCAGATTCCTTTAAAACTTGTTTAGATTTTCACCGACTGTCTGCTGCTATTCTTGCTATACTTTCTTGTCTTTGCACCACTTATTTCGCTGCAGTTTTTCTTTCATAATTTTTAACGTTATCTCCCTGCCATTCCCTTCTTCTCTAGCAGCTATAAGGTATTTATACCTTCTTGGCCTCTTTCCTGCCCCCCATCCCACAATGTTCTCTCCTTTTCACTACCTACACGCCGCAGACGTCCGATTGGTCGAAGTTGTTTTTCTTCGTCGTCTCCCAGCTATCCAGCGCTCCCAATTTTTTTCCTGTCTCTAAGGTGCATTTTTTTTCGGTCCTGTACTAGGAGGATGCCACAAAGGTAAGTTTTTCACTTTTCTTCCTTTTATTTATGTGTTGTGTTGTTCTTGTATATAATCACTGACAAAGGCTGACGCCGAAATATTCATTTATACATTCTTATCTTACTTTCATACTTTCTGACATTTGTGTGTTTCTCCCTCATTTTCCTCATTCGTCGTTTTGTAAAATTGAACCCTACAGCTCTATTTATTACTAAAACCTGCTTTACCGCAGTCGTTATCTATTTTATCTAAAGCTTTCTAATACTGCCTTTCCCTTGTTCATCTTTACGTTACCCTCCTTTTAGTTATGAGGATTATTACAAGGAACAGGTGATACTGGGAGACCACAACGTGACTGGACAAATTAATGAAGAGTGGGACGATTAGACGAACAAAGTGGTTTCATCTTTAACGATAAATATCAACAAGAAAAGATCATAATGACGGAGATCTGAGACTACATGAAGTTGTTAAATCTGTATGCACTAAAACAAGTATTATATAGAAAACATCTTTAGTAGAAAGAGAGGTTAAAACTGAGGTACAAAGATATCTGTAAGATTTCTATAAAGGATTTTTTTTTTTTTTTTTGCTAGAGATCGTGTTGTATGGAGGCTTGGAAATTTCCAAAAACATAGACATTTCATTGCTGAAGGAAGCATGTAAATAGATGCGGAGACATGATTACAGGAATTATTTTCCAATAATTTATCTTTGATCACCTAAATTATGAAAGGAAACATCAGCGTCAGAGATATTTCTGAAATTCTGAACTGTGATAATAATTACAGAAGAAAATAAAGGTGGCTATTAAAATACAGGATTGGTATGTGACAGCTGCATACAATGCATTACGCGGCGTGCCATATGGCGTCGACGATCATGTTTCTCCATCTTGTCCGATTCTTGGTGTTTCCGATTAATTCAGGTGCGTTTCTTATTTTTTTTTGTTTTTTTGTTTCATGCCACTTGATCAGTTAGCTCAGATATTTTTCTCTTGATCTTCCACTTTTCCTTTTTCCCCTTGAATTTTTCAGCCATTACAAAGTTCTCCAACTTCTGTCTTCTCATGACATGTCTAAGTTCTCTAACTTCTGTCTTCTCATGACATGTCCAAGTTCTCTAACTTCTGTCTTCTCATGACATGTCCAAGTTCTCAAACTCCTGTCTTCTCATGACATGTCCAAGTTCTCAAACTTCTGTCTTCTCATGACATGTCTAAGTTCTCAAACTTCTGTCTTCTCATGACATGTCCAAGTTCTCTAACTTCTGTCTTCTCATGACATGTCCAAGTTCTCAAACTTCTGTCTTCTCATGACATGTCCAAGTTCTCTAACTTCTGTCTTCTCATGACATGTCCAAGTTCTCCAACTTCTGTATTCTCATGACATGTCCAAGTTCTCTAAATTCTGTCTTCTCATGACATGTCAAATTTCCCTAACTTATGTCTTTTCATGACATGTCCAAGTTCTCCAACTTCTGTATTCTCATGACATGTCCAAGTTCTCTAACTTCTGTCTTCTCATGACATGTCAAATTTCTCTAACTTCTGTCTTTTCATGACATATCCAAGTTCTCTAACTTCTGTCTTTTCATGACATGTCCAAGTTCATTAACTTCTGTCTTTTCATGACATATCCAAGTTCTCAAACTTCTGTCTTTTCATGACATGTCGAAGTTCATTAACTTATGTCTTTTCATGACATGTCCAAGTTCTCTAACGTCTGTTTTTTCATGACATGTCCAACTTCTCTAACTTCTGTGTTTTCATGACATGTCCAACTTCTCTAATATCTGTCTTTTCATGACATGTCCAAGTTCTCTAACTTCTGTCTTTTCATGACATGTCCAAGTTCTCTAACTTCTGTCTTTTCATGACATGTCCAAGTTTTCTAACTTCTGTCTTCTCATGACATATCCAACTTCTCTAACTTCTGTCTTTTCATGACATGTCCAAGCTCTCTAACTTCTGTCTTTTCATGACATATCCAACTTCTCTAACTTCTGTCTTTTCATGACATATCCGACTTCTCTAACTTCTGTCTTTTCATGACATATCCAATTTCTCTAACTTCTGTCTTTTCATGACATATCCAACTTCTCTAACTTCTGTCTTTTCATGACATATCCAACTTCTCTAACTTCTGTCTTTTCATGACATGTCCAAGTTCTCTAACTTCTGTCTTTTCATGACATGTCCAAGTTCATTAACTTCTGTCTTCTCATGGCATGTCCAAGTTCTCTAACTTCTGTCTTTTTATGACATGTCCAAGTTCATTAACTTTTGTCTTCTCATGACATGTACCAGTTCATTAACGTCTGTCTTCTCATGACATGTCCAAGTTCTCTAACTTCTGTCTTCTCATGACATGTCCAAGTTCATTAACTTCTGTCTTCTCATGACATATCCAAGTTCTCTAACTTCTGTCTTCTCATGACATGTCCAAGTTCATTAACGTCTGTCTTCTCATGACATGTCGAAGTTCATTAACTTTTGTCTTCTCATGACATGTCCAAGTTCTCTAATTTGTCTTCTCATGACATGTCCAAGTTCTCTAATTTGTCTTCTCATGAAATGTCCTAGACATTTTGACTGTCTATTTCTTTTAACTACTTTTCTGTGTTATGAAACTTCCTGGAGATCCTCTGCCTATGGATTCACGTATTAATTAGAACTTTTTCCAAATCCACGTCCCTCTTGTATCCAATTTCTTTGATATCTTTCTGTTAATGTTTCATAACCATACAGTAGTATTGGTTTTATATATTCCATATAGTACTTCAATGTTCTTTTGATTACTTTTAGGAACATCTTGTTTGTTTCTCTTTTGTTGTTGTTGTTGTTATTGTTTTCCCATATCATAAAAAGTAAGTTAAAGTTACAATGCAATAATATAACGACTCGTCCATGGCATTTCGTAACATTCCACACAAAATAGTGCCTAGATTTAATATGTAATGTAAAATCATCATTAGTATTCTCTAGGAATTTGAAGACAGAACATCTGTTTAATATCGTAATATACATGTAAAATACTTCAAATTGATTGTTTTAAAAGAACGATATAACGCAATGAACATAAATGATCACATTAACAGAACAAAATGTATTTATAGATTTAGAATTAGTGTAATATTCACACAAAAAAAAAGAAAATAATAGCAAATTTAGTAGGAATCGAGAGTATGTGGTGATCCCAAACAAGCGGGTACTTTTATGAGAATGAGAGTGGACTGCAGATCCTTTTACAGTAATCTGTTAAAATTTCCAGTCAGGACACCTCCGTATCATCTACGCGAATTCCAGCGAAGCTGTTTAGAATTTATGCTAAACACACCTCTAACATTTTAAAATATACTCTAAATTTAACACGTATAGTTTCAACACTTGTCGCGCGGTATTAAAAATTAATTCAGTACACAGTAACAAAAGCACACTATCTGTTAAAATTATATATTCAATAAAAAGAATTTTCACGTACCAACTGTAGAAAATATAACGTTTGTTATAGTAACGACCATCGACGTCACGACCAAACAAAATACGGCGTTTATTGATAGAGAGATGGAAACAGAACATTGCTATATTTTATATATTAAATACAGATCTTTGATACATTAAAAATATACACACAAAATTTATATTTCACAATTCTCATTCGTAATGAGACATTCTATTTTTTTTTTTTTTAATCGTAAAAGAATTAGCAGTTTCCTTTATCCTTGAGCTTACAAAAAGAATGAAAACCACCAGACCAGACAAGTAAATGTGAGATGATATAGTGAAGAAAGTTTTCGTCTTCAAAGATAATTATCAACAGCGTTATGATAACTAGCGGCTGGTGGCACAGTACGTGAAAGCTGTACCCAGAGTCAGATATAATAAACACCTGGAGTAAGAGAAAAGAGGAAGTAGTTCAAAGCTAAGGTATACAAGGAGATGTGTAAGTTTCCCATGAAAGGTTCTGATTGTTCGCCAGGCACGGAGGTCACCACGAACCGGATAAGAGTTAGTTTTCCGTGGACACTTGGAAACTTCATAAACAGAGGCATTTCGCTGCTTAAGATACATTTTCAAAGACATTTGAACACACGACTACAATAAATACTTTCCAATAACTGATGGCGAAGTGGTTAGTGCGCTGGTCTCTCACAGCGAAGGTCAGCGGTTCGAATCCGGCCGGAGACGTTCATTAACTTCTGTCTTCTCATGGCATGTCCAAGTTCTCTAACTTCTGTCTTTTTATGACATGTCCAAGTTCATTAACTTTTGTCTTCTCATGACATGTACCAGTTCATTAACGTCTGTCTTCTCATGACATGTCCAAGTTCTCTAACTTCTGTCTTCTCATGACATGTCCAAGTTCATTAACTTCTGTCTTCTCATGACATATCCAAGTTCTCTAACTTCTGTCTTCTCATGACATGTCCAAGTTCATTAACGTCTGTCTTCTCATGACATGTCGAAGTTCATTAACTTTTGTCTTCTCATGACATGTCCAAGTTCTCTAATTTGTCTTCTCATGACATGTCCAAGTTCTCTAATTTGTCTTCTCATGAAATGTCCTAGACATTTTGACTGTCTATTTCTTTTAACTACTTTTCTGTGTTATGAAACTTCCTGGAGATCCTCTGCCTATGGATTCACGTATTAATTAGAACTTTTTCCAAATCCACGTCCCTCTTGTATCCAATTTCTTTGATATCTTTCTGTTAATGTTTCATAACCATACAGTAGTATTGGTTTTATATATTCCATATAGTACTTCAATGTTCTTTTGATTACTTTTAGGAACATCTTGTTTGTTTCTCTTTTGTTGTTGTTGTTGTTATTGTTTTCCCATATCATAAAAAGTAAGTTAAAGTTACAATGCAATAATATAACGACTCGTCCATGGCATTTCGTAACATTCCACACAAAATAGTGCCTAGATTTAATATGTAATGTAAAATCATCATTAGTATTCTCTAGGAATTTGAAGACAGAACATCTGTTTAATATCGTAATATACATGTAAAATACTTCAAATTGATTGTTTTAAAAGAACGATATAACGCAATGAACATAAATGATCACATTAACAGAACAAAATGTATTTATAGATTTAGAATTAGTGTAATATTCACACAAAAAAAAAGAAAATAATAGCAAATTTAGTAGGAATCGAGAGTATGTGGTGATCCCAAACAAGCGGGTACTTTTATGAGAATGAGAGTGGACTGCAGATCCTTTTACAGTAATCTGTTAAAATTTCCAGTCAGGACACCTCCGTATCATCTACGCGAATTCCAGCGAAGCTGTTTAGAATTTATGCTAAACACACCTCTAACATTTTAAAATATACTCTAAATTTAACACGTATAGTTTCAACACTTGTCGCGCGGTATTAAAAATTAATTCAGTACACAGTAACAAAAGCACACTATCTGTTAAAATTATATATTCAATAAAAAGAATTTTCACGTACCAACTGTAGAAAATATAACGTTTGTTATAGTAACGACCATCGACGTCACGACCAAACAAAATACGGCGTTTATTGATAGAGAGATGGAAACAGAACATTGCTATATTTTATATATTAAATACAGATCTTTGATACATTAAAAATATACACACAAAATTTATATTTCACAATTCTCATTCGTAATGAGACATTCTATTTTTTTTTTTTTTAATCGTAAAAGAATTAGCAGTTTCCTTTATCCTTGAGCTTACAAAAAGAATGAAAACCACCAGACCAGACAAGTAAATGTGAGATGATATAGTGAAGAAAGTTTTCGTCTTCAAAGATAATTATCAACAGCGTTATGATAACTAGCGGCTGGTGGCACAGTACGTGAAAGCTGTACCCAGAGTCAGATATAATAAACACCTGGAGTAAGAGAAAAGAGGAAGTAGTTCAAAGCTAAGGTATACAAGGAGATGTGTAAGTTTCCCATGAAAGGTTCTGATTGTTCGCCAGGCACGGAGGTCACCACGAACCGGATAAGAGTTAGTTTTCCGTGGACACTTGGAAACTTCATAAACAGAGGCATTTCGCTGCTTAAGATACATTTTCAAAGACATTTGAACACACGACTACAATAAATACTTTCCAATAACTGATGGCGAAGTGGTTAGTGCGCTGGTCTCTCACAGCGAAGGTCAGCGGTTCGAATCCGGCCGGAGACACCCCAGTCACACAGCTGTAGAAATGGGTACCCGACTTCTTCTGGAGTTGGGGAAGGAAAGGCGGCCAGGTGCGATACTGACCATATCACCCTCTAGTGTGCTGACAGGTCAAGGAAAATATGGGCACTAACACCATATCCCTATGTGCCTCTAAGGAAAATATGGGCACTAACACTATATCCCTATGTGCCTCTAAGGAAAATATGGGCACTAACACCATATCCCTATGTGCCTCTAAGGAAAATATGGGCACTAACACCATATCCCTATGTGCCTCAAAGGCATGACAGGATTACCTTTATCTTTATCTTTTCCAATAATTGATCATTGATCATTTAAATTATGAAGGAGAGCATGAGTTCGGCAGGTGATTCGGCGTTCTGAAGTTACAGAGGAACTGATGGTGGTTTTAGAAGCACACCTGCTTAAATTCTTTGTTGGAGTCCAGTGATGTCTCAGAACACACACAAACTGCTAGCCAGATTAGAACGCGATATAAAATGTTTAACAGTATTCCCTAAGCTGATTTTAGAAGAGAGCACGCTTTTAATATCAGAATACATATGTAAACTGTTTCAAATTAATTGATTTTTAAAACAATAATTAAACACTTTAAAATGATACTAGTGGAAATTAATTACTAAACGTTTAAAGCACAATTCAATTTACGCGTTTAGTGTAAGAAGTAAAATGAAAACTTTCACTAGTTTTATTGTACAGCATATATCCTCAGAACAAAAATCATACGTACTTCCTGTACGATATGCGAGTCACGTGTATCATAAAAAAAGGGAAGCACTGTCATCACAGATGTTAGAAGTACTTAAAACAAATATACGAGGATGTTTATTAGTTAATGCGTTTTTAGTTACACCCATCATGCTATTCGTGGCGTCGCAGATGGAGTGCAGGAAAAAATATATAGCAGATGTTAGGTCAAATATAATATAATGTTGGTTAGAGCTGGGATACAAGAGTTCTCAGAAATATTTGCAATAAACACGTGCATTATTACATCACAATAGATATCAAATCACCAGTGAATGAATGAATGAATGAATGAATGAATGAATGAATGAATGAATGAGATAATTATGCAAAAGGAAATGTAAAGACAAAATGTAACATTTCACACTGGGGAAAATGCAAAAAATGTAGCATTTACTGAAAGAAAAACACATTTTTGTCTTGTCTTGTCTCCTTCCTCGTGTACCTTTCGGTGTAGAGGGCACAAATAGACGTATTTATAGGGCTCGACGTTTTGCCTCATATAATGCGATATTTAATACTTCTGTAATTTCCTCTCTCCATCTCTTGCGTGGGCGGCACCTTCCTCTCTAACCTACAGTGCTTTTTGTGGCAAACTGTCTGGCGGTGACCGTGTAACATGGTAAATCCATCTGACCTGCTGTTTCCGGATATTGTGTAACACCGGTAAAATTTGGGGGAAAAGTAGGAACAGCTTTATTAATTAACAAGCACACATTTGTGCTGTTTCTGTGTGAGCCTTAATCATACACGAACATACAGCCTTTTCAATTCATACAAGTATTGCGACCTTCAGAACAGATGTTACTTTCTTTCACACAATGTAATACTACTTTCTTATAAACAGTGTGATACTACTTTCTTACACACAACGGGATACTACTTTCTTACACACAACGGGATACTACTTTCTCACACGCAATTTGATACTACTTTCTTACACGCAATGTGATGCTATCTTCTTACACGCAATGTGATACTACTTTCTTCCACATCTCTCTCTCTCTCTCTCTGAACCTTAAGTGCCCAGGGCGCATGGGGCTTCCGCACGGGTTTTCCACAAATGCCTGTACTTTGCCTTTTTTTTCTGCTCTTGCCCAGGTGAGACCTCTATTGTTCAACATACTCTCTATTGTTCTTGTCCATGTCTCTTTTGGTCTATCCTTACTTCTGTTCCCCTGTGGTGTCCATCTTAGTGTTGTTTTTGGTAGTGAGTTATCAGTCACTCGGTGCACATGTTCCAGCCATCGCCAGCGTCTTTCCTCAACAATTGCTGTCACTGGCTTCATCTGCATTTCTGCCTACAAGATGTTATTTCTTATGATGTTTGGCCAAAATATGTTTTTAAATTCTTCGTAAACATTTAGTCTGGAAAGAATTCAACTTGTTTTCTATGGTTTTGGTGATTTTCCAGCATTCACTTCCATAGAGTAGTACACTTAGAACATTACTCTTAAATATCCTGATTTTCGTATTTATGCTTAGTTTTTTAGATTTCCATATATTCTGTAGCATTGCAAAAGCCTGGTTTGTTCTAGTAAGTCTGCTGTTGATGTCCTCTGTGCTGTCTCCATTTTCTACTACTTTACTGCCAAGGTATACAAATTCATTGACTTCCTCCACTAACTTGCTATCTACTCTCAGTACATTTCTATTGTTTACATTTTGCTTCATTAACTTTGTCTTTCCTACGTTGATCTTTAGTCCTATGTTGTTTGCATTCTGAGTTAGCTTGTTTATTTTATCTTGCATTTCTTTGTGGCTGCTTGATAGTAGACAAATGTCGTCCGCAAAGCCAAGGTCCTCCAGCACTGTGTCAAGGGTCTATTGTAATCCTCTGCGTTTGTCTGATGTTGCCTCCTTCATTAACCAGTCTACTGCCAAGATAAATAATGTTGGTGATAGTACACATCCATGCTTCACTCCTGTTTGTACCCTAAAGCTGCTGGAGGTATGTTCTCCACAGATCACTTTGCACACTGAAAACCCTTGTATAAGGCTTTGATTACATTCACTATCTTATGGGGGAGGCCATGCCATCTTAGGATTTTCCACAGTGCATCTCTGTTGACACTGTCAAAGGCTTTCTCAAAATCTATAAACAATGCATATGTTGTGCTATGCCACTCATTTGCCTGTTCTAATATTTGTCTAAGTACAAATATGTGGTCTATGCATGATCTTCCTTTCCTAAATCCTGCCTGCTCTTTTCGAAGTTTTCCCTCAAGTGCTGGTACAATTCTGTTGATGATTATTCTGCAAAATACTTTACTGGTGAGTGGCAGTAGGGTAATGCCTCTCCAGTTCCCGCAATCTCTGAGGTCACCCTTCTTTGGTAGTTTTATTATAAGTCCAGTTTTCCACTCCTCTGGAGCTTTTTCTATATCCCACATTTGTTGTAATATCCGGCAAAGTTGTTTTTGGTGTTTCTGTTTCATCTGCTTTCAACATCTCAGCAGTCACTTCATCTTCACCTGGTGCCCTGTCTAATTTTAGCATCTTTATCGCCTCCTTTACTTCATTTATTGTTATTGGTCCTGTATTGACGTTTAGTTCCGTTTTTGCTTCAGGTATGTCTATTGTTTGTGCTGCTTGTGTTCTGTTTAGTAGGGTGTCAAAGTGTTCCCTCCATCTTTCAATTTTTTCTCTTTCTCCAATGACCAGTTGTCCATTATGTGTCCTTATTGCACTCTCACATCTTGTGCTGAAGTTACATGTCATCTGCTTTGTGACTTTGTATATGGTTTTCATGTCATTTGCATATGCTGCTTTCTCTGCTGCTTCTGCTAAGTTGTCATAATATTGACGTTTATCTTGACGGCATGATTCCTTCACTTCTTTGTCTTTTTTGTGCATAATTACTTAAAACTTGTTCTTTTAGCTGTTGTGATTTGGTGTTCAGTAATTTTTTCTTGATTTTTTTTCTTTGCTCTACCTTTTCCCATGTGGTCCTGCTTATCCATTCCTCCTTTCTCCGTTTCCGATATCCCAGCAACTCTTTTGCTGTTTCCTGTAGTGTTTTATTGAACTCTAGTATGGACATTTCTGCTTCGTCTTGTAAGACACTGAAGCGGTTCTTAAGTACCATTGAGACTTCGTTCCTTGTTTGCTGGTCTTTCAGTTTTCCTGTATCAAAATGTATCTTTCTGTGTTCTCCGATTTTGGCTTTCCTTAATTTTAGTTTTATTTTTGCTACCAGAAGGTTGTGATCACTTCCTACATCTGCTCCTTTCCTTGCTCTCACATCTTGTAGTGACCGCTTACACTTGTTGTTTATAGTATGTGATCGATTTGGTTTTCTGTAGTTTTATCTAGGGACCTCCAAGTCAATTTATGGATGTTTTTATATTGGAAAATTGTCCGTCCAATGGTCATCATGTTTTCTTCACAGAAACTGCACAGTCTTTCTCCATTTTCATTTATTTCTCCGATTCCTTCTCTTCCCATGATTCTTCTTCTATCTTCATTTTCCTCACCTACTTTTGCATTGAAGTCACCCAAGATGAGTAGCATATCATGCTTGGGTATTGTTTCTACTGTTGCTTGGAGGCTGTTGTAAAAATCTTCTTTTATTTCCTCTTCAGCTGCTTCTGTTGGTGTATAACAAACTATAATAGACAGCTTCGTGAATCTTGAGTTGAAGCGTGCATATAATAATCTCTCATTTATTGGGGTCCATTTCAGCAATGCTCTTGATGCTTCTTTTGTTATAATCAATGCTACTCCTCCTTCATGATGATCTTCTTTACCTGACCATGTTATTGTATCTTCTGTGTGCTGTGTTGTTAATTTCCTTCTGCCTTGTCCTGTCCATCTTGCTTCTTGTATTCCTAGTATGTCTAATTTGTATCTGTGCATTTCCTTGATGGTTTGTGCTAGTTTTCCAGTCTGGTTAAGTGTTCTTACATTCCAGCTGCCTGTTTGCATCTTGTGTTTAGGTTCCAGGAGGTCTGCAGTCGGGCTGGGGACTTCCAGTGGCTGGCTATCATCCACAACCTTCATGGGCTCAGTTTCCTGATAAGCATTTCTCTTTCCACCTGCATTTGTTATTTCCATTGCTTCTGTTTCTGTAGCAGTCTGATAGTTTTTTTACCAGATAGGATTGCTGGCCCTATGCTGAACCCTCCTTAGTCATCTTTTACAATCATGTGTGGTAGGGTACAGTGGTCCTATTCTTTGCAGATCCCGGGTACCACACGGGGGTTTCTTCCACATAATATGAATTTATTCTGGCAGTGGATTCAAAGAAAAATTCTCGCGTATAAGAAACTTATATGCTGGTATGCTGATTTTTGTTCAGTATATCATAACGTAATTCTCCACCGATGTACTTGTTTCATGCATACAATAATTAGTGCTACCAATGCCAGACATGGACGCTGATAGCAAAAGACAAAAGGAAAATTACAACAACAGAAATGAGATTCTTGATAAGAATTCTTGGAATATCAAGAATGGACAGAATCAGACATGATGTCATTAGAAATAAAGTAGGAGTTGAACCCGTTCTGAACTATATTCAAAAACAGCAAATAAAATGGTTCGGCCATGTATCACGACTACTAACAGAACATGTACCACAGAAAGCAATGTTTTACAGACCACACAAAGGCAGAGGAAGGGGCCGCCCATGCAAACGATGGACCGATGGATATAGCAGAATTCCTGAACATCTCAATGTACGAAGCCAACAGGCGAGCCATTGGGAGACAACTGCACTTCACCTCTACACCTAGCAGTAAATGAGGAAGGGCAAGACAAGAGACAAGAATAATTAGTGTATAAGTATATAGCTATACACGGAGCCACTGCAGTAAAACTGTGATACCAAAATGAATAAACTCGGAAAAAAGTAGGAACACCTTTATTACTTAATGACATGTAATAACTAGGAAAAAAGTAGGAACATCTTTATTATTTAACGATAACATGTTATCGTTAAATAATAAAGATGTTCCTACTTTTTTCCTAGTTTATACATTGTGGTATCGCAGCTTTACTGCCGTGCTTTATGTATAGTTGTATGCCTATACACTAATTATTGTGTATTACTTAACGAGTACACAGTAGCGACATTTCGGCGTGAGCCTTAATCATACAAAAACACACAGGACGAAGAAATAGAGGAGATAAATTATAAATTCACATGATTTCTGTGTGAAGAAAGTATCAACTTCTCGTAAATATCTGATAATCTCTTCCTAAAAATAAAAACAGCTGAATAACATCAAAGACACATTTGTGAACGTATTCTGAAAGAACATGTGCCCCAGGTAGTAGATTCCATTCAAAACGGGAAAGGTTTACAGAAATATGCAAACTGTTCAGATGAAAACTCTGCATGGACCTTAAATCCTTGGAGTAGAACATGAAAGATTCGATTGATGGACAGTCCGTATTCGTAATAGAGGGACAAATATTGTTTTAATTTTATATAATGCTTGCTAGCACTAACAGCCACGAGCCTGAATATACGAGAGAAGCTAATTTAGCTCTGTGAAATCCTTGTTCCATTCAGCTCTATTTTACAGAACGAGGAAAGAAACGGCGTGCAAAGAGTTAATGACAACTGTCAGGTATTATTGTTTTCAGCAAGTTTTTAGAGTGACTGATCTAATCAATGTAATTTAGGGGAAAAATAATATTTAGATTAACAGGAAGAATCCGACTTGAGGAAAGAAGCTTAGAAAGGTCTTCAGAAAAAAAATCCCTAAAAATCTTCTACAGTTGCTTTTCAAACTTGACGTAACCATAACAACGAAGTAAATGGGACTAATAAACGAAGTAACAGACCAAACTGGTAAATATTACATGAAAATAAACTTTCATTTTAGATTTAGTATTATAGTAATATTTACAAGGAAAGTAATAGCAAGCTTTAAACAGAAATAGACGCATGTAGTGGTCCCTCGTATAAATTAGTGCGTTTATGCGAGTGGGGAAAAGAACTGTAAAAAATAAGTAAATAAAGAGATGGCCTGCCAAGCATCCTTCCAGAGTTCTGTGATCATTTACTTTATAAAAATATATCAGCGAAGCTGTTATGTATCGCTGTAACATTTAATATTAGCTCTAACAATCCTAACATTTAACATTAATTCTAACAATTCTAACATTTAATATTAATGTTAACAATTCTAACATTTATTGTTAAATCTAACAATTCTAACGCTCAATATGAATTCAAATAATTATAATATTTAATATTACCTCTAACTATTCTAACATTTAATATTAACTCTAACAATCCTAACATTTAACATTAATTCTAACAATTCTAACATTTAATATTAATTTTAACAATTCTAATATTTAGTATTAAATGTAACAATTCTAACACTCAATATGAATTCAAATAATTATAATATTTAATATTACCTCTAACTATTCTAACATTTAATATTAACTCTAACAATCCTAACATTTAACATTAATTCTAACAATTCTAACATTTAATATTAATTTTAACAATTCTAATATTTAGTGTTAAATGTAACAATTCTAACACTCAATATGAATTCAAATAATTATAATATATAATATTACCTCTAACTATTCTAACATTTAATATTAATTATAACAATTATTACATTTAATGTTAACTCTAACAATTCTAATATTCAACATTATTTCTAACAATTCTAACATTTAATATTAACTCTAACAATTTTTATATTGATATTTTCAATAGTAGCCAGGTAGCATTCTCAGTACGTAAAAGCACAAGAAATAACAAGGTATCTGATCACAACTATATGTTCAACTAAAAAAAAAAAACAAGTTCTACGTACCACCTGTACAAAAAAAAAGCGTAGTATACAAGAACGTTTGTGAATGGAAAAATGAAAATAGGAAATCGTTATACTTTGCAAGATAAGTAATATAAAAATCCTAGGGTAAGGGGAAACATGGTAGACTCACCTGGAGAAGGAGTCTCGAAGCAGAGATAAAAAAAAAAAAAGATGGGACTACACACGGAGACGGATAGAAAAGAAATAGCCCAGGGCAGAAGTAAATTGAGAATACTTGTTGATGGCTCTGCCCCACAGAGGATTAAAGAAGGCGAAGAATGAAGGAAGGAATATAAAAATACGACAATATCTGTCATTGTTTTTTGTTTGAAAAGGCAATGCTGTGACAGATTTTATTTTATAAATGTAAAAAAAAACCAACACATTTAATTATTCTTAACCTCACAAAACAATGAAAACTCATATGGTACAAGGATGTTTGTACATTCATATGGTACAAGGATGTTTGTACATTCATATGGTACAAGGATGTTTGTACATTCATATGGTACAAGGATGTTTGTTTGTACATTCATATGGTACAAGGATGTTTGTACATTCATATGGTACAAGGATGTTTGTACATTCATATGGTACAAGGATGTTTGTACATTCATATGGTACAAGGATGTTTGTACATTCATATGAAAGACTTTTTTGCTTCAGATACGAAGTAGCTAAAGATGGTTGCACATGAATTCTTGGAATCATTAGAAAGAGTGGCTTTTCCTCTCCGAAGAAACCCCTACAAAGACATTTGGCATCATCATCATCATCATCATCGCCTTTCACTCCTTGGAGAGAACAGGCCATGGATAAAGGCTCTACAATCGTCCTTGTTCTGGGAATTATTCTCTGCTTCCTTCCATGTGCATCCCTTGTCTCTGAGCACTGTCATAATTTCTCTTCTCCAAGTAAGTCTTGGTCTTCCTCATTTTCTATTTCTTTGAGGATTCCGGGTCAGTGCCTGTCTTGCTATGCTGGTGTCAGGCTTCCTCAGTGTGTGGCCAATCCACCTCCACTTTCTAGACATGATTTGTAGGTTCATAGCTTCTTGTCCTGCCCTTTCCCAGACCTCCTCGTTCCTGATCTTGTCCTGCCATTTAATGTTTAAAATCCTCCTCAAGCAGTAGTTCATGAATGTTTGTATCCTCTGTTGTATTGTCTTGGTCATAATCCATATCTCCGAATCATATAGCAGGACAGTCTTTACATTTGTATTGAAAAACCTAAGTTTGGTTCTTGTTTTGATGTTCTTAGATGACCATATTTTGTTAAGTTGGATAAATGCTGTCCTGGCCTTGGTTATTCTAGCTTTAACATCCTTTTCCGTTCCCTCATATTAATCCACTACGCTGCCTAAAAATGTGAAATACTCTACTTCCTCAATTGGCATTCATTTGGATATATAATTGCGATAACTATTTTCCAATAATTGACCATTGATCATTTAAATTATGAAAGGGAGAATGAGTGGCATAAGTGTTTCAGCCTTCTGAAGATACAGAGAAAGCGACGGTGGTTTTAGTAACATAAATATATACATTTTTGTAAAGATTCAAGTAATGACTCATCTATGATACAGTATTTTAAAACATTCCACACAAACTAGTACCTAGATTAAAATGCAATATAAAATGTTCAATAATATTCTCTGTACAATTTCAGGAGAGAATATACATTAGTATCAGAATGCAGAAAATATACACTGATATCAAAATCAATATGTAAAGTGCTTCAAGCGGGTTGGCTAGTAGTAGCCTTACCCAAGCCAACAGGTTGTAAAGTGCACCAGAACACAACAGACATAAAAGAAGGTGTATGAAGTGTTGAGAGGTGTGCCAGATTGAGTTGGGGCCACCATCCAGGTGGGGGGGGGGGGGGGTGAGGCGGGCCCTACCTAGTGAGCTGGGTCAGACTGCGCCAGAACCGCTGTTGTACATACTACTTATACACCCGTGTCTACAGCCAAGTTCAATGAGTTGAAGTTAAATATTAAGCTGCTTCTAATATCTACGATCTTTCAAAATTCAGTTACAAATCACCCACGAGAATCTCCTACTGGGATGTATGCACATCAGCTCTCTCTCTCTCTCTCTCTCTGTCTCTCTCTCCCGTCTCCCTGCCACTAAGGCATATTGGGGAACATCAGCTAATTGTCTTTAAATTAAATTTCAAAGTAATATAGAATTCAAGAAAATTTCTCATTAAATTTCAAAGCAGTGTAGAATTCAAATTAATTTAATGTGCATAAGGATAAGAAATAAGGCAATAACAGTTGAAAAAATTATTTTACGTACGGTCTGCAGAAAAGAGGAAATATACGTTTTACCATAGATGGTCCACGTCGCCAGTTAGGTAAAAGAAACGTTTATGATTTGAAAATAGAAAACAGAAAATTGTCAAACTTTCTTAGATAAAAAATTTTAAAACATATACTAGCTTTCAACAGACAAAATAAACAAGGCAGCTGAAATATGTATCAATGAGGAAAACTTGGAAGAAGTGGAGAGTTTTGAATATCTTGGATCACTAATAACTAATAATGGAGATACAATGAGGGAAATTAAAAGGAGGACATCTATCGCCATTCAGAAAGTGAAACAATTAAGGAAGCTGTGGAGAGGAACAGACAGAACTACAAAAATAAGATTTTTAATGGCATGCATCTTTCCCAACGCAACATACACCTGTGAGACCTGGACACTTAACAAAACAGCTGAGAAACACATATATGCCTTTGAATGTAAATGATACAGAAGATTCCTTCAAATATCATGGACACAAAAAGAACAAATATATCCATACTACAAGAACTTAATATTGAAGAAGGCTGGCTAGTAAAGAGAATTAAAGAGAGGAAACTTAATATTTTGGACACATTAAACGTCATGATAATTTAGAGAAGACCGTCTTGGAAGGGTACATAATTGGAAAAAAGAAAGGAAGACCAAGGCGAAGATTGGTGCAAGACATCGTTGATGATCTGCAAATAGATGCACCAGAAGCAGGCCACCTTGCTCACAAACGAGAGGCCTATGAGAGTGCTGTTAGGGAGGCAAAGTTCCGCAAGGGACACGAAAATGAATGAATGACTTGCTTTCAATGTGTTTTGTTTTGTTTATAAATAAATATATATAAATATATAAGTAAACAATTTCTATTCATCCCTGATCTCACAAAGTAATTAAAACTAAACGACTGACCAAAGTAATTAAAACTAAATGACTGAACTAGTAATTCTAGCTAAATATTCGAAAGCAGTAATTAAAACTAAAGGACTGAACGAAGTAATTAAAGCTAAAGGACTAAAAAGTATTTAAAAGTAAAGGACTGAACAAAGTATTTAAAACTAAAGGATTGAACAAAGTATTTAAAACTAAAGGACTGAACAAAGTATTTAAAACTAAAGGACTGAACAAAGTGTTAAAAACTAAAGGACTGAACAAATTATTTAAAAGTAAAGGACTGAACGAAGTAATTAAAGCTAAAGGACTAAAAAGTATTTAAAACTAAAGGACTGAACAAAGTATTTAAAACTAAAGGACTGAACAAATTATTTAAAACTAAAGGACTGAAGGAAGTAATTAAAGCTAAAGGACTAAAAAGTATTTAAAACTAAAGGACTGAACAAAGTATTTAAAACTAAAGGACTGAACAAATTATTTAAAACTAAAGGACTGAACAAAGTGTTAAAAACTAAAGGACTGAACAAAGTGTTAAAAACTAAAGGACTGAACAAAGTGTTAAAAACTAAAGGACTAAACAAATGATTTAAAACTAAAGGACTGAACAAAGTATTTAAAACTAAAGGACTGAACAAAGTATTTAAAACTAAAGGACTGAACAAAGTGTTAAAAACTAAAGGACTAAACAAATTATTTAAAACTAAAGGACTGAACAAATTATTTAAAACTAAAGGACTCAACAAATTATTTAAAACTAAAGGACTGAACAAATTATTTAAAACTAAAGGACTCAACAAATTATTTAAAACTAAAGGACTGAACAAAGTATTTAAAATTAAAGAGATTGAACAAAGTATTTAAAACTAAAGGACTGAACAAAGTATTTAAAATGAAAGAAACTGAACAAAGTGTTTAAAACTAAAGGACTGAACAAAGTGTTAAAAACTAAAGGACTGAAAAAAGTAATTCAAACTAAAGGACTGAACAATGCGTTTAAAACTAAAGGACTGAACAAAGTATTTAAAACTAAAGAGACTGAACAAAGTGTTAAAAACTAAAGGACTGAACAAAGTGTTAAAAACTAAAGGACTGAACAAAGTGTTAAAAACTAAAGGACTGAACAAAGTGTTAAAAACTAAAGGACTGAACAATGTGTTAAAAACTAAAGGACTGAACAAAGTATTAAAAACTAAAGAGACTGAACAAAGTATTTAAAACTAAAGGACTCAACAAATGATTTAAAACTAAAGGACTGAACAAAGTGTTGAAAACTAAAGGACTGAACAAATTATTTAAAACAAAAGGACTAAACAAAGTATTTAAAACTAAAGAGACTGAACAAAATATTTAAAACTAAAAGACTGAATAAATGATTTAAAACTAAAGGACTGAAGAAAGTAATTCAAACTAAAGGACTGAACAAAGCATTTAAAACTAAAGAACTGAACAAAGTGTTTAAAACTAAAGGACTAAATAAAGTATTTAAAAGTAAAGGACTGAACAAAGTATGTAAAACTAAAAGAATGAACAAAGTATTTAAAATTAAGAGACTGGACAAAGTAATTAAAACTATAAGACTGAACAAAGTAATTAAAACTAAAGGACTGAACAAAGTATTTAAAACTAAAGGACTGAACAAAGTATTTAAAACTATAGGACTGAACAAAGTAATTAAAACTAAAGGACTGAACAAAGTAATTAAAACTATAGGACTGAACAAAGTAGTTAAAACTAAAGGACTGAACAAAGTAATTAAAACTAAAGGACTGAACAAAGTAATTAAAAGTAAAGGACTGAACAAAGTATTTAAAAGTAAAGGACTGAACAAAGTATTTAAAACTATAGGACTGAGCAAAATATTTAAAAGTAAAGGACTGAACAAAGTATTTAAAAGTAAAGGACTGAACAAAGTATTTAAAAGTAAAGGACTGAACAAAGTATTTAAAACTATACGACTGAGCAAAGTAACAAATTGCGAGATACTTTGACAGGTAGTTTTTTTTTTTACTATCATAAATATGAAGAGCAGACTGTGATATGGATGTCTGCGTAAAAACCACATCATCAAGCAAAGACCACATCATCAAGCAAAGACCACATCATCAAGCAAAGACCACATCATCAAGCAAAGACCTGTCTTGTTTTGTCTTGTCTCCTTGCTCGTATACCGTTCAGTGTTGAGGGGACTAACAGAGGTCTTGACAGTGTTTGGAGTTATGCTTCATATAACGGGACAATTAAGATTTGCCTAGTTTCCTCCCTCATTGTGTCTCCATTATTAGTTAGCAGTGATCCAAGATACTCAAAACTCTCAACCTCTACCAATTTTTCATCACTGATACATATTTCAGCTGTCTTATTTGTTCTGTCATTTGTCCAGTTATACAGTACACCTATGTAATATAAGAATATTTGAGTAAAATACTTCAATATAACTAACTGAAAAGAACAGAGATTTAAATAATAGTTTTAACATTAATACAAGTAGTTTGTGCGTATTTACACCAAAATGAAAATTTGAACCAGTTTTGTAACCAAAGATATGTTCTACATACAAAAATACACTTACTTTCTGCAAAATTTGCGAAGTACACGTATCAGTAGGGAGAATTGTATTATAAATTGAAAAAATAACATGTAGAATAAAATATAAGAGACTGCTTTTGTATGGCCGTTTCTCACAATTTATGTCAAAACATTCAGACAGACGTACATAAGAGAACACTGATACCATTCTCTACTTGATCGGAGTTATTAATAAGCTCATTCTTTTATATTCATTCTTTTTATCAATTCGGTGCAATATGGTATTAGAATATTTGTTCTTTATATCATTAGAGCAATATGCTATTAGAATATTTGTTCTTTATATCACTACAGCAATATGTTATTAGAATATTTGTTCTTTATATCATTAGAGCAATATGTTATTAGAATGTTTGTTCTTTATATCACTAGAGCAATATGTTATTAGAATATTTGTTCTTTATATCACTAGAGCAATATGAATATTTGTTCTTTACATCATTAGAGCAATATGCTATTAGAATATTTGTTCTTTACATCATTAGAGCAATATGTTATTAGAATATTTGTTCTTTATATCATTAGAGCAATATGTTATTAGAATATTTGTTCTTTACATCATTAGAGCAATATGTTATTAGAATATTTGTTCTTTACATCATTAGAGCAATATGTTATTAGAATATTTGTTCTTTCATTTGTCCAGTTATACAGTACACCTATGTAATATAAGAATATTTGAGTAAAATACTTCAATATAACTAACTGAAAAGAACAGAGATTTAAATAATAGTTTTAACATTAATACAAGTAGTTTGTGCGTATTTACACCAAAATGAAAATTTGAACCAGTTTTGTAACCAAAGATATGTTCTACATACAAAAATACACTTACTTTCTGCAAAATTTGCGAAGTACACGTATCAGTAGGGAGAATTGTATTATAAATTGAAAAAATAACATGTAGAATAAAATATAAGAGACTGCTTTTGTATGGCCGTTTCTCACAATTTATGTCAAAACATTCAGACAGACGTACATAAGAGAACACTGATACCATTCTCTACTTGATCGGAGTTATTAATAAGCTCATTCTTTTATATTCATTCTTTTTATCAATTCGGTGCAATATGGTATTAGAATATTTGTTCTTTATATCATTAGAGCAATATGCTATTAGAATATTTGTTCTTTATATCACTACAGCAATATGTTATTAGAATATTTGTTCTTTATATCATTAGAGCAATATGTTATTAGAATGTTTGTTCTTTATATCACTAGAGCAATATGTTATTAGAATATTTGTTCTTTATATCACTAGAGCAATATGAATATTTGTTCTTTACATCATTAGAGCAATATGCTATTAGAATATTTGTTCTTTACATCATTAGAGCAATATGTTATTAGAATATTTGTTCTTTATATCATTAGAGCAATATGTTATTAGAATATTTGTTCTTTACATCATTAGAGCAATATGTTATTAGAATATTTGTTCTTTACATCATTAGAGCAATATGTTATTAGAATATTTGTTCTTTACATCATTAGAGCAATATCTTATTAGAATATTTGTTCTTTACATCATTAGAGCAATATGTTATTAGAATATTCAAACTTTATCAAACCTATGCAATACTGTTATAAGACTATTAATTCATTTTACAAAATCGGAGCAATACACCTGTATGTTATCGGAAAATGTATTCTTTGAACAATCGGAGCATTATGATTTTATAATTTTCATTTTTTAACCATATGGTTAAAACTAGTTTTCGAGGATTTGAGTGTAAATCATGATTGATTTCTATACATACCGAGAAATTCAAGGACATCTGTTGATAAATCAAATACAGAAATGGACATAATACAAATGTTCATACATTTCTGTATCATTACTTCATTTTTTGAATTAAAGATAAAAGTGAAATAGATAAACTTTCTGTGTATGTGTGTGTGTGTGTGTGTGTTATTTTCGCTGTTATTGGAAACACTAAATTTTGCAATAATTTAACTTAATTGTTTATTATATATTAAAATAAATAGCATAATAACAATACACTAAACTACATTTATGTTAGTCATTTGCATGTCCCTTGTGGAACTCTGCCTCCCTAACAGCTCTCCTGTAGGCCTCTCGGTTGGAAGCAAGATGCCCTGCTGCTGATGCGTCTTATGTAGATTAATTTACGTAGATGGAGAAAATTTTAAATACGTGCCAGTCTAGTGTTTTTATGCTGCATGCTACCCGCTTCGTCTCATTAATTAGAATGGAGAAAAAAAGTTGTCTTGCTCGTGTGGAGATCGTATGACAAATGATTTAAATTATTATATTTTAAATAAAAATCAGATAAGGTTCTCCCACTATCATAAAACAGAAAATAGTACTACATGTGCCTCTGGAAAATTCAGATGTACAGGACTAGATACAGACTATAAGGAAAGCATCATCATCAGGTGCCGTGCTGACTGGCGTTGGCTATTATGCTTCTCCAGAGTACACGATCCTTCATGCAGGCCATCAGCTCAGTTGGTGATCTCTTCTCACACCATCCCGTCAGACTGTCCAGTATCATTTCTCTTGGTCTTCCTCTTGATCTTCTTCCTTCTATTTTTCCTGTTGTTATAATATTTTCAATGCCCCGTCTTCTCATTGCATGTCCTATGAAAGTACATTGTCTCTCTCTTATCTTTTTGACAAGGTTTTTTGTCTCTCCAGCTCTTCTCATACATTCTTCATTAGAATTAAGGAAAGCAACCATAGCGAATTTTCTGCATAAACTGACCGATGTTGAATGACAAGAGTATTAGAATGGAGGTATGTAGTGAACAAGTTTTAAAAAAAAAACTACTGCTGACAGAATGTGGGTGACACTAGGCTCGAAGGTATGAGAAACACTGACAAGTTAGATGTAGTGGGGAACAGAGAATATATATGAAAACATGACAGTGACACGTTAGATATAGTGGGGATCAGAGAAGATATATGAAAACATGATAGTGACAAGTTAAATATAGTGGGGATCAGAAAAGATATATGAAAACATGACAGTGACAAATTAGATATAGTGGGGATCAGAAAGATATATGAAAACATGACAGTGACAAATTAGATATAGTGGGGATCAGAAAAGATATATGAAAACATGACAGTGACGAATTAGATATAAGTGGGGATCAGAGAAGATATATGAAAACATGACAGTGAAAAGTTAGATATAGTGGGGATCAGAGGAGATATATATGAAAACATGACAGCTATCGTGTGGATTTGACATTAAGAGAACTGACACTATTCTTATGAGGAACGTACGTGTGTTCAGATAAGTGGGAGTTTCATGAACTATAAATGGATGTATTCTGTCTGAGTGTTCGTTATTAAAGTTGTTTAGAGTTGAAACTGATTATAAATCTGCCACTGAAAGAGCCAGGCGAGGCTGAATGTGTGAAGTAACCAAGAAATAGAGACTGGGTATAGATGGCTGCAGACCTTGTTCTGATATAGCACGCTTCGATTTAGGTGGATCCTACAAGTGGTGCCATTCCGACAGTAGTGACCGGGGATAAGAATGCAACCAGACCGTCAGTGTAGACACCAGCTTACAACTCAAACACAGACTTAAATGTCAGGATGGAAGAGCTTACACAGTCTATAGTGAGATTATTTCCTCTCTTTCTATCTCTCAGTTTCTCTCTATCACTCTATCTCCCTCTCTATATATCTCTTTCTATCTCTCTTTTTATCTCTATCTCTCTCTCTTTCTCTATCGCTCCCTCCCTCTATCTATCTCTCCATCTATCTATCTATCTATCTATCTATCTATCTATCTATCTATCTATCTATCTATCTATCTATCTATCTATCTATCTATCTATCTATCTATCTGTCTGTCTGTCTGTCTGTCTGTCTGTCTGTCTGTCTGTCTGTCTGTCTATCTATCTATCTCTAAGTCTGTCTATCTCTTTCTATCTCTATCTTTCTCTCTATCACTCCATTCCTCTCTATAATATCTCTCTCTATGTCTGTCTGTCTGTCTGTCTGTCTGTCTCTCTCTCTCTCTCTATATATATATATATATATATGACAAACTTCGCAATTGTACCAGTTTTTCAGTCGTTTCGCTACTCGCCCTTTGATTTGTAGGTTACTTTCAGAGCGGATAAAAGGGAGGAATAACATGGACAAGGTACCACATACAAATCAAGACAAAGACGAGTCGGGAAAAGCATTGGATGGAATACTATCCAGAAACGACTTGCACTAGCACATGAATGCGAGCTTCTGGGAAGAATAAAACCAGTGTCTGTGTGTTACTCTATACCGGGAAGGAGGAGAAGAGATCAACAGGAATGTCTGGAATCCAGTGTTGATCTTCATAAGCAGTGTTAACATCCCCCTCCCCTAATTTTGATATATCCATTCAATCAATGCCTAAGGAAAATACTCAGCATCAAGTGGAACGAATTCAAGAACAACGCAGCGATAAGACAGATCAGCGAACAACAATCAGTCTCATGGGTGATCAGGAAAAGGAGATCGACATGTGTTGGTGACGTGATGAGAAGAAACGGCCAGAGAATCCCAAAACAAGCTGTCAAGTGGAACACAACAGGCCGAGGAAAAAGAGGCAGACCGCGTGAAACTCTAAAGAGGACATTGTAAAAAGAGAGGCCAAATTAATAGGCATAAAATCCCTTGATCAGGTTGAAAGGCCCGCCGAAAACAGGAAAAATTGGCGAACTACCTTGCGAGTCCTATGTGACGTTTAATGGCATGGGAAGGATATAAGATAAGATTCAATCACTTCTCCATTAACAAAACACGGTTTCTCTTCTTTAAGCTTCTTTAGATCAGTCAAGTGAGAAAATGATTGCCCCAGTCAGCGTTATTGGCAGTGGATTTTTTTTTTCTGTAACGAATTTTCAAATTCTGCACGGATATATTTTTTACTGGGTTCAGGTTTGGGCACTTGCAGAGAATGCAGGTTAGGAAGATGTGTTACACTGCTGGGGAGATTCTTCGGCTGCCGCGCGTGGGGTGAAACTCCTCCAACTCAATGCGAAATTGCGATTAGGGTTGTCGTGCGGCGCCGCTGTGAAAAAGGTGATGGAAAGGATAAAGTGAAGCTTAATCGGTATGTCCAGTAGTCTCGCGGCGAGAGCTAATCATACCACGGCACCTCTGCTCCAGAGGCCGGCCACGTCCTATATGCACCCATACTGGTGAAATATGCCTATCCCGGCTTAACCCAGGGGTGAAATTTGATGACTACTCATGCCACGGTACCTCCGCTGTAGAGGTCGGTCAGGTCCTAAATACGCCCATACTGGAATAATACGCCTAAACTGGCTTAACCCAGTGGTGAAGCTTACTAGTGGCGAGGATTCGTCCTCCTGGACAAAAGCTCCATCCTGGTCACAACTAGGAAGGGTAGCGGCCACGACCACAAAATGCTGAAGTCGGAGACATTGGACCAGTGCAGTCTAGATAGGCAACCACTTCTCACCCGACAGGGATATATACGTATCCTAATCACGCTGAGGTTTTCCGGTGAGAAAGTCAAACGGTGGACTGGATGGGCAACCACCTCTCACCCGGCGGATATATACTGATATCCAAAACACGTCGAGGTTTTCCGGTGAGAAAGTTCAACTCTAGATTAAACTGGTGTAACGTAAACCACGGTGTCATGCAATCCCGCTTCTGATATCCACCGAGAATACAGGCCCAAGCCCTGTGATACTCTGAACCTCTTGTGGTCCTCTCGGGAATCTCCTGTGGTCCTCTCGGGGATCTCTTGTCGTCCTCTCGGGGATCTCTTGTGGTCCTCTCGGGGACCACAGGAGTAAATTCAATAGGACCACGGGGCGGTCTTGGTGGTAGAAGCGAACGAAGAAGAAGAAGAAGATGTGTTCTAGAGCCTAAAGGTTGCTTGGCCACGTGCAGAGAAGAGACTGCAGTGCCTTCAGTTTGCGAGGAGAGACTTTTAGTCTGTAACATTCCTCTAGAAGTCATATAATTCTGCTATTCTTTCTGTAATACCTAGCTCTACAATGGATTAATTGTGTGTCTCTGTTCTCTTTCTGCATGGGTTCCAGTATTTCCCGTTGGGAAGTTTTGTCTCTTTTGTGATCATTTGGGTTAGAAGGTTTATGTAATCTTCTGGTTAACTTTGGACTGATCTGAGACGTAACTTAAAGTTGCATTAAAAAAAGATGATTTTTTTTATTCCTGAACCTTTGTTAGTCGTGTTTCATGTTTTATAGTTGATGTCTCTCCTTGGACGGCAGGCCAATATTGTGCCAGTTACCATTAGTAGTAGGAATTTGCCTATTTATACTCCAACTGTTCATCCGCTGGCTTCGTCTCTCTGAGTTGCTCTCATTGTCCAAGGTGTCTGCAAATGATTTCCTCCTTTTATGATTGTTAGCTTTCTGTATATGCATGTCCATCTTGGTCTTTCTAAGAAGTTCTAGGTTTTTGGTTGCGTTGTGTTGGCCGCTGGGGTGGAGTGGGGGGGGGGGGGAGTGTAAGAGGAACATAAATGATGATTCTATTTAAGAATTGCCGTTACAGAGAAGTGTGTAAGCAACATGAAAGCAAAATGAACTATTGTGTCGGTTCTGTTTTGATTCTATCACTTCCAGTTATGAAGGAAATAAGAATATACAATTTTCATTTACGAGGAATAACTGATAAAGGAATCCTTCAAAAATGTGTTCAGTAATACTTGCTGGCAGACGCAGGATGGCGAGATTCTTCGGCTGCCGTGCGTGGAATGAAACCCCACCTAGCTTTGAAGACAGATGCGATTAAGTTTGCCGCGCGGCGCCGCCGTGGAAAAGGCGAAGGAAAGGCTTAAGTGAAGTTTAATCGGTATGGCCAGTAGTCTCGCGGTGAGGGCTAATCATATCACGGTACCTCTGCTCTAGAGGCCGGCCACGTCCTATATACACTTGGGGCAATATGCCTAAACTGGCTTAACCCAGGGATGAAAATCGATGGATACCCATGTCACGCCATATCTGCTCTAGAGGCATGCCACGTCCTATGTATATCCGAACTGTGAAAATATGCATAAACCCACTTAGCGCAAGGGTGAAACCTACTCGTGGAGAGGATTCGTCCTCATCGACAAAAACTACGTTCTGGTCGCCACCAGGAAGGGTAGCTACCATCATCACCAAACGCTGAAGTCGGTGACACTGGACCGGGGAGCCTAGATTAGGCAAGCTTCTCGTATCCGGCAGATTTCATATCCAAACTACGTCGAGGTTCCGTTGAGGAAAATCCGACTCGAAGCTCTCTGGCGCAACGAAAACCACAGTGTCACGCAGTCTCGCTTCAGGGACCCACTAGGAATATAGCCCACAGCCCCCTGATGCTCTGAGCCTCCATCCTAAATGAGATCTATCTCGAGGATCACAGGAATAAATTCAGTAGCAGCAGGGGGCGATCTTGGTGATAGAAGCGAACGAAGAAGAAAAAGAAAGAGAGAAAAAGATTTATTGCAAGAAAATAGTGAGTTTTCTTGTTGTGCTCATCATCTTGAAGTACAAGTTTCAGCAGGTGAATATCAGGTGTTACTAGAAGCTCACAGGTTCCATTTTGTCCATGATATTTCTCCCACAAATGATTCCATAATTGTGTTTTCCGACCAACGCGTTAAGAAGGCAAACAAACTACATGGCAGAATATCAGTGAAAATGTAAAAACATGTGGGGTCACAGAACATCCTGTAAAGAATATAAATGAGACTTAAGATTTTAGTCAATGATTTAATAAGAAAATATGAAACTTGAAATCGTCTTATTAATGCAGTTATAAATGTTTCGTTTTTCCAGATTACATGTTTACGAAAAATTAGAAAAATATTTTGACCAAACACTATAAGAAATAACATCTTGTTGGCAGAATTGCAGATGAAATCACTGACAGCAATTATTGAGGAAAGACGCTGGCGATGGTTGGGACATGTGCTCTGAATTTCTGACAACTCACTACCAAAAAATAGCACTAAGATGGACACCACAGGGGAACAGAAGTAAGGGTAGACCAAAAGAGACATGGAGAAGAACAACAGAAAGGATGTTGAGCAATAGAAGGCTCACCTGGGAAAGAGCGAAAAAAAAGGCAAAGGACAGGCATTTGTGGAAAACCCTTGCGGAAGCCCCATGTGTCTGTTCATAGAGAGAGAGAGAGAGAGAGAGAGAGAGAGAGAGAGAGATGTTTCGTTACTTCTACATGAAAAGATACTGTTGCACTTCAAATAACAGGTTAATACTGTCTTTGTAGTATGTCCTATTGTGTATTGGAGAGATTCCCGACAGTAATTGCCGTGATAGCATTTGCCCTTTCGTACGAAAATCTGTAGTTCTGGACTCCCAAGTGCGCTGACTCAGTGGGCCAAGCGATGTACGTTTTCAGTTTTTAAAGGCGACTATCTGACTCTGGGTAAAGGGAGGATGGCTAACAAATTCGAGCAAATTGTCCGCATCAAATTGTGCATGAATCTCGGCAAATCTGCTACCGGGGCCATATAAATGCCTCATCAAGTCTTTGGAGAACACTGGTTAGGTATAGCACTTGTCTTTTGGATGATATGCACGTTTCAAAGCTGATCGAGCAGTGGAAAATAACTATCTGCCAGGGAGAGCAGTCTCCAACTATCTGCCAGGGAGAGCAGTTTCAACTATCTGCCAGGGTGAGCAGTCTCAACTATCTGCCAGGGTGACCGGTCTCAACTGTCTACCAGGGAGAGCAGTCTCCAACTATCTGCCAGGGAGAGCAGTCTCCAACTATCTGCCAGGGAGAGCAGTCTCCAACTATCTGCCAGGGAGAGCAGTCTCCAACTATCTGCCAGGGAGAGCAGTCTCAACTATCTGCCAGGGAGAGCAGTCTCCAACTATCTGCCAGGGAAAGCAGTCTCCAACTATCTGCCAGGGAGAGCAGTCTCCAACTATCTGCCAGGGAGAGCAGTCTCCAACTATCTGCCAGGGAGAGCAGTCTCAACTATCTGCCAGGGTGACCAGCCTTAACTATTTGCCAGGGTGAGCAGTCTCAACTATCTGCCAGGGTGAGCAGTCTCCAGCTGAAACACCATAAAAAGCGGGGGAAATTCATGAACTCATTCACGAGGACTGAAGAAGAAGAAACAATGAGCTGTGTGACAGTGTTGGAATCAGCCACGGAGTCTGTCAAGAGTTCCATTAACAATTCAAAACATGCATCTCGTTGCTACCAAGTTCGTTTCCAGTCTCTTGAAACTGAAGCAAACACAGCGGCGAGGTTGATGTGTGCCTGGAGTTGTGTGAGGTGACTAACGACGAACCAACTTTAGTCACGGGGGATGCAAGCTTGATTTAGGGCTAAGATCCAGAAGCAAAAGAATAATCGTCGCAATGGACGATCCCGCAATCAACAAGACCAAAGAAAGCACGACAGGCCAGATGTGCAACCAAATGGACGGACGAATGTTATTTTTTTCGATATCAAAAGCACCATCCACTGACATGATCAAAAATAATTTCGTTGAAACCTACTTCAATGTCATCCACAAATAGCCATTTATGCAAGTGAGATCTGAAAAATACTCACTGATTATCATGGTCAATGTTAAACTAACGTGCAATAACAATATGGTCAGTGTAAATTTAACGTATGATTCACGCGTTTCGCCAACCAACGCGGTAGACAAATTGTGCTGATTCGCGATACAAGTGCAGTAGCGACTCTTACTGAACATATGTCACGTTTCATTAGTTCTAAAATTAATTCCAAAAGGACACTTTTGCCAGTTGCAGAAACCATGCCACAGTGAAGGAGTCTTAGCACCATAGAACGTGTTCGGGCTGTTGCGCGGGTTGAGAATATCGAATTCACTCGTCAAGTTACAAGACGTTTTGGACTGTCACATTCTACCATCCTAAACTTTTGTAGAAATTTAGAGCCACCTGGGGGTGGGGGGGGGGGGGTAGAAGACCGAAACCTTTCAGGATGTTGACGTTGTACGAGCCAGCAGGATGACAGGTGTCTCTTGTTGTCTGCCCTTCCCCATGGAACAGCCACTGTACCACTGTCTTACATCAGCTGATGAATACCGTAAACATTAACGTCAGCAGGATGACAGTTTGCCGAAGGTACCAAGCTGAGATATTGCGACCTCTTATTCAGCCTGTTCTGGAAACCATGGGTGATGATGCAGCCTTGCAAGATGACAGTACTCGACATAATCTAGCTCGTATCTTTAAAGATCCCATTCAACATCAGGGAAGCGCCAGGATGGAGTGGCTCACTCGCCCACCTGGTCTTGTTCCTTCTGAACACATCCGGGACGTCTTTGGGCGGAGAGTATTAAATAATCAACCTCCGCCAGTTTGATGTTACACAGGTGACTCTCCGCCAGTTTGATGTTACACAGGTGACTCTCCGCCAGTTTGATGTTACACAGCTGACTCTCCGCCAGTTTGATGTTACACAGCTGACTCTCCGCCAGTTGATGTTACACATCTGACTCTCCGCCAGTTGATGTTACACATCTGACTTTCCTCCAGTTGATGTTACACATCTGACTCTCCGCCAGTTGATGTTACACATCTGACTTTCCTCCAGTTGATGTTACACATCTGACTCTCCGCCAGTTGATGTTACACATCTGACTTTCCTCCAGTTGATGTTACACATCTGACTTTCCTCCAGTTGATGTTAAACATCTGACTCTCCGCCAGTTGATGTTACACATCTGACTCTCCGCCAGTTGATGTTACACATCTGACTTTCCTCCAGTTGATGTTACACATCTGACTTTCCTCCAGTTGATGTTACACATCTGACTTTCCTCCAGTTGATGTTACACATCTGACTTTCCTCCAGTTGATGTTACACAGCTGACTCTGTTTCTTCATCGGGTGTGGCAGGTTATTTAACCTTGTGGACTCCACGCGCCAAAGGTGTATCGAACACCTGGCGGAACATGCTGGTTATACCAGATTTTGACAGATTAAGTGGAACAGTACTTATCTTGTGACTTTTACTATGATGGGTGAGTGCCTTCTCAGCTTATAACTTTTCTACGGATTTGCATAAACTTTCTGTGAATTCATTGCAATTTAGATGTAGGTAATTCTATTTTTTTTCTGATATTAGCTGCGTATTATTTCTGGAGCAAGAATTTTAGGAAGTGGCCCTTCACTTTTGGGCAGTACTGTATGTATGTATATGTGTATGTATGTATGTATGTGGGTGGGTGGGTGGGTGGGTGGGTGGGGGGGGGGGGCTGGCTGGCATATGCAATTTATTTCCAGAATATCACGTTAGTAAAGTGAATTGAAAGAAAAAACATTGCACCATACATTAATCAAGCAGTGTCAAGGGATTCAAATATATTGTTACAACAAGCTACACTTACCAGCTGTAAGAAAATGCCACGTGCGTGCGTCAGTAATAAACAAGTATTAGCACATGAAAAGATGTGACAGAAATAACATTTTTTTTTTTTTACCATCAAAGATCACGCAAAGATGCTTTTAGAAAAATCTGCGCTAAAGGTTAAATCTTTCTTGCACGAAAAAGTTAATATAAGAGTAAATGGATCATTCAAAAGTTCATGATTAAGATGGCTGAAGCATCAATTAATAAGTTAGAATTTAAAGTATATTTAAGAAGTAAATTTTTGAATACATCAATAATTAAAGAAGGGATGGACAGAAAGGATTTATACAGAAGTGATAAAAGGAGGAAGACCAAGAGGTAGACCAAGAAAATGATGGCACGACAGACCAAGAGGTAGACCAAGACAATGATGGCACGACAATCTGGAAGATGACATACGAGCTCTCGGAGTGGATAATTTGCAGGAGAAGACAAAAAAAAAAAACAGAGAGGGATGGAGACAACTGGCAGGCGAAGACAAAAAACAGAGAGGGATGGAGACAAGTCTTAACTGCCGCAATGACCAGCAGTGGCTCTGAAAGCTACATGAGTCAAGAAATATGCAGCAAAATGTCACAGACATTGTTTTCAAACTCCTTTTATGTCACTTTGTCACTAATACAACTAACAGAAGGACGTAGTTCGACGACTAATGCTCATAGCGTTTCTGGACAAATGGTAGTTTGTTGTCAAGACATGTCGCTAGGTGTGCTCAAAAGCCGCATGGTGACTTCTGTGTATTTTGGCGCGCTGTTTAAAAACGTTTTTTTTTTTAAAACGCACTTCGTATATTGTTACAAGAAATAATATCTACAAGTTTTAATTTTCCTAGAACAGTCTCTTACAGTAATCCACTATCATAGTGCCCTCATCAATCTAACCTTTCTTCCCTTGTGCATTATTCTGTTTTAACAATGGAAGGATGAAGCGATCGCGCTTTACCTCCCTATCTTTCTTACCTGTGCTTTACCTCCCTAACTTTCTTACCTGTGGTTTACCTCCCTAACTTTCTTACCTGTGCTTTACCTCTCTAACTTTCTTACCTGTGCTTTACCTCCCTAACTTTCTTACCTGTACTGCCAGTCTTGTACAAATTCTCCACTCTGAATACAAAATCATTCAGTATTCTGGACATTCAGTAATGTCTACAATACATAATTTTAACTTTAACAGTTCTAACAATTTTAATTTCCGCAGCCCTACTGCAGCATTCAAATCATTGTAGGTAATATCAGTGGAGACAATAGAAAAACAAGAATTTTAGAAATACATGTGGAACATAAAGAAGGGTACTTACTAGTGTTAGGTGCTGCATGTTTGAGTTAGAAACAAGCATCGAGTACACAGTGCCGCAGGTATAAGCAAACGGGAAGAAAAGAAGAATATACAATTTTCATGTAGGAAGAGTGGCCTGTAAAAAATAATCATTCAGAAGCTTTTCTAATATCAGAAAACATTATGATTTCGTGCTGTGTTGTGTGTGCTGTGCTGTGTTGTGTTGTGCCGTGTTGTATGTGCTGTGTTGTGTTGTGCTGTTGTATTGTGCCGTGTTGTGTGTGCTGTGTTGTGTTGTGTTGTTGCGTTGCGTTGTGTGTGCTGTGCTGTGTTGTGTTGTGTTGTGCCATGTTATGCTTGCTGTGTTATGTTATGTTGTGCTGTGTTGTGCATGCAACATTGAACAAGGCTTGAAGCAGCAGAATCTCATATGTTACAAAGAAATCAAAAATGGCACTATGAATAAAACAATGTAAATCTTTGAATACATCAACAATTACAAGCTATTCATCGTGGGTCCTTTCCATAAATCACGTGGATGACATGATCCTACCATCTTTTGTAATCTATGAGTTCAACATGGGGGTAATACACATTACTTTGTAAGATACCTAAGAAAGACGCAAAATGAAATATTATGTTAGTTTTATATCCACTCTATCATCGATGTATTACTACAAGAATGTATCAAAGCGTCACATGAACTCGTGTCTGTTTGCTTCAGTTCTTTTAACGCAGTTTCTTAAAGCGATCCGCTACCATAGGGACTGCATCGACCGGATCTTTATCACTATGTGGACTATTCTCCGCTCAGTATAAAATAACTCCGTTTAGTATAAAATAACTCTGCTCAGTATAAAATAACTCTGCTCAGTATAAAATAACTCCGCTCAGTATAAAATAACTCTGCTCAGTATAAAATAACTCCGTTCAGTATAAAATAACTCTGCTCAGTATAAAATAACTCTGCTCAGTATAAAATAACTCTGCTCAGTATAAAATAACTCCGCTCAGAATAAAATAACTCCGTTCAGTATAAAATAACTCCGTTCAGTATAAAATAACTTCCAACAGCGGCCAAGCAGTAAAGTGCACGGAATGTTATTTTGATATTACTGACTGCCTCAAGTACTTATTCTTCTTCTTCTTCAGCTTTCCGAACCATTAATTCTCATTGCTGCAGATAAAGTTCGCCTCCATTCCTCTCTATTCCTATCTTCTCTAACCAGTTGGTGACATTAATTTCTTTCCTCTTCTATGTTAACTTTTCATCTCTGTCTTGGTCTTCCTTTGGTCTTATTTCCCTCATCTCTTGTGCGTACATAATTTTCGTTTGTTTCTTCCTTTCCATTCTTTCTGCATGCCCCAGCCAGCGTAGTCTGGTAAGTTTCAAGACATTTATAATTCGTTGGGATTTAAATAAGCTGTTCAGTTCAGTGTTCTTTCTAGCTCTCCATTCTACACTGTTTGTATCCTTTGTGGGCCCACAGATCCTTTTTTTGGATATTGTTCTCAAAGATCTGCTATCAAATACACTGTTACAAAATAAAAACGAAAAAGTAAGGGGTAAAAAAAAACAGCATAGGTAAAAAAAAATATAGGTAAAACATGAAGAATGTTGGATCTTTCTTAGATTGTTGTAATGCTCCGAGGTAAGGCAGGGTGATGGCGCCAGCTTGGACGTACGACATTACTGGCCGTAGTATACACATCGACAGTCACCAGCTTCTACAAGTCCACAGTGGTAGAGTTAATAACATTGCTGTATTTAGATCAACATGCAGCAGTAAGAATAAATAGTGAGACAACGTGTTGGTTTGATATAAAATAAGGGGTCTGTCATGGGTGAATACCGTCGCCTTACTTATTTACTGAAATATGAGAAATGTTAGAGAAGATGTAGACAAAGAACATTACGATGCCATAAAAATTGGAGGTTATGAAATACCAGAGATTAGATACGCTGATGACACAGTATTACTGTCCACAACACAAACAGGAATAGAAAAACTAATTATGCTAATCCGTAAGAACTGTGAAGTGCAAAACCTCTATCTTAAAGCCAGAAAACTAAATTGTTGGCAACTGACAAAACAAGTCAGGCAGCTGAAATATGTATCAGTGAGGAAAAATTGGAAGAAGTGGAGAGTTATGATCATTGCTAACTAATATTGGAGACACAATGAGCGAAATTAAAAGGAGGACATCTATCGCTCCTCAGAATGTAAAACAACTAAAGAATCTGAGGAGAGGAACAGACAGAACTACAAAAAATAAGATGTTTAAGGGCATGCATGTTTCCCATCGCAACATATGCCTGTGAGACTGGACACTTAACAAAACAGCTGAGAAACACATTCGTGGCTTTGAATGTAAATGGTATAGAATAGTCCTTCTGTGCATGCATGTCAAGGAGATGAAGAGCAGAATATCAAAGATTTAATTTCTGGGAAGTCCGTACTGCTAACTGAATTTTTTTTTTTTTTTTGAAGTCGAAAATCGTGTTTGCTCCCAGAGTCTGAGAAATAGGCCGAGGAAGAACTACTGATGCTTTAATTTTAAATAATAGTTGCTAGTACTAACATCTTATATCAGAATACTGACATGTTATGCCATAATACTGGCATATTAATGGCATGCTTGTACTGTCTCATGGGTGATCAGAAAAATGAGATGTAGGTATATATATATCGTTCACGTGATGAGAAGGAACAATCAGAGAATTCCAAAACAAGCTATCAAGTGTAACACAACAGGCCGATGAAAAAGAGGCAGATCACGAGATAATCTAAAGAGGACATTGTTAAGAGAGGCCGAATTAGTAGGTATAAAATCCCTTGATGAGTTTGAAAAGCGTGAAAACATGGCGAACTACCATGCGAGCCCTATGTGACGTTTAACGGCAAGGGAAGGATGTAAGAAGTGAGTACTGACAGCCAGAAGCCTGGATATACGACAGAAACTGATTTAGCTCAGTGAAATCCTTGTTTCATTCAGTTACATTTTACAGAATGAGGAAAGAAACGGGCGTCAAAGAGTTAATAACATCTATCAGGTATTATTATTTTCACAAGTTTTTCTCATAACTGAAACAATCAGCGTAATTTAGAATAAAATAATACTTAGATTAACAGGAAGAATCTGGTTTGAGAAAAAGACGCTTGTAGAAGTCTTTAGAGGAATATCCACTACGAGTTGCCCTTCAAACTTGATCTAAGTAAAACAGCGGTATAAATTCGACAAATAAAAGAAATGGGAGGTTACAGGTCAAACTAGTAAAAGAAACGCAGGAATGAAATGTAATTATAGATTTATCATTATAGTAATAATTAAGGCATATTGGGGAATACGGTGTTAGGCCAGTATTCAACTCCATGACCACCGGCACATGAAAGTCTGATTACATTATAGTAATATTTACAAGAAAAGTAATCGCAAAATTTAAACAGAAACAAATTTATATAATGATCCCTCACACAAATGTGTACGTTTATTAGAGTGGGAAAAGAGTTTTCACCAAAAAAAAAAGAAATCCACCGAAGTAACCACCAGACTTCTATGGTCACCTACATTATATACAATATTTCAATGAATTTCATAAACATGTATCATTGTTATAATTCATATTAACTCTAACCGTTTTAACGTTTACAGTTTCAACAGTAGCCAGGCAGAATTCAAATTAAATCATTAAGTAAAAACACAAGAAAGACCGAAGTATCTAATCAGAACTATATGTTCAACAAAAAAAAAAACGAGTTCTACATACTACCTGTACAAATTGAATAGTACAGAAGAACAAATATGGATGGGGGAAAAAATGAAAATATAAGACTATTCAACTATGTGAAATAAAAATAGAAATATACAATAACATATTTCATGATTCTTGATTGAAAAGGCCACATTATGACTGATTTTATTTTATAAATATTTAATAAACATTATTTACAGTCTCACAAAGTGGTGAAGAGCACATGTCTAAAGAAATACATGAATTGTGACACAATCTGCCCAGGCAGAGTTTTGATCTGTAATCGCGAATATTATGATATGCGCATATGGTGCTAGAATCATGAAAACAGTAAACCCATAAACAACAAACAGATAATATACAGTAAACGCCTGGAACGAAGGAGAGCAGGAGGCGGCCAAGGATTGAGGTAGATGGATGTCTGCATATTCTTATGAAATTATTATTATTTTTTTTTTGTTGTTGTTGTCCTCAGATGTGAAGTGGCTAAGGATGGGTTTCCATGGATGTTTGGAATCTTTACGAAAAGAGGCATTTCATTTACAAATAAATGCTTACAAGCATTTGGATACACAATTGCAGTCATTATTTTCCAATAACTGATCATTTGTCATTTTAAATTACGAAATAGACATGAGCGGCAGACGTTTCTCCACATTGTGAAGTTAAAGAAGAGGAAGACATTTCTTCCGCAGGGAGTGAGTAAAGTTTCTAAAGAGATCTCGGTTATCCATTTTGACTTGGACCTACTGACCGGGTCATAGCGGGAGTCAAAGGCGATGAGAGAGCGGGCAAGTTGGCAGGCACGATATCAATTCATGGCAGCCTAAGAACAGAGAAGAAGGAGACTGATTGTAAGATCCATCTTGGATAGGCTGCGTATGGACGACGACATTGGGTTGAATGACGACAATCACATCAGGAGGATGATCGAACTGGGAGAGGGGAAATGGACGTTTTTCCGAAAGAAGTGGTTTAGCGCGAGTTATCTACAGCCAGTGCGTGACTGCCTCCACCAGCAGGAGGACGCTTCATTGGGTGTTGGAACGGGAGGCGGAGCATGTATGGGAATGCCCAGAGTGCAGGGATGCCAGTCTCTGATTACAGATTACAGATTACAGAGTGTAGGGATGCCAGTCTCTGATTACAGGTTACAGAATGCAGGGATGCCATTCTCTGATTACAGATTACAGAGTGTAGGGATGCCAGTCTCTGATTACAGGTTACAGAGTGCAGGGATGCCAGTCTCTGATTACAGTTACAGAGGAAGTGAGAGAGATTTTAAAAACAAACCGAGAGAAATTAGTCTTACTGATACAGAACAAAATCAAATTTATCACCCTGACATAGATTACTTGATAAAGAATGTAGATGTAAGCCATATTTGTAAATAAAAGCTGCCATGGCGATAAATAACATGTCCTATTACTGAGTGTACAACTGTTGGATCTGTATGGTCAGTTCAGTTTCTTATGTTTGCTTTTTTCTTTCTATTCACAAAATGTCGTACCTTTCTCAGCCGAGAGCAACACATTCTATGAAACGTGGCTGTACACCTGTACACAAAGATACAAACTGACTGTGAGAAAAGTCCACATGTCTTTCGGGAATGATATAGTTGATGTACAGACGATGTTAATCATCATCATCATCATCATCATGTGCCATGCTTAGAGGCGTTGGCGAAATGTCTGTCCACAGTTTCCGATCTTTCATGTTATTCATTCAGTTCTGTTGTTATGCCTCTCCCACGCCATTTTGTCAAGTCATCTGAGATTTTCTCTCTTGGTCTACCTCTCCAGATGTTACAAGGTGATAAAAAAAAAGTTGAAAATCGTGTTTGTTCCGACTGAGGATGAGAAACAGGTTAAGGAAGAACAACTGATGTTTTATTCTATAAAATAATCTCTAGAACTGACAGCGCCAACAGCCGTTGGAACGTAATGTTCATATTAACTCATTTAGTATCCCTACCAAAAGGAAAATTTGAAGCAGTATTATAATGAGCCATTTACTCAACATTTGTACTTGTACGAACTCCCTGTAACTTCGAGTTGTTGTTCTTTGCAGCCGATGCTGTAGAGATGCTGGGGCACAGCATCGTATCGGCGTGGGAGCGGGTTATGGCAGCTACTGTTTCAGTCCCGGAGTACAGATAAAAAACAGGGGGTGTGCAATGTTTCTTTAGCAGACTCCACCACCATGGGGACAATGGCGATCCATGCCCCGTTAGCCAGGCTAGGCCTGTTACTGGGGGTACCACGGAGAGGTGGGACAGGGTCTTGGTCAGCTATGAGTCGCTAACACTGACGCTGGCATATCAGCTATGGGTCACTAACACTGACGCTGGCATATCAGCTATGGGTCGCTAGCTATGGATCGCTGATTACCTCAAAGGGCATCTTCACCCCTCATATACTCAACATAAAATGACATACTTACCGTCTGTAAAAATATGCAAAATATATTCGTATGTGACAAGAAGGATAACTGATGCTACAAGATGAGAGAATAAGAATAGAACATATGTATATATCATAAAGTATGAGAGATTGCTAGCTCATGTTAAGAAAAGAGTCTCGTTTCTGGTTTGAAAATGCCGAGTATGGCTGAACATCTTGTAACATTATTGAGAGTATGCTATGTCTGAATATTTACATTCGGCTCAGCTTTATCGTGGTCTGGGTCTGTTCTTTTCAGTTACGTAATCATGTCCTAATCAAGAGACGTTTTCTGATACAGAGCATCTGTCGCTGTCCCTCAGTTTTTCTTTCCTTATATTTTTCAGAAATGGAGTTTTGGGGATACTCAGATTGTTTCTTCTCATCACGTAACCGATATATGTTCATCTCATTTTTCTGATCACCCTTGAGACAGGTTGTTGTTTGCTCATCTGTCTTATCTCTGCGTTGTTCTTGAAAACGTTCCACTTTATACCGAGTATTTTCCTCAGGCAATTGCGGTTGAAAGAGTCTAATTTCTTGTCTATTTCTTTAGCTGTTTTTCAGCTTTCACTTGTATAAATGAAGGTGGATATCACATTTGAATTGAATAATCTTAACTTGGTTTTTATGCTTATAACTTTTGAATTCCATATGTTCTCATTATTCTCGAGGGTCAATGCGGCTTTTGCAATTCGAATTCTAACTTCCTTTCTGATGTCACCGTCCTGGTCTATGTAGTTGGCAAGGTATGCAAAATGGTTTACTTCTTCAACAGCTGATCCTTCTACGTATATTTGTCCTTCGTCGTTAATGAGAAGTTTCATTATTTTTGTTTTATCCTTGTTAATTTCAAGTCCTATTTTACTAACCATTGAAGACAGGGTATCTGTTGTTACTTGCATTGATTTCACATTGTCACTGATAAGAGTTATGTCATCTGCAAAATCAAGATATTCCAGTTGGGTCTCAGGTACCCCCAGTCAATGCCCTTTTTACCTGTGCAGCATTTTTTCATTATGAAGTCTATAGCAAGTCCAAAAAGCAAGGGAGATAATATACGTCCTTCTTTCACGCCTGTTTCAATCTAGAACCATTTACTCATTCCTTCTTCTGTGTTGACTGCACAAACATATCCATTGCAGAGGTCCCTAATGATGTTGATAATCTTAGATTGTATTCCATATATTCTTAAAATTCTCCACAATGATTCTCTGTGTATGCTATCAAATGCCTTTTTTAAAGTCTATGAAGTTCAGGATTAACAGTCTTTGCGTTTCAATATGTTTTTCAAGTACTATTCTTGTAGTAGAGATCTGGTCAAGACAGCTTCTCCCTTTTCGAAATCCTGCCTGTTCTTCTCTCATTGCAAGATCCACTATATCTTGAATTCTATTCAGAATAACGTTGCAAAATACTTTTGACACAACTGATAGTAAGGTTAGTCCTCTTCAATCGCTAAGGTTGCCTTTTTTCAGTATTTTAGCAATGATTCTTTTTTCCATTTAGAAGGGACTTTTTCTTCTTTCCAAACTTTACTGAACATTCTCTGTAGTTGGTTCATGTTGTCAATGTTAATAACTTTTAACATTTCAACTGATATTTCATATACACCTATAGCTTTGTTGTTAGCAATTAGATTCATTGCTGTTTCAATTTCATGCAATGTAATTTCATCTAGGTTGACATTTAGTTGTGAGAATTGTAAGTCAGTTTCAAGGTCTATCAATTCATATGGGTGTGGTCGATTAAGTATTTCTTGGAAGTTTTCGGTCCATCTTTGCTTTTGGTCTTTACCTGATGTTAATAGTGTGCCAGTTTTGTTAAGGATTGGTCTTTCTTTGGATGCAATAGTACATGTTAGCCTCTTTTGTATGTTATATAGAGTTTTGCTGTCTCCTGTTTTTGCTGCCTTCCCTGCTTCTTTCGCCGTATTGTCCATGTATTCTCTTGTATCCCTTCTAGCTGAACTTTTTCCTTTATTGTCTAGTTCTTTGTATGTTGCTGTTGCTAAATATCTTCCACGAAAGAAGGGCAAAAACGAAAACTGTTCTATGCCATTTTCTACCAGATCAGAGCACTATGTCTTGAGATTAAAAAACAAATCTTTTTTAACAAATCGATGCAATATTTTATTAGACTTTTGATTTCTTTGTTACTATACTGGAACAATATGTTGTTAGAATATTCATTCTTTACTAAATCAGTGCAAAATTTTAGAAGAATATTCATTCCTTTTACCAAATTGAAGCAGTATGTTAATGAAATGTTGATATTCATTCTTTAACCAATCTGAGAGATATGTTATTAGAAAAATCATTATTTCCAAATAAGAACACTATATGTGTTAGAATGTTCATTCTTCACCATATGATTAGAAACTAGTGTGAGCAGAATTTAAGTATAAATCATGATTGATTACTATACATACCGAAAAATTCAGCCATTGCTGTTCACAAATAAAACGCAAAAAGAGATATAATCAATATAAACATTCAATCGTTTCTGTATCCTTATTTCATTATTTGATTTAGAGAGAAATCCAAATGTATAATCTTCCTGTGGAAAATATATATTACCTATTTGCCCATACAATGATCTTCATTGTCATTATCAATGCATTTCACTCCCTTGAGAGCATGGGCCACGGATAAAGGCTCTCCGGTCCTCCCTGTTCTTGGAATTATTCTCTGATTCCTTCCATGTGTACCCCTTGTCTCTGAGCACTGTCATAATTTCTCTTCTCCAAGTAAGTCTAGATCTTCCCTGTTCTTGGAACTATTCTCTGATTCCTTCCATGTGTACCCCTTGTCTCTGAGCACTGTCATAATTTCTCTTCTCCAAGTAAGTCTAGATCTTCCCTGTTCTTGGAATTATTCTCTGATTCCTTCCATGTGTACCCCTTGTCTCTGAGCACTGCCATAATTTCTCTTCTCCAAGTAAGTCTAGATCTTCCCTGTTCTTGGAACTATTCTCTGATTCCTTCCATGTGTATCCCTTGTCTCTGAGCACTGCCATAATTTCTCTTCTCCAAGTAAGTCTAGATCTTCCCTGTTCTTGGAACTATTCTCTGATTCCTTCCATGTGTATCCCTTGTCTCTGAGCACTGCCATAATTTCTCTTCTCCAAGTAAGTCTAGATCTTCCCTGTTCTTGGAACTATTTTCTGATTCCTTCCATGTGTATCCCTTGTCTCTGAGCACTGCCATAATTTCTCTTCTCAATTATCTTAGACACAAATAATCGCTGGAGATAGTCTGGTATTGTAAGCACTTAATTGTTATTGCAGAAGTTCAGTTTTGCAAATATTTAACTCATAATAATAGTTTTTAAAAAATATATTTTATATAATTAGAATGGAAATTGTTGTTTTGTTCTTATAGCGATAGAATGAGAAAAAAAATTTAATTAGATAAGGTTCTCTCAGTAGAACACGACAGAAAACAGCACAAAACTTGAATGGGAGAACTCACATCTACAGGACTAGATATAGACTTAAAGGAAAGTAACCATAGCGAACTGGGGAAATGATCGACGTTGAGGGACAAGAGCAGTAGAATGGAGGTATGTAGTGAACAAGTAGGAAGAGAAGTAACTCTTTTCATGGCAGGTGAAATTGTGGTTACACTAGGCTCGGAGGTGTGAGAAACACTGACCAGTTAGAGCGAGTGGACTGTGCTAATTCTGAACGCATTCGAAGATTTATTTTGATATTAAGAGAACTGTCTATTAAGAGAACTGTCTATTAAGAGAACTGACACTATTCTTGTGAGCAACGTACGTGTGTTCAGATAAGTGGGAGTTTCATGAACTATAAATTGATGTATTCTGTCTGAGTGTTCGTTATTAAAGTTGTTTAGAGTTGAAGCTGATTATAAATCTGTGACTGAGAGAGCCGGGTGGGGCTGAATGTGTGAAGTAACCAAGAAGTAGAGACTGGGTAGGGATGGTTACAGGCCATGTTCTGATATAGCACACTCCAATCTAGGTGGATCCTACAAGTGGTAACATTCCCACAGTACTGACCGGTGATACGAATGGAACCATACGTCAATGTAGACACCAGTTTACAATTCACGGGGGAGATAAATTTCAGAATGGAAGACCTTACATAGTCAAAGGTGAGATTGCTTCCTGTCTGTCTTCTGACAGACTTTGGAACTCTGTCGGATTTTCAGACTTTTTTTGCTATATGTATATAAAAATAATATGTTATATAGAATTTATTTCCACAACATAACGATAATAAAGTGAATATATACAAAACTAAAGGCATTAGAAATTAACTAACAGTGGAGTTAATTCAGATACATTGTTGTAACAAGGTGCACTTACCTTCTATAAGAAAGTGTCAAGTTAGTGCGTCAATAATAAACAGATATTATCACAATAAAAAGTGTGATATAAATGCAATTTCTTTTTTAATTAAGATCGAAGACTTTCTAAAAAAATAATTTTATAAAATCTACACTAGCAGTTACAACTTTCTTGCACAAAACATTAATTAAACCGTGAAGGGATCACTCGGAAACTGATGGTTAAGAAGACCGAGGCATGTTATAATCAATGATACAAGTATATATAGATGTTAAATTTCTGTATACATCAACACTTGCAGGTTTTTTTTCAAAAAGGCAGCATCTATCAGCCACGTATATTCAGAGAAAGTGGCTTATAAAACTACATTTAAGTTTGAAGACTTTGGGCTGCGGAAGGAGGTGGGCGGGGGGGGGGGCATTGAAGAACAGTGACTTGGATACGTTCCGACCCTGGGTATTGTAGTTTTTGTTCGTTCATCGTCTTCGATGATGATCACAGATTCATCTTAGTCAAAGTAAGGAGAGGTGTGTCCGTGCGTGATCAACTAGCCCTGTACGAACTCTAATAGGTTTTGCCACAAACGAAACATATATGTCCAGATTCAGTTGTGGGTGTTAGTTACAGCCTGGCAGGGGTGGAAGGTGGAAGTGATTTGCAGTGGAGGAGGGGTAAGCGGAATAGTACACGTCAATGGTGAGAAATGAACTATTGTATATTACTATTATATTATGTTGATAACATCTACCGGATTTAATTGTCTTTAAAACAGCACATCGCCATGATTTTTCTCCCTGTGTGCATTGATAAGTTTTAGGGAAGGAAGAAGAATGAAAGGATTGAGTCTATACTTTACTACCTCTCTTATCTGTACTGTGAAAGGATCGAGTCTATACTTTACTACCTCTCTTATCTGTACTGTGAAAAGATCGAGTCTATATTTTACTAACTCTCTTATCTGTACTGTGAAAGGATCGAGTCTATACTTTACTACCTCTCTTATCTGTACTGTCAGTCTAGTATAAATTCTCAGCTCTTTAAACAAAGTCACTCAATATGCTGGCCACCCAGTAATATCTGCAATATATCATTTCAATGTTAACAGTTATAACAATGTTAACATCTGCAACCGTAATGTAGCATTCGTCTAATTTTAATCAAAGTCAACCCAAGCAATAAAAAACTTATATCTTATATCTTTCCCGTGCCGTTAAACGTCACATAGGCCTCGCAAAGTAGTTCGCCAATTTTTCCTGTCTTCGGAGAATCTTTCAACCTCATCAAGGGATTTTATGCCTGTTAATTTGGCCTATTTGGCTTCTCTTATCAATGTCCTCTTCAGAATTTCACGCGGTCTACCTATTTTTCTTTGGCCTGTTGTGTTCCACTTAATAGCTTGTTTTGGGATTCTCTGATCATTTCTTCTCATCAAGTGACCAACATATTTCCATCTCCTTTTCCTGATCACCCATGAGACTGGTTGTTGTTCAGTCATCTGCCTTATCTCTGCATTGTCCTTGAATTCATTCCACTTGATGCCAAGTATTTTCCTTATGCATTTGTTTTCAAAAGAGTCTAATTTCTTGTCTATTTCTTTAGTTGTTTTCCAGCTTTCACATGCATAAATGAGGATGGATATTATATTTGAATTGAATAGTCTTAACTTGGTTTTTGTGCTTATAACTTTTAATTCTATATGTTCTCAAGATTCTTGAAGATTGATGCTGCTTTTGCAATTCTTATTCTAACTTCCTTTCTGGTGTCACCATCCTGGTCTATGTAGCTGCCAAGGTATGCAAATTGACTGACTTCTTCAATATCTGCCCATTCTATGTGTATTTTTCCATTTTGATTAATGGGAATTTTCATTATTTGTGTTTTGTCCTTGTTAATTTCAAGTCATATTTTGCTAGCCAGTGAAGACAGGCTATCTGTTTTTTTTCTTTTTTGGAATTCACATTGTTACTGATAAGAGTTATATCATCAGCAAAATCAAACTCTTCTAGTTGGGTCCCATGTACCTAGTCAATACCTGTGTTACCTGTGCAGCATTTATTCATTATAAAGTCTATTGTAATCCAAAAAAGTAAAGGAGACAGTATGCATCCTTGTTTCACTCCTGTTTCAATCTGGAACCATTCACTCATCCCTTCTTCTGTCTTGACTGCACAAACATATCCATTGTATAAGTCTTTAATGATGTTGACAATTTTAGATGGTATTCCATACAGACTTAAAATTCTCCACAATGAATCTCTGTGTATGCTATCAAATGCCTAAAAAGGCATTTGATAGCACACACAGAGATTCATTATGAATAAAAAAACTAGTTTCTAGGAATACATGTGGAATGCAATGAAGGTGTAATGAAACCGGCACGTATGATTTAGAAAGAAGCATCGGACACAAAGCGACGCAAACTGAACCAAATGTGACAAAAATAACAATATACGTTTATTTCGTTTATGGGAGGCGACATGTCAAAAAAAAAGTTCTTCAAAAGCGTGCTCATTCATATTTACTGTCAGAAAACTATGAGTTTCCGTGTTGTGCTTATCATATTCAAGAACAGGTAGAAGTAGGTGAATAGCAGGTGTTACAAGAATCAATGATAGTAGTAGAATTAAAAGTGTGCTTTACAAATGTGTAGAAATACCTCTACTTATGCTTCATTTATTACACATAAAGACGACACAAAAATAGACGGCAAAGATCTGAGGATTGTAAAACATTACATACTGGCAGCAGAAAGCAGCGATTCGAGTTGAAAATAAAACTGGAAAATATCAACCTATAAAACATGGGGTGCGACAGGAGTGTGTACTATCTCAGTGATCAGTACAGAACCAGGTATAAAAATTGGAGGATACAATATTAAACAACGTTCGGTACGCTGATGACACAGTGTTGATAGCTGAGAACCAACAAGACCTGCAAAATCTCTTGGATAAAGTCACTAAAGAAAGTGAACAAAAAGGGCTTACTCTTAACATAAAAAAGACAGAGACTATGGTTATATCTAAGAAACAGAATCCACAAAAATGCAGTATAACATTAAATGGAACTGTTTAGATTAAGCAGGTGCAGAAATTCAAATACCTTGGAGCAGTAATAACTTCAGATGGTAAATGCAGAACAGAAATTAAGAACAGAACAGGCCAAAAAAAAAAAGACTGCGTTCCAGAGAATGAGAAACATATTAGCCAACACATCCTTATCAATGAATGTTAGAAAACGAGTCCTAAAATGCTATATTGAACCTATCTTGTTATATGGAAGTGAATCATGGACAATAGGTAGGTCTGCACACAAATCATTGGAAGCAGCAGAAATGTGGTTTATTAGAAGAATGTTGCGAATCCCCTGGACAGCAAAAATAACTAATGAAGAATGTATGAGAAGAGCTGGAGAGACAAAAAAATCTTGTCCAAAAAATATGAGAGAGACAACGTATTTTCTTAAGACATGAAATGAGAAGAGGGGGCATTGAAAATATTATATAACAGGAAAAATAGAAGGAAGAAGATCAAGAGGAAGACCAAGAGAAATGATACTGGACAGTCTGACAGGATGGTGTGAGAGGAGATCACCAACTGAGCTGATGGCCTGCATGAAGGATCGGGTACTCTGGAGAAGCATAATAGCAAACGCCAGTCCGCACGCCACATGATGATGATGATTTTAAAAAAGGTAAATTTCCAAATACATCAACAATCACAAGCTATTCATGATGGATCCTTTCCATCAGCCACGAGGTTTACATGATCCTACCATCTAGTCAGTTTACATGATCCTACCATCTAGACAGTCTATCAAGTTCTGGAGTCAAGATGGAGGTAACAAACAAACGTAACGTTTTAAAATAAATAATAAAAGGGCAAAATGAAATATTATGTTAGTTCTGTTTCCATTCCATCATCCATGTACTGCTACAAGAGTGTATCGAAGCGTGACAAGAACTAATGCATGTCTGCTTTAATTCTTTTAACATAATTTCTTATAGTTTCTATACTCACTGAGAAGTTCGCTCAACTCTGTTGGACAAATCAAATTTGAAAAGGGACATAATCAATAAAATGGCCAAACTTGAGTATCTTTATTTCATTATATGATTTAAAGATAAAGTGAAATGTGTAATCTTTCTGCGTAAAGTATATATTAATTTCACTAATTATAAACTTATCTTAGACACACAAGTAATTTCTGGTAGTGTAAGCACTTCACTGTTATTGGAGAAGCTCAGTTTTGCCAATATTTAGCTTATAATAATAATTTACTATAATATTAAAATGTTAAAATCAAATAACAATTAATACAAGCAAGTGTATTTACTAATATTTACTAACACGTAGATGGAGATAAAAATAAACACGTTCCAGTCTGGTGTTTGCCTGCTGCTTGCATCCTGCTTCGCCTGAATAATTAGAATAGAAAAAGGTGCCTGACAGACAATTCCGGCAGATGTTCAGACTTTTCGCTATCTATCTTTAACTCGGAGGTTACTAGCAGAGCTGATAAAAGGCAAATGTAACAAAGACAAGGTACCACCTACAAATCAAACCAAGGAGGAAACAAGATAAGCACTGGGAAAAATAATATTCACAAACGACTGGCACCAGCACGTTGGAGGTGTGATCTTTTGTGAAGAATAAAACAAGTGTTTGTGTTCGCTCTTGTCAGGAAGAGAAGAGAGAGACTGGACTTTCTGGAATCCAGCCATGATTTTTTTATCAAAACTTTTAACGTTCTTTTCGTTTATTTTTAAATATCCATTCACTCACATCTCCATTAACCAAACTACGTTTCTCTTCTTTGTTAGCTAAGTCATGTGAGAAAATATTAAAATGTTAGCCTCAATGGAGTTTTTTTTTCATGCACTTTTCAAGTTATCCACAGATATAATTTTACTGGATTCAGTTTTTGGCACCTGTAGACAATACAGGTTTGGAAGATGTTTTCTGGAGTCTTAATACTGCTTGGCCAAGTGCAGAGTAGACACTACGTGGCCTTCAGTTTGTTAAGACAGGATCTTTGCCTGTAACATTCCTCTAGAACAGCTGTTCTCAGACGCTGTTGCTACACGTAAAGGTGTATGCCCTTTATTCAGATGTCCTGCAGAGAGGGAAATTGCACGACATACTGTATTGCTTTAGACAATCACTGAAAGATGATAATGATGCTTTTTATATGAGAGTCTAGTGGAGTTAAAAGTTTGTAGTTAATGTTGTCAGACTACCACTCAGATAGGAAAGGTTCTATCTGGAAGTCTTATCAATTAGTTTCAAGGTTATTCACAAGAAGCTGAACATACCCAGGTTCTCCACAACTCCACACAGACAACAGCCACATAACTTGAAAACTACTGACAGCCCTCCACAACTCCACATGGACCCCAGGCACATAACTTGAAAACTACTGACAGCCCTCCACAACTCCACATGGACATCAGCCACATAACTTGAAAACTACTGACAGCCCTCCACAACTCCACATAGACAACAGCCACATAACTTGAAAACTACTGACAGCCCTCCACAACTCCACATAGACAACAGCCACATAACATGAAAACTACTGACAGCCCTCCACAACTCCACATAGACAACAGCCGCATAAATTGAAAACTACTGACAGCCCTCCACAAAACTGACACGTAATAGTGTGGATTAAATTGAAGAGAGTTTGAAAACATCAACAGATTTATTTATGAGAAATAATGACAGACGACTGATGAACTGCATGGACAGAAAACATGTTTGAGGCTCCACTCCCCGGAAAGAACAATTGTTAGCCACATGAGGAGGAAGAGGTTCCACTTCCCAGAGAGAACAATTGTTAGCCACATGAGGAGGAAGAGGCTCCACTCCCCGGAGAGAACAATTGTTAGCCACATGAGGAGGAAGAGGTTCCACTCCCCATAGAGAACAATTGTAGCCACATAAGGAGGAAGAGACTCCACTCCTCGGAGAGGACAATTGTTAGCCACATGAGGAGGAAGAGGCTCCACTCCCCGGAGAGAAAAATTGTTAGCCACATGAGGAGGAAGAGGCTCCACTCCCCGGAGAGAAAAATTGTTAGCCACATGAGGAGGAAGAGGCTCCACTCCCCGGAGAGAACAATTATTAGCCACATGAGGAGGAAGAGGCTCCGCTCCCCGGAGAGAACAATTGTTAGCCACATAAGGAGGAAGAGGCTCCACTCCCCGGAGAGAACAATTGTAGCCACATGAGGAGGAAGAGGCTCCACTCCCCGGAGAGAACAATTGTTAGCCACATGAGGAGGAAGAGGCTCCACTCCCCGGAGAGAACAAGTGTTAGCCACATAATGAGGAATAGGCTCCACTCCCCGGAGAGAACAAGTGTTAGCCACATAATGAGGAAGAGGCTCCACTCCCCGGAGAGAACAAGTGTTAGCCACATGAGGAGGAAGAGGCTCCACTCCCCGGAGAGAACAATTGTTAGCCACATGAGGAGGAAGAGGCTCCACTCCCCGGAGAGAACAAGTGTTAGCCACATAAGGAGGAAGAGGCTCCACTCCCCAGAGAGAACAATTGTTAACCACATGAGGAGGAAGAGGCTCCACTCCCCGGAGAGAACAATTGTTAGCCACATAAGGAGGAAGAGGCTCCACTCCCCGGAAAGAACAAGTGTTAGCCACATAATGAGGAAGAGGCTCCACTCCCCGGAGAGAACAATTATTAGCCACATAAGGAGGAAGAGGCTCCACTCCCCGGAGAGAACAATTGTTAGCCACATGAGGAGGAAGAGGCTCCACTCCCCAGAGAGAAAAATTGTTAGCCACATGAGGAGGAAGAGGCTCCACTCCCCGGAGAGAACAACTGCTAGCCACATGAGGAGGAAGAGGACAACTCTCTCATAACAGAGCTGCAATCGTGCTCACGCAATATGAAAAAGCAAAAAGTAGCATAAGTAGCAACTTCGGAAGATATCTCTGACTACACATGATTCACAACGCTTACTAACATTAGTTAGTTCTGAACACTCCTTGCACAGCAACATGAGGCAACATTTAGCAGCAACTCATCTAGCTAGAACAAAACCCACTTCATCCTGGTTCTAACATTCTATCAAAATGATCAACTATTACTCTCTGTCTAAACTGTCAGCACATTCTAACCAATGAAACAAGCCTCACTAAAGAAAATCGTCCTCAAGAATCATTCTAATAATAATCAACCTACGTAAAAGTCCACTGCTCAAATATGATCTACTATTTCTATACTTTACTTTTCGTGAACATTCTTTCACGAAAATATCTAAACTTCACGAAATTGCCTGTTTGCTGATCTTGGACAATTTCTATAAAAAAAAAAACAAACCCAAATCTGTATTTAACTTTTGTGTCACTAATTTTAACTAGCTATAAAAATATACAAGGTGCAGTTGAAATAGTGAAGACCATCGAACCATTAGTCTTATGAGCCATGTTACCAAAATCCTGCTTCGTATTGTCATGAGATGAGTCAGGGGCAAAATAAAACCAGAAATCGCTGAAGAACAGCGCGGCTTCGTCGAAGGAAAAGGTACAAGTAAAGCCATATATATAATAAGAACATTGACGGAGAGATCAATAGAAGTAACGACGGATCTATACTTATGCTTCATAGACTACTGTAAAGCATTTGATAAAGTGAAACACGCAGAAATTATAAGAATGCCAAAAGACACCAACATAGATGTGAAAGATCTGAAACTTATCAAAAACATATATGGGCAGCAATCAGCAGCAATGAAGGTTGAGAACCAAATAGGAGCATTCCAAGACATAAAATTGGGAGTGAGACTAGGATGTGTTTTATGTCCTGACCTCTTCTTCTTGTACAGCGAAAACATAATGAGAAATATAGAGAACATGCCAGGAATATCAGTTGGCGGGTACAACCTCAACAACTTAAGATATGAAGACGACACAGTTCTGATTGTTAAAAGTGAAGGGTTGCTATAGGCTGTACTGGACGTCGTGGTTCGTGAAAGTAAAAATAAAGTAAAAATAAAGAATATCACCAAAACGTAGCATTACCATGGATGGCACAGAACTGAAACAAGTTGATAGATTCAAGTACTTAGGAACGATTATAACAGTTGATGGGAAATGTCACAACGAAATAAAAAGCAGACGTGCCCAGGCCAGGTCAGCATTCCAGACAATGAGACACATCTTGTGCAACAGATCCGTATCAATGGAAACAAGATTCCGAGTACTTAAATGTTACATCGAGACAATTTTGTTTTATGGGTGTGAAGCATGGTCCATGAATAAAGCGAGAAATGGAGACCACAGAGATGTAGTTCATAAGAAGGATGTTGAAGGTACCATGAACAGCTAAGAAAACCAATGAAGAAGTCTTAAGAGAGGCTGGAGTTAAAAGGCAAATTACAGCAAAGACCAGAGGCAGACAAGCGAGATTTATAGGACATTTCCTGAGAAGAGGAAAAATGGAACACACTGTGGCAGCTGGAAAAATTGAAGGAAAAAGACACAGAGGAAGACAGAGAGAAAAGTTACTGGATGGGCTGTCAGTGTGGCTAGGAAGAAAGTCACCGGCGGATCTCATAATCAAGTCTAAAGACAGGGAATTGTGGAGAGAAATGATCGCCTACGCCACGCGGCATGGCACTTGAACTGAATTGAATAAAAACATGTCAGTATAAAGTTCACTATCCCCCCAGATTTTCCAGGGTCTTACCCTATCCTTTATTTGAACTATCCTACGTCATTAATAAGGGCTTTAATCATTCAGTAAAATATTACAATTATCTTTGTTTATATCCCTTAGATAGTAGAAAGTTTATACTAAACAAGTGCCGAATTTACAAATAATGCGACACACGGTCCACATTTAAAGGTGAAACATTTTTGTGGCCCACAAATAATGTGCTTTATATCTGCAAGATATAAATCTAATTTTATAATGTATTATGTATTATTTTCTCTACATATTTAGCCGCATATTCATTGCTGCACAGAAATTCTTTTAATTTACCTTAAATATGGCACTGTTTCCTGTTGGATAGCATGTCTATTCTGGTTGGAATTTGTGACAACCACAATCGAAGATCATCCTCCACGTTCATTCTTGAACGATATTTGGTTTTCATGGCAGTCAATGCAGAAAATGAAACTTGGCATAAACAAGTTGTTGAAAAAGGTAGAAGAACTTTCATCGCCAGGGCTGACAAAAAACGGATATTCCAGCGAAAGAGTGCACCAAAAGGAAGAGATATCCACATCGGGGTCGTTAAATTTGATTTGTAATGTGTGATCGCTAGACTGTTCCGCTACTTCTTCTTGTGCACGACCGGTTCATTCAGAGAATGTACAAAGGATTACGAATACAATCGTACTCTTCAATGTCTTCAGGCGTGAAGTATTTGTCAAAATATTCAGCAAGAGGTGTCAGATGCCCATTTATTACACCAGTGACCCCTTCCGGAATCTCACCATTAACTTCACTGCTCTCTATAGATTCACAGAACAAGTGAAACATGTCCTGTGATTTGTTCTCTGGTCGCGAGCGCCAAAGTCGTAGTTTCTTTTTAAAGGCTGCAACTTTGTCGTATGTCTTGAGTATACTGGCATCTTTACCCTGCAGTGATATGTTCAAACTGTTCAAAAGGCTAAAAATGTCAGCAAGATATGCCAGTATGGCAAGCCACTCAATATCAGCGACCTTACCTGCCAGGTCGAGATTGTGTTCTGTCAAAAACTGCAACAATTCTATACGAAGCTCAAACACCCTTGCAAGAACTTTTCCTCTGGACAGACAACGCACAGCCGAGTGCAATAGGAGATGCTTGTGTTCTGCATCTGACTCAATACAAAGTTGAGCAAATAATCGACTGTTCACTGTTCTAGTTTTTATGAAGTTTACAATCCGAAATCACAGTCTGAGAATACAGATTCCACAGTTTCATTCAACTTCTTTGAAGTGAGTGTCTCACAACGGCTCATGCAATGGGTGCCTACAAGCTCAGGTGATACTTGCTTTATGCGAGTTACAACACCACTGTTGCGGCCAGTCATTGTGGCAGCACGGTCGGTGCAAACACCGATTAGTTTGTCCACTGCAGTCCAGAAGTTGTGAAAAAATCGTTTAAAACACGAAATATTTCATCGGCCGTCGTTCTCGCTGGCAGCGATTTTCAAAAAAAAGAAATTCCTCTTGCTTACTATTTTGCCAACAATAGCGAACATAAACAAGCAGCTGTGACTCGCCGGCGATGTCAAGTTGACTCATCTAACGGAATAGCAAACTTAGTAGATTGTAATCGTTCAGTTAGCTTTGCGATAATGTCCTAGGACATATCATATTTTCTTCTGCCGACGATATCGTCCGAGATGGGAAAGCTTTTCAGTTTTGTAGCGTATTCTGAGTCGAATAATGCGTTACAAATCTCAACAGCAGCTGGTACGTTAAGATCTTCTTCAATCGTTTACGGTTTTTTTTTTATTTTGCGATTCTCTGGGCAATCATGTACGATGCTTTAAGAGGTTTTTTGTTGAGAGTGACTCTTGTTTTTAACACTGTCTTCTGTTTACTATATTCCTCGACTTTACGTTCGAAAAATTCTTTGGTTTTATTCTGTAGATCTGGATGTCTTGTAGCTGGATGACGAGGCAATTTCGTCGGCTTCATTGCCTCAATAGTGAGGTTTTGCAAACAAATAACACACTGTGGCAGATTGTGGTCATTTGTTGATGGAACGAAAGCGTACTTAATATACTCCACGTCATATTTTCCAGCGTATTTAGTTTTCTTACAAGTATCAACGTTAAAGTCGTTTAGATCACAGTGACTTTCGCTGCCAAAAGTATCAGTTTGTTTGCGCGAAGTCGAAGGCTTACGTTTCACAAATCGATCATTTTTAGCGCCTAAAGTTGTAAAGTTTAAACAATAAAAAAGGCTATCCGAAAAGTCTCCAAGATCACTACGCGGGTACCTTGAATCCGTTTCTTAATCCAGTCCGAATTGCACACAGCACCAAGACCGAACAGTGGCTGCCAAGCCAACGAAATATGATTTTTAAACTAAAACACAATTGTTGAGAATTATATTTCACTTCTGCTCTCTCGCAGAATCTACGCCGACTTTTCTCTAAAATTACATTGTAAAACTGCACGTTTCAGCAACACGGTCAGAAAGACGGCGGTGTCGCACTTCAAAAGCGATCCCCTCTTTTTTTATGTACGTCATATTTCTGTTTGATGATGGAAGAAGCGCTGTCTGGACCATCCTTTCTCCAACAGACGCACTGCAGACGTACTAATAAGGCGGTCTACAATTCTGCAGCTTAAATCCGGGCAGTCTGCCCCTACGAATTGCGTGAAAAATGCGGAATAATTTTTTATTGTATCTATTGTTTTTCTTTTTCTGCTTTGAGACTTCAGCACGGCCCACAATACTCCCTGTCACGACCCACCTTTGGGCCGCGGCCCTTGGGTAGAGAACCTCTGATGTAGAAGTCATAGATTTGTGATTAGTTCTGCCAAATTCAGCTCTACAATGGAAACACTGTGCATATGTTTTGTGTGGTCTTTTTCTGTGTGGATTTCAGTTTTTTTTTTTCCGTTGAGAAGTTTTGTCGTTTTTGTGTTAATGTTAATAACAGTGTTAATGTTAGTGTTAATATTAGCGCAGGTGTTAATGTTAAACGTTAGCGCTAGCTTTAGTGATACTGTTAGTCTTAGTATTAGTATTAATGTTAATGTTACTGTTAATGGTAGCGTTAATGATGGTGTTAGTGAGAGATAACTGGTTTATTTACTTAACCTTTGTGATGTAACCTTCTGGTTCACGTTGGAGGGAAGTGAGTCGTAACGTAAAGTTACATGAAAAAAAAAAGACAATAATGTTTGTATTCCTGTCGCTAGCCCTGTTTCTTCTTGATTTCTGGGATGATCTATAGTTCTACCACTTAGTTCGCTGGGATCTCTCCTCAAGACGGCTGTCTAATATTGTGTCAATGAGCTATGGTATTAGGAATTTTTCTGTTTATTTCCCAATCGTTCATTTTCAGGCTCTCGTCTCTATGAGTTGCTCCCATTGTCAAAGGAATCTGTTCTGAAATGCCACAAATTTTTAAACCGTTCATTTCGTGCTCCGATAACATTTCTTTGGGTTATTTCACGGCCATTGCACATTTTTCATGCATTCTGTATTTACAGTATTTATGTTTTACAATTATTGATTTATATCTATTGATATTTGAAACTGTATAGTGTAAAAAACTTACTTAACAAATGTTCATGTTTGTGCATGACTGAGGGCTTACTGACAATATCTCGTTGTTAAGGAAATCACTGTTTCTTGCAAAATGTCAACCCTCTTACAACCCTCTTACAACCCGCTTCACATTCTTTAATATAAGGAGCTCGGCTAAATTGCTGCTTTCAGAAAAAGGAAAAGTGCCCAATCTACAGTAGTGAAAGGCGAATCCTCCATTTCCGCACGCTACCAACAAAATTCCGGCCAGAATCTTGCTTTCACAGTTAGCGTCCTTGCTCTGCCACCCCCTCTTATTTTTCACTCATAACTACCTGCATACATCTCGGCCACGACTATCGTCAGATTAACACGCATGGAACCTCTTATATCAACCACAAGAGAGGAAATATTTATTTAACAATAGTTTACTAGTGCATGTATGAGAAAAAAATAAATGTGTATATTTTTCGCATTATACGACGTATATTTATATATCAGTCAGTCATTTGCATGTACCTTGCGGAACTTTGCCTCCCTAACAACATTCCTGTAGGCCTCTTGGTTGTGAGCAAGATGGCCTGCTGCTGCTGCATCCATTTGCAGATCATCAACATCTTGCAACCATTATCGCCTTGGTCTTCCTCTCTTTCTTTTTCTCATTATGTACCCTTCTCTAGATTATCATGATGTTTAATGTGTCCAAAATACTTAAGTTTTCTTTGTTTAATCCTCTTTACTAGCCAACCTTCTTCAATATTAAGTTCTTGTAGTATGGATACATTTGTTCTTTTCTGTGTCCATGATATTTGAAGAAACTCTTCTGTAGCATTTACATTCAAAGGCATTTATGCGTTTCTCAGCTGTTTTGTTAAGTGTCCAGGTCTCACAAGCATATGTTGCGATGGGAAAGATTCATGTCCTTAAAAATCTTATTTATGTAGTTCTGTCTGTTCCTCTGCACAGCTTCTTTAGTTGTTTTACTTTTTTGAAGAGCAGTAGATATCCTCCTTTTAATTTTCCACATTGTATTTCCATTGTTAGTTAGTAGTGATCCAAGATATTCAAAACTCTCCACTTCTTCCATATTTTCCTCATTGATACATATATCAGCTGCCTTGTTTGTTTCGTCAGTCGTCATCAATTTAGTTTTCTTTGCATTAAGATAGAGGTTTTACTCTTCGCTGTTCTTACGGACTGACATAATTAGTTTTTCCATTCCTTTTTGTGTTGTCGACAGTAATACTGTGTGATCAGCATATCTAAACTCTGGTATTTCATAACTGCCAATTGTTATGGCATCGTAATATTCTTTGTCTACATCTTTTCTAACATTCCTTATAATATTTTCATTATACAAGTTAAATAAGTAATGTGACAATATTACCCTGACGGATATATATATATATATATATATATATATATATATATATATATATATATATATAATTCTGCTTTATATACGCGAATAGAAACAAAACTACGTGCACTAGAAATGAATTAAATAGTGTAAGATATATAATTCAAATACATTGTTATAACAAGGTACATTTACCTTCTGTAAGAAAATGTCAATTAGTGCGTTAATAATAAACAACTATTATCACATAAATAGAGTTCGAAGAAATACCTTTTTTTTGTTTTCATACGATCAGAAGCCCTTCAAAGAAAGGCTTTTACAAAAAAAAATTACTAAAAACTATAAATTTCTCGCACGAAAAAAACATTACTTTACCAGTGAAGGGATCACTCAGAAACTGGTGATTAAGATGACTGAGGCATGTTATAATCAATGACGGTTCTAAGGACTGTTATAGCCGGAGGTGGGGTGGGGGATACGCTCTCCACTCCAATGAAATGTCTCCAAGGCTTGCGTCTCAAATAGCCTCTGACAGTCCAAGTCCAGCTCCTGGCCTTCTCGTGGCGGAACTGTTTAAACTGACAGGAGAAGGGGCGAAAGGCGAATATCTTGACGCCTGAAAACCAGAAGCTTCGGGTTGGTAGCTCATTTATGAGAAAGAAAACTCTGATTAAAACCCGTTGCTGGCGAAATGTTTCTGCTGCCGTGCGTGAGGGTAAACCCCTCCCGGCCAATGAGAAAAATGTGATTAAGGTTGCCGCGCGGCGCCACCGTGGAAAAGGTGAAGGAAAGGATTAAGTGAAGTAACCAGTAGTCTCGAGGTCAGGACTAGTCAAATCACGGGACCTCTGCTCTAGAGGCCGGCCACATCCTATATACACCCATATTGGTACAGATCGCCTAAATCGGCTTAACCTAGAGGTTAAACTAAGACACTGCTGGCAATATTCTTCGGCTGCCGCGCGTGAGGTGAAAATCCTCCCGGCCAATGAAGAAAATGCGATTAGGGTTGACGTGCGGCGCGGCTGTGAAAAAGGGGATGGAAAGAATAACGTGAAATTTAATAGGTACGTCCAGTAGTCTCGCTGTGAGAGCCACTCATACCAGGCACTTCTGCTCTAGAGGCGGGCCACGTCCTATATACACCCATACTGGTGAAATATGCTTAAACCGGCTTAACCTAGTGGTGAAAAACGATGGCTACGCATATCACGGTGCCTCCACTCTAGAGGCCGGTCACGTCCTTTAAACGCCCATACTGGGATAATACGCCTAAACCGGCTTAACCCAGAGGTGAAACTCATTAATGGCGAGGATTCGTCCTCCTGGACAAAAGCTCTGCTCGGTCACCACCAGGAAGAGTAGCGGCCACGACCACAAAATCCTCAAGTCGGAGACACTGGACCAGTGCAGTGTAGACAGGCAACCACCTCTCACCCGACGGGGATATACTGATATCCAAAACACGTCGAGGTTTTCCGTTGAGAAAGTCCAACTCTAGGCTAGATGGGCGACTACCCCTCACCCGGCGAGGATATACTGATATCCAAACCACGTCGAGGTTTTCCGGTGAGAAAGTCCAACTCTAGACAAAACTGGTGCAACGAAAACCACAGTGTCACGCAATTCCCGCTTCTGTGACCCACCGAGAATATAGACCAAAGCCCCACGATGCTCTGAGCCTCCATCCTAAATGAAATTATCGCGATAACCACAGTAATAAATTCAGTAGGATCACAGGGCGATCTTGGTGGTAGAAGCAAACGAAGCAGAAGTAGAAGAAGAAGATAAACAATGACGAAAGTATACTAAAAGTATACTTGAAAAGTAAATTTCTGGATACACCATCAACTACAAGCTTTTATAATAATGCCTTGTACATCAACTACAAGCTTTTATATAAATGCCTTGTACATCAACTACAAGCTTTTATAATAATGCCTTGTACATCAACTACAAGCTTTTATAATAATGCCTTGTACATCAACTACAAGCTTTTATAATAATGCCTTGTACATCAACTACAAGCTTTTATATAAATGCCTTGTACATCAACTACAAGCTTTTATAATAATGCCTTGTACATCAACTACAAGCTTTTATAATAATGCCTTGTACATCAACTACAAGCTTTTATAATAATGCCTTGTACATCAACTACAAGCTTTTATAATAATGCCTTGTACATCAACTACAAGCTTTTATATAAATGCCTTGTACATCAACTACAAGCTTTTATATAAATGCCTTGTACATCAACTACAAGCTTTTATATAAATGCCTTGTACATCAACTACAAGCCTGTAGGTAGAATGAATGCTGTATAAAAGCAGCTTTGTCTGCGAAATCTTGGGTTGGTGAATGAAGGCGGGGTTAAATACCGATCCTGTCTGTCAAGTGCCACCAGAGTTTGGCGAGGGGAGGGGCTAGTCCTGAGAAGAGTCAACACCAACCACGTGACAGGAAATATCATGTCGGATCGGTCTTAGTTCCATCAGTCATATTTGATCTGTGAAAAAAATATATTTAAGAAGTAATATCTCATTCATTCATTCATTTGCATGTCCCTTGCGGAACTTTGCCTCCCAAACAGCACTCCTGTAGGCCTCTCGGTTGTGAGCAAGATGCCCTGCTGCTGCTGCATCCGTTTCCAGATCGTCAACGATGTCTTGCAGCCATCTTCGTCTTGGTCTTCCTCTTTTTCTTTTTCCCATTATGTATCCTTCCAATACGGTCTTCTCTAAATTATCATGACGTTTGATGTGTCCAAAATATTTCAGTTTTCTCTCTTTAATCCTCTTCACTAGACAGCCTTCTTCAATATTAAGCTCTTGTAGTATAGATATATTTATTCTTTTTTGTGTCCACGATATTTGGAGAACTCTTCTGTAGCATTTACATTCAAAGGCATTTATGTGTTTCTCAGCTGTTTTGTTAAGTGTCCAGGTCTCACAGGCATATGTTGCTATGGGAAAGATGCATGCCCTTAAAAATCTTATTTTTGTGGTTCTGTCTGCACCTCTCCACAGATTCTTTATTTGTTTTACTTTCTGAAGAGCGATAGATGTCCTCCTTTTAATTTCCCTCATTGTATCTCCATTATTAGTTAGTAGCGATCCAAGATATTCAAAACTCTCCACTTCTTCCAGTTTTTCCTCATTGATACATATTTCAGTTGCCTTGTTTGTTTTGTCAGTTGTCATCAATTTAGTTTTCTTTGCATTAAGATAGAGGTTCTGCTCTTCGCTGTTCTTGCGGACTGACATAATTAGTTTTTCCATTCCTTTTTGTGTTGTGGACAGCAATACTGTGTCATCAGCATATCTAATCTCTGGTATTTCATAACCTCCAACTGTTATGGCATCGTAATACTCTTTGTCTACATCTTCTCTAACATTCCTCATTATATTTTCATTATACAAGTTAAATAAGTAGGGTGACAATATGCACCCCTGACGGACCCCTTGTTTTATGTCAAACCAAGTTGTTGTTTCACCATTTATTCTTACTGCTGCTTGTTGGTCTAGATACAGCAGTGATGAAATAATATCTACCCAACGTTAATTTCGTTAAAATAATCTCTTACAATGACCCACTATCCTAGTGACCACATGGATCTGACCTTTTTTTTTCTATGTGCATTGTTCTATTTTAAAGAAGAATGAAGACTGGAAGGATTGTGTATTTACTTCGCTAAATGTCTTATGTACTGACCATTCTGTAATGTCTACAATATTTAACTCTAACAATGCACTCGCATCATTCTAACTAATGTCGACGCATGCAATAAACACATCTGTTTTCTAGGAACGTATATAACATTAGAAGGAAGTGTACGTACCAGCTGTAAGGAATCCAGCATGTGTGAGTGAGAAATTAACCAGTGTGAAGAAAACAAGAATATACGAAGGACGATTGACAAGTAAGGTCTCAGACTATACTAAATATATTTCGGGCAATATACAATTTTGAAACTGGTATCAAAGTGAAGCAAATTCATTCCTCTTACACACTGTAAACTTATTTTTTTAAAAAGTCCCATTTACAGCAACATGTTTTTCCAAAAGCAATATCCATTGTGTCACTCCGTTGATGAAGAAATGTTCTGGTTGGTTGCCTGACCCACGTGAGAAAAACAGCTTCAGCTTTGGCATCCAATGAAAACTGCTGACCTTTCAACGTCTTCAAGTCAGGGAACAGGCAGGAGATGGACGGTGCCACATCTGGGCTGTAGGGAAGGTCTGAAACAACTGTGATTTTGAGGCTTGTCGCAGTTTCCTTTATGAGTCACTGAAATGGGTCGCCATGGTGTCTGCTGATCAAAGACACTCATCTCACATTCACTAGAGCTTTTAGCCTAGAGGACCCACTTGCAGGCATTTTTTTTTTACATCCGTACAACCATCACCATAAACTGCTTTCATACGCCTACGAACTTCAACCAGCGCGGGACCTTCTAGTGTCAAGAACTATCACTGACTGCTGCTTTATACGTTGCTTGGATGTATCACGTTCTGCCCTCTTTAAACGCTAAAAATACTTACAGAACCCTGTCCGGCTGATACAGTCCACCCCTCATACTTGGTTAAGCAATTTTCATCTCTCTCTCTCTTTCTCTCTCTCTCTCTCTCTCTCTCTCACACACACACACACACACAAGTACACACGTCCGCGTTCTTCAAGCCACTTCTTCAGGTTCTTCAAGCCACTTCTTCAGGTTCTTCAAGCTAATTCTTCAGGTTCTTCAAGCTACTTCTTCAGGTTCTTCAAGCTAATTCTTCAGGTTCTTCAAGATACTTCTTCAGGTTCTTCAAGCCACTTCTTCAGGTTCTTCAAGCTAATTCTTCAGGTTCTTCAAGCTAATTCTTCAGGTTCTTCAAGATACTTCTTCAGGTTCTTCAAGCTAATTCTTCAGGTTCTTCAAGCTAATTCTTCAGGTTCTTCAAGCTACTTCTTCAGGTTCTTCAAGCCAATTCTTCAGGTTCTTCAAGCCACTTCTTCAGGTTCTTCAAGCCACTTCTTCAGCTTCTTCAAGCCAATTCTTCAGGTTCTTCAAGCCACTTCTTCAGGTTCTTCAAGCCACTTCTTCAGCTTCTTCAAGCCAATTCTTCAGGTTCTTCAAGCCACTTCTTCAGGTTCTTCAAGCTCCTTCATTGTCACTTTGTCACATATCCGAGATATGGCTTGAGCAGGTGCTCAGCGAATATAATGGTCATAGTAAACCGCTGTAAACGGCAGTTTGTTGTCAACATCTGCTGCAAGGTGAGCTCAGAAGCCCCAGTGCACCCTCTGTGACGTTTGTCCAGGTATTTTAAAAAGTTGGCTCCTGTTTTTTTAACACATCACGTATTCTTATAAGAAATAATATGTACCCGATTGAATTTCCTTAAAACAGTCTCTTCAATGATCCATTATCCTAGTGACCACACGGGGCTGACCTTTTCCCCTTTGGGCACCATTCTATTTTAACGAAGGAAGAGGGCGCTAAAAGACGCTGTCCGATGTGGCAACTACCGACCCATAGCTGACGTGACCAAGACCCTGTCCCAATTCTCCTTTGGTACTTCCAGTAACAGGCTTAGTCCAGATGAAGAGAGAGGAGTCGTCATAGTCCCCAGAGGGGTGGAGTCTATTAAAGAAGTGCTGCACACTCTCTACATTTTTGTCTCCAGTCAGGGACTAAAGAGATAATTACAGAGCCCGTCCCAAGTCCACACAAGGCTGTGTCTCAACATCTTCACAACATCGGCTGCAACGAACACCAGCTCGTAGTTCCAGGGAGATGGAAAAAGAAGAAGAAGAAGAAGATTGTTTTACTTCGTTAACTCTCCTGTCTGTACTGTCAGTCTAGTATGAATTCTCCACTCTGTATACAAAATCATTCAATATATTGGGCATTCAGCAATGTCTGCAATGTATAATTTTAACGTTAACAGATCTAACAATGTTAATATCTGTAACCGTAAAACAGCATTCAAAACATTAAAATGAATGTCAATGTAAGCAATAGAAAAACACGTATTCCTGGAACACATGTGGAATATAAAGATGTGTACGTACAAATTACTACTTGTGTGTGTTAGAAACATCAATCATGTGGCGCCGCAGAGTGAGTCAGTTGTGAAAAGAAAGAATATACAGTTTTCATACACAAATAGTGACAGATAAAAACAGTTGTTCAAAATCTTATTTAATGTCACAAAACAATGACTTTTCGTGCTGTGTTTTGCTTACTACCTTCAAGAACAGTTGGAGCTGTGTTAATGTCAAGTGTTACAAAGAACCAAGACAGCAGTAAAGCTAAAAATGTGCTTATCGGAGTAAAAATCCTGGATACATCAAGGACCACACGCTATTGATGATGGATCCCTTCCATCAACCCAGTGGATTACATGATCGTGCCATCTAGTCGGTGATAAAGTCTTTCAAGCTCTGGAGTCAACACGGGGGAAACAAACAAACGAAACGTTTTAAAATAAACAAGAAAGGCGCAGAATGAAATCTTATGTTAGTTCTGTTTCCATTCTAACATTCATGTACTGCTACAAGAATGTAATAAAATGTTACAAGAGCTAATGTCTATTTGCTTTAATTTTCGTAATATTGCTTCTTACGGCAATCCACTACCATATGGATCGCATCGATCTGATCTTTCTCACTATGTATATTATTGTGCTTCCAAATCTGCATGAGAAATTGAAGAATCATGTCTTTACTTCTTCAACTCTCATTCCTTTACTGTCAGTCTAATACATAATCTACACTCACTATAAAATAACTTCGCTCATTACAGAACACAAGTGGAACACACGAGGCTGAAGAAAAAGAGGTCGACCACTTGAAACTCTAAAGAGGACATTGTTAAGAGAGGCCAAATTAGCATTACAACAGTCTAAAAAGATTATGGTGATCGTTGGCTATATATTTTTACCGTGCCCACCTCATATGGTGTAGATTACGTAGTTGTGCAGTAAGCTGTGATGTAGGTTTCTGTATTTATGTATCAGTACGGACATGATTTTCAGTGCGATTAATCAGTATATTGGATGAGCAACATGTTTGATTCGTTATTATGCCTTCACGTAGGTTGATCTTGTCCTGCAGCAATGCAGAGGTGTGTCATGGCAGCGATAGCTGGGTAGAATAGGTGTCATTGCACATTAGATTCGTAGTGTAGGCTACGTGTAGGGCCAAGAGCCCGGGACCCCAGGTCCATCAGGTTTTCAATAATGCAACATGAGAAGGAAGTCTTTATCATATGATACCATGCTTAGTTACCATTATAATGGTACCTGTCTTGATGTCATATTGATATCAATGTCTGTTGTATGTTGTTGTGGCGTATCAGTCAGTCAGTCATATGCATGTCCCTTGCGGAACTTTGCCTCCCTAAATGTAGGCCTCTCGGCTGTGAGCAAGATGCCCTGCTGCTGATGCATCCATTTGCAGATCATCAACGATGTCTTGCTGCCATCTTCGCCTTGGTCTTCCTCTCGTTCTTTCTTCCATTATGTACCCTTGCAAGACGGTCTCCTATAGATGATCATGACGTTTAATGTGTTCAAAATATTTAAGTTTTCTTTGTTTAATTCTCTTTACCAGCCACCTTTCTTCAATATTAAGTTCTTGTAGTGTGAATATATTTGTTCTTTTTTGTGTCCATGATGTTTGAAGAACTCTTCTGTAGCATTTGGATTCAAAGGCATTTATGTGTTTCTTAGCTGTTTTGTTAAGTTTGTGGCGTATAGTGAGATAAAAAAATACCATGTCTTTAATTTCAGACTTGGTGATTTGTACTTCATGTCAGTGTATTGTGTATTGATTAAAAGCTCAAGATTTAGGCATAATTAGCATACAATATGCCAAGGAAGGGACAACCTGCTATGTGCTTATGTGACAGTGGTGTATCAGTTACTGGATGTTTAGCTGTAGGAAGTGATTTTTTTTTTTTTGGTATAGAGTAGGCCTAATTAGAATAGGTTCACCAGTTGTATGCGGATAGCTTAGGAGTTGTTAGGATTTAGCTAGCTAGGGAAATCAAGTCATTCAACGGTTAGACTGCTAGTGATCGCATTTTGGCCGGTAATTTCACGCCAGGGTCCTCAACTGTAGAGTTGGAGGAGAAGTTCTCTAGATAAGTATAGAAATAGTGGTGTGTATGCTTAGGGGTGTTGTCTGGTAGCTGTTCAAGTCATCGAAGAAGACAGCACTTCCAGTCAGCTGTGGCACCTTTAGCCTTGGCCTGGTGCAGTCCTGGTTCCTGTATACATGCAAACGTGTCGAGCGCAGCAGAACGGAACTTTGTATGCTTCTGGAGGTATTAAAGTGCCTGCTACTTCCCTTTCGTCACCGTCAACGCAGACTAGGAGAGATATCGTTATTATAAACTTTGAATCCTGTTTCCTCTGGCTTCCAGTTGCAGTACGTCCAAGATATTATTAACATTTTTGCCTTGGAGCATTCCAGTTGGGAAAAGTATATTTGTGCATAGAACAGTTGGTATCATCAGCTCGCCAGCTGTCCTCTTTACTTGCGGATTATAGAACAGTGCCAGTTTTGTGTTTGGACATTTGAGACAGTACATATATTCGTGAATCCCTTTCAGGATTAGTTAACTTTGTGGCAGTGTTGCTATATTATCGATATTGCATTGTTTTGTGTCATATTTTGTTTTGATATTATTACATTACTAATATCAACAGTAATAGGTAATCTTAATAATTAGGTCTTGAATCCTTTGTGGAGTTGTGCATCTATTATATTATAGACTCAAAATGTCTCACACAGACGAGTGTCCATGTGGCAGTGGAGTACAGCCTCCAGAACATATCCTACAAGAATGTCCAAAGCATGCTGACCTGAGGCGTGAGACATGGCCAGAGGACACAAGATCGGGGCAAAAACTTTGGGGCTCATATCAGGATCTGGAGAGGACTGCGGGCTTTGCCATGTCGACAGGGATCAGGATCTGAAGTGACCAAAAACCTCGAACGTAGAAGAAGAAGAAGAATTACATTAGAGATGTGTTTTATAGTTGAAAGAAGTAGTATCTTGCTGTAGGTAAACGACGCACGATGGCTTCAGCTCCGTCTACGTCAGATTTGCTGGGCTTACTGCAAGATTCCCTGTTCCAAGTCAGTAATGACTTGAAGTTCAGCCAGGTGATGGCAATTGTAGAAAGATTTGACCGGGACACAGAAAAGTTAAAACAGTGGCTGGATGAGCTTAATAAGGTCATGGAGGTGAGAGCTGCCGATCTGCCACCGAAGAAGAACTTGGTGTACCTGCGCCCCACTGGTTCCATGGCGGAATTTGTCAAGCAGCGCCTCCATCTTCAGGAGTCCTGGGAGGAGTTTGTGTCTCTTCTGTTAGCACGCTACGGTGTGCTGCAGACTCCTCACGAGGCCTGGCGTACGCTAGCCTCCACCCGACAGACTCCTGGAGAGTCAGTTCAAGCATTGTCTGACCGAATCAGTGAGGCAGCCAGAGGTGCCTACTCTGCAGCGGAATTGGTATCTCCGCTGGCTCAGAGGCAACTGGTGCAGTCCTTCATAGATGCATTACTCCCCAGAGATTGAAGACCAAGTTAGTAGGAGAGAAACCTATTACTTTTGGTAAAGCCGTAGATATTACTTTAGAAGACACTATGCGTATAAAGTCGGTGAATCTTAGTTTGTGGGTCCCGGTAGGCTCTTTTGTTTCAGGTTCACTGTCCACCAATGAGATGACGGCAGGGAATGAGACGTCACGCCCTGTTTCTCAAAGAGTGCAGCTAGTTGCGCATCAAGAAAAGTCATCATGTCCTGCATCACAAAGAGAAGAAGGTAGGGTCGACCAGCAGAGCTCGAACACAGGACGAAACAAGCCTGTCCGTTCAACGCCACAAGGAAGCAAGACACGCTTTAACTGTGGAGTACCTGGCTATATTGCCAGATTTGGTAGGCAGCAGCCCAGAAGTAATCTGTCACCAGTTAAACTGACAAGCCGGCGCATTGTCAGCTCGTGTGCGTTCGACAGGGTCTTCACACCATCCAGGTCTGTCAAACGATCCGTTTCGTTTTCACATGCTACACCACTACTCTCGGTGGCTGCGAATCCCCCAACTCCTACTTCTGTCCTTGTTTCTGTTGTGTCTTGTAGAGAAGGACGTTATTAGACACAAGTGGTAATGTTTGTTTCATCAAGGATTCTGTGTACGGATCCTTACCATCTGCTCCTAAACACTTGCCGACTAGGATTACTCTGCAGACTGTTACTGCAGCTTCAATGAGAGTAACTGGCAGAGTTTATCTACCTATTTCTGTTGCTGGTGTTACGATTTCTTATTGCTTCTGTGCGGTTTGTAACACGAACCGTTCCGCCAATTTTTGGCGTGATTTTCTGTCTCGTTCTGGTGCTGTCATAGACATATAAGTCTAATACATTCAACATACACAACAAGAAAATTTCATTAGAGTTGGATGCACATATTGCTACTGTTCTTCGTGTTCATCGTTCTTCTCTTCTTTCTTCACGTTCTATCAAACTTTTTCCTCTGAAACTTAAGGCCCAGCCATATTTCCCTTGAGAAAATTCTTATATGGTGCAGAGTATAGAGATCACCTTTCTTACTGCCACAACCGGAGATAGAGCTGGTAGACGCTCATTCTGTGATCTCCACACTCGTCACTATCACGTGATGACGTTGATCAACCAACATCAAACTTAAACGCGGATGCGTTCTCTGTAGATTGACTTCATTCATAGTGTCAGTGGACTTTGTTGAGCAAGAAACTGGTAATGTAGAGTCAACAACTGAAAGTCGTTTGGAGGATAACGTTCGACAGGTTCAGTGCCCAGATGTGCACAAGAACATTATTCCCAGTTTGGTGGCACAGAATACAGAAGTCTTTGCCTTGGCTGATTCCGAGATTTCTCACACCTCAACAGTGCAGATGGAGATTGATACAGGCGATCACTCACCAATCTCCAGGAAACCATATCGTACTCCTTTAGCGAATAGAGAGGTGATAGAGAAGGCCGTTGAGAAAATGCTGCGAGACGGAATCATTTCCCGCACGATCTCAGAGTGGTCATCACCAGTTGTCTTGGTGACTAAGAAAGATGGTACGCATCGTTTCTGTTGCGACTAACGTGCACTCAATGCTGTGACGCGTTCATTGTCGTATCTATTGCCACGCACTGAGGATATTTAGAGCACGATAAGTAAATTCAAGTTTTTCAGCACCTTGGATGCTCGTTGTGGCTTTTGGTGTATTCCTTTGTCCGATGATCCACAGCAGAAGTCAGTTTTCAGCTCCCATCTCGGCTGTTTCCGTTGGAATTATATTCGATTTGGTTTAAAAGGGGCACTATCTACCTTTGTAGCACTCGTGGACACAGTATTACAAGGCTTAGGAAAGTTCACACAAGCTTACGTCGATGACATACTGGTGCTCACTGATGAAACGATCGAAGATCATGTTCGTGATCTTTAGACGGTATTCAACCGGTTGCACGAGCATAAAGTGAAGTTCAGTGCATCGAAATACCACTTTGCGGCCTTTAATACAAAGTATCTGGGATATGTGATCAGTCAGTCGGGCATATCCCCTGATCCTGAGAAGGTCAGCCATTGCCGAAATGCCGTCTCTTTTGAATGTGAAGGATATGCGCTCTTTTCTGGGGACGTGTAGTTATTATAGAAGTTTCACTCTCCATTTTTCGGAGATCGTGGCTCCTATTGTTGTCATCATCAATAAGGGTTATTCATTTAAATGGTCTACAGTCTGTCAAATGGTGTGTGAGTTTCCGAAAGATAGCCCTGCGATGTAACCGCTTCTCTCGCATCCTGATTTTCAGAAACCACTTACCATGTGTACAGATGCCTTCAGTGTTAGTGTTGGAGCCTGTTTGGTGCAGACGGCTTCCACTTCTGATGGTCTCTCTGTTGAAGAGCCAATTTATTTTCTTTCGCAGAAGCTATCGCACTCTCAGACTAAGTGGTCCATTTTCGAGAAAGAGAAGCATATGCTGTCCATTACGCCACGCAGAAGTTGAAGTATTTTCTGGCGAATAGACACTTCGTTGTAAAGTCTGGCCATAGATCCCTTGGTGGATACGTTCCTCAGTCGGCAGGAGATGTCAGACATCAAGTTGCAGAGGTGGTTTGCTAACCTCCGCACCTTGAACTTCGAGATGTTTCATCCGGGTGCCAGGAATCAAGCCTTAGCTCGTTTCCATGGTACCACCTCTGTCCCAGTACCAGCACACGTTGTGTCCAGGGACGTACTTCAGCCACAAGGGACTGAGACGTGTGACGTCAGATCAGTGAGCGTCGCTGAGGCCTATTCATAGGCAGACTATGTTGGATTGCTCATCTCAGACTGACCTGCCGTGTCTGTGTCAGTTGAAAGAGGACGTAGATCGGGCGACAAACACCTTCTGTCCTACAGTACATGATGTAGCCATTATCGTTTCGTTATCTAGTGGGAGTTTCCAGCGGCAGTATATTCCAGATCGTTTTAGATCCAAGTCTCCGCGTCCCACTAGAGAGAGAGAGAGAGAGAGAGAGAGAGAGAGAGAGATATTACCTTCCACCTCCTCCTCGTTTTGTTCCTAGGGTTCTGCCATGGTTCCCGTTGGAAATCTAGCGGAGAGTGGATACTGGGGTTCAACCCTCAGATATGGAGGTGGATGCTGGGGTTCAACCCTCAGACCACTATATGGAGGTGGATGCTTCCGCATCAGCAGTTCCCATGTCGGTGGAGGATCTTCGATCCCGACACAGACGGAAGCAGAGGAAGCGAGTTGAGATCTGTCATCAGTTTTAGAAGGAACACTGTCCTCACAGTGAAGATTATTTTCTTGACGAGACTTTAACAAGTGCCGCCTGTGATTCGGAGACGGATCACTTGTACACCTCGGATCGTGAACTAGTTGTGGCAAAAGGACAATTACTCGAGGATGATTGATTGATTGTGAACCTTGACCACTTTAATATGAAAATGGTTCATAGGGCGCTTGTGCAGAAGTTCCCTTTCCTCGAGTTCGATGAGAGGAAACAGTATAATAAACATGTTGTGATTAATATCATAGATCCCATTACTCCTCCATCTGTGTAGTTTGAAACTGTTGACTACATTTCCACAAGCAAACGTAGACACTAGACAGATAGTGTTCTTTATAAGGAGTACATCCTTTACTCCTGTCCTGTATTTCTAAAACTTCAAATATGACCTGAAATAAATAGCTCAGAATTATTGCTGTAAATACGAGGGTCATACCGAAAGTTGTGAGGAAAAATTTTAAAAATCAGAATTTATAGATAGAGAAAATATAAATGTATCAATTTAATCTGCATCCTTTTCATCACTTTTCAACATAATCTCCATTTCTCTGCACACAATTTTCCCATAGCTCTGAAAGTTTGAAAATACCCTCCTGGTAGAATTCCGTTCCAGCTGGCCGAAGGCACAGATGCACTGCTTTCTGGACATTCTCTCCTGTGTCGTTGTGATGGCCTCGCATTTGTTCTTTCATAAAACCGAAAAGATGGTAATCACTGGGTGCCAGGTTGGGGCTATAGGCAGGGTGTGGAAGAATTTCCCAACCTATTTTCTGAATTTCCTCAGTTGTCCGGTTTTTCTCACAGCTTTGTGATCTTCAGTCAACAAACGTGGGACCCAGCGGGCATAAACTTTTATATAGCCTAGGGTTTCAATCATTTCCAGAACTGTATTGTGTCCTATTCCAAGATTTACAGCAATTTCAGATTCTGTGACACATCTGTCTTGTTTCATGATGTCGTCAACCGTTTCCACGTTGTGTTCAGTGGAGGAAGTTCGAGGGTGACCGCTGCGAGGCATATTTTGGATGCTTTTGTTTCCATCTTTGAAATGTTTCACCCACCTCCTAACACTGCTAGCACCCATACACATATCTCCATAAGCAAGGTGAAGTCTTTGGTGAATTTCAGCAGCGGGGACTTGTCAAGCCTTGTGACTTCATCTCATTCTCCATCCATATCAACACTCATCTTCCCATACAATAAAACTTATGTCTTGAATTTGAACCTACATTTCTGGCTGTTCCTAAGAACTTGCATTGCTGTTAAGTAGTAGCCTGAGAAATGAAGTCTAACAGTTCTGTGGTCGTCTAGCGGGAATAAGGAGAGAGCCTGTGTCGTTATGTGTTTCTTATGGGATACTAAAGAAACAAAACTTGAAGGTGCTTAGATCAATCTAGTAAATTTGATCCTGGGAGTAAACTTCATAAAACTGTTCTCCCACTAGGTACTTTCTACACAACAGTTGAGCAGAATGATATACCTTTAGTTCTGTGTCACACTACACATTCGCCTTTAGTTCTGTGTCAGACTACACATTCGCCTTTAGTTCTATGTCACACTACACATTCGCCTTTAGTTCTGTGTCAGACTACACATTCGCCTTTAGTTCTGTGTCAGACTACACATTCGCCTTTAGTTCTATGTCACACTACACATTCGCCTTTAGTTCTGTGTCACACTACACATTCGCCTTTAGTTCTGTGTCACACTACACATTCGCCTTTAGTTCTATGTCAGATTACACATTCGCCTTTAGTTCTGTGTCAGACTACACATTCGCCTTTAGTTCTGTGTCAGACTACACATTTGCCTTTAGTTCTGTGTCAGACTACACATTCGCCTTTAGTTCTGTGTCAGACTACACATTCGCCTTTAGTTCTGTGTCAGACTACACATTCGCCTTTAGTTCTATGTCACACTACACATTCGCCTTTAGTTCTATGTCACACTACACATTCGCCTTTAGTTCTGTGTCAGACTACACATTCGCCTTTAGTTCTGTGTCAGACTACACATTCGCCTTTAGTTCTATGTCACACTACACATTCGCCTTTAGTTCTGTGTCAGACTACACATTCGCCTTTAGTTCTGTGTCAGACTACACATTCGCCTTTAGTTCTGTGTCACACTACACATTCGCCTTTAGTTCTGTGTCACACTACACATTCGCCTTTAGTTCTGTGTCACACTACACATTCGCCTTTATTTGGTGCGGCGTTGGCCCGTCTGTTCTAAGTCCCAGCGACGTACTAGTTTACACCTGTAGAAAAGAACCTAATTAAATCCATAAGAAAAGGATAGTAGTCATTCTTTGGCTATATGATGTGAGGAGAAGGGTTTGAAAGCATCATAACAACAGGAACAATAAATGAGAATAGTAAAATAAAAACATCATGTATAGTCTAACACAAGGGCTCAGTAAAAAAAAAGTCACCAGCTGAGCTGACGGAAAATCTCAAGGAGAACCATAACTGGCAATATAAAACAGCACATGATGATGATGAGAATCGAAGATTTTCTCCACAAAATAATACTCTGTATCTTTCTAAGAGCTCCAATTTGTCTGCTCTTGTACAGCCTTTTCTCACATTTTATATCAATACATTCAGATAGTTCACAAAAAAAAACGGAAACAGACTGATATCATTCTCTACCAGAGCAGAGCACTATGTTTTTAGAATTTTCATCCTTTTACTAAATGGGTACAATATTTAATTAGACTTGTGGTTTCTTAAAAATCACATTGGAGAAATATGTTATTAAAATATAATATTCATTCGTTAATAAATGTGAACAGTAAGCTTTTAAATTATTCATTTTTAAAAAACCTAATCAGTGCAGTATGATACAAGACTATTCATTCTTTTTTACGTAATCGGAGCTATATATTTTAGAATATTTAATCTTTAGCACATCAGAGTAGTATGTTATTAGAATATTTATTCTGTAGCACATCACAGCAATATGTTATTAGAATATTTATTCTGTAACACATCACAGCAATATGTTATTAAAATATTTATTCTGTAGCACATCACAGCAATATGTTATTAAAATATTTATTCTGTAGCACATCACAGCAATATGTTATTAAAATATTTATTCTGTAGCACATCACAGCAATATGCTATTAGAATATTTATTCTGTAGCACATCACAGCAATATGTTATTAGAATATTTACTCTTTACCAAATCAGAGCAATATGATGCAGAATATTAATTCTGTACTAAATCAGTGCAATATGCTTTAGGCTATTAATTCTTTTTAACGAATCATAGCAATATGTTTTACAAGAAAATTCATTTTTTTACCATATGCTCATAAGCTAGCCTACCCAGAATGTGTGTATATATCATATTTGATTTCTATACGTACTTTGAATTTGGTTCCCCTCTGTTCGCAAATCAAATGTAAACAAGGGACACAATCAATAAAATGATCAAACGTGTATATTCTTATGTTATTATTTGATTTAAAGATTAAGTGAAATGTATAATCTTTGTGTGTAAAATATATATGTTAGTTTCACCGCTTCTGCTTATAAAATTAACGTAGACACACAAATAATTGCTGGAAATAACCTGGTATTGTACGCACCGCATTGTTATTGGAAAATCAAAAGTTTTGCAATATTAAACGTATAATAATAGTGCAAAGGGAAGATGCAGTTCTGCCTCTAACAGGTGAGAGTGTGGGTACCACTAGGCTCGGAGCTGTGAGAAACACTGGCAAATTAGATATAGTGGGGATCAGAGGAGATATATGAAAACATGACAGTGACAAGTTAGATATAGTGGGAATCAGAGGAGATATATGAAAACATGACAGTGACAAGTTAGATATAGTGGGAATCAGAGGAGATATATGAAAACATGACAGAGATAAGTTAGATATAGTAGGGATCAGAAGAGATATATGAAAACATGACAGTGACAACTTAGATATAGTAGGGATCAGAGGAGATATATGAAAACATGACAGTGACAACTTAGATATAAATGGGGATCAGAGGAGATATATGAAAACAGGACAGCTGGTAATCTGCAGCAGCAGAGAAATAAATTACCTTTGTTGCGAGTTCTACCTCAAAGAAAAAAGTATGGAGCGTGACAGCAAAGACGCTTTCAAAGAAACATTCCAAAGTGAGTGGACTGTGTGAACTTTGAACTTTTCAGAGAATTTTTTTTTATAGCAGAAGGTTTGGCTGTCGTATGGAACTGACACTATTCTTGTGAGGAACGTACATGTGTTCAGTTAAGTGAAAATTCATTAATTATAAATGGATGTACTCTGTCTGAGTGTTTGTTATTAAAGTTGTTTCGAGTGGAAACTGATTATAAATCTGCCACTGAAAGAGCCGGGTGGGGCTGAATGTGTGAAGTAACTAAGAAGTAGAGACTGGGTAGAGATGGCTGAAGACCATGTTCTGAGATCTCTCTCTCTCTCTCTCTCTCTCTCCATCTCTCTCTCTCTCTCTCTCTCTCTCTCTCTCTCTCTGAACCTTAAGTGCCCAGGGCACATGGGGCTTCCGCAAGGGTTTTCCACAAATGCCTGTCCTTTGCCTTTTTTCTGCTCTTGCCCAGGTGAGCCCTCTATTGCTCAACATCCTCTCTGTTGTTCTTCTCCATGTCTCTTTTGGTCTACCCTTACTTCTGTTCCCCCGTGGTGTCCACCTTAGTGCTATTTTTGGTAGTGAGTTGTCAGTCATTCGGAGCATATGTCCCAACCATCGCCAGCGTCTTTCCTCGATAATTACTTTTAGTGGCTCCATCTGCATTTCTGCCAACAAAATGTTATTTCTTATGGTGTTTGGCCAAAATATTTTTCTAATTCCTCATAAACATTTAGTCTGGAAAGAATTCAACTTGTTTTCTATGGTTTTGGTGATTTTCCAGCATTCACTTCCATAGAGTAGTACACTTAGAACATTACTCTTAAATATCCTGATTTTCGTATTCATGCTTAGTTTTTTAGATTTCCATATAGTCTGTAGCACTGCAAAAGCCTGGTTTGCGCTAGTAAGTCTGCTGTTGATGTCCTCTGTGCTGTCTCCATTTTCTACTACTCTACTGCCAAGGTATACAAATTCATTGACCTCCTCCACTAACTTGCTATCTACTCTGAGTACATTTCTGTTGTTCACATTTTGCTTCATTAACTTTGTCTTTCCTACGTTGATCTTTAGTCCTATGTTGTTTGCATTCTGAGTTAGCTTGTTTATTTTATCTTGCGTATCTTTGTGGCTGCTTGATAATAGACAAATGACGTCCGCAAAGTCAAGGTCCTCCAGCACTGTGTCAAGGGTCCATTGTAATCCTCTGCGTTTGTCTGATGTTGCCTCCTTCATTAACCAGTCTACTGCCAAGATAAATAATGTTGGTGATAGTACACATCCATGCTTCACTCCTGTTTGTACCCTAAAGCTGTTGGAGGTATGTTCTCCACAGATCACTTTGCATTGAAAACCCTCATATAGGGCTTTGATTACATTCACTATCTTATGGGGGAGGCCATGCCATCTTAGGATTTTCCACAGTGCATCTCTGTTGACACTATCAAAGGTTTTCTCAAAATCCATAAACAATACATATGTTGTGCTATGCCACTCATTTGCCTGTTCTAATATTTGTCTAAGTACAAATATGTGGTCTATGCGTCAACAGAATTGTACCAGCATCATCATCATCATGAACTACCATGTTGGTTCTGTTTCAAAGAATAGAAATGAACTACCATGTTGGTTCTGTTTCAAAGATTAGAAATGAACTATTATGATGGTTCTGTTTCAAAGATTAGAAATGAACTACCATGTTGGTTCTGTTTCAAAGATTAGAAATGAACTATTATGATGGTTCTGTTTCAAAGATTAGAAATGAACTACCATGTTGGTTCTGTTTCAAAGACTAGAAATGAACTACACTACCATGTTGGTTCTGTTTCAATTCTATCAATCATGTTTTTCTTACAAGAAGTAATATCTATCAGATTTAATGTTACTAAAATAGTCTTTAACAATAATCCAGTATCCAGGTGATCACGTATCCATCATCCATGCCCTTTGTTGGCCATCGACTAAGCAATCTCTGTCCAATACGTTGTTGTGAGCTGCAAGGCAGGAACAAATTCTCTCCATCTCTCACGGTCTTCTGCCAGCCTTTATTAAAAATGTGCCCCAGCTGTGCTGCATGCTGCTGCGATCACCATCAGGTAGTTTTTAGTCCGCCTCTTTCTTTCTTCCCCCCCCCCCTCCCCCCGGTGTCAAATGAATGAATGTTTTAATGATAATACTCTTTGGAGCATGCGACCAATCCACGTGATCTGAAGAGACCCAAGTAATATGCTGCCAAGGTATGTGAAGGTTTCTGTCACTATCAGTTTCTGCTCATTAATTTTAATTGCTGTTTGATGTTCAATGTTTGTTTTCTTTCATTATTTCTGACCTCTTTATATTGATGTTCAGCTCCACTTGTCTGCTGATTCTATCTAGAGCGCTTTTTTTTCTCCTGTATGTGGTGGCAAGTAAGTGCTATGAGTGTTAAATCATCCGCTTCATTCAAATTCTCAAGCATGGAGAACATTGTCCATCTAATACCTCTTTGGGCGACTTCTGTTGTTATGTTCACCATTCAGTCTATGACAATGATGAAAAAGGTATCTGATAATGTACATCGTTGTCTAAGCCTTGTTTGCACCTCAAATTGTATGACTCTGACCAACACTATACGTGAAACTGGCTTAGAAACTTCTGATTATTTCTACGAGATGGCATAGTATTCCATAATCTCTCAAGTTTCTGTATATACGTTATGTACAATACCAAACGCTTCTTTCAAAATCAATAAAGTTTATATGTAGCTGTCTCTGGTACTCTGAGCATTGTTTCTTAGTGTGAATATGTTGTCTATGCATGAATGTGTTGTCTGTGCTTGAATGTATTCTCTGTGCATGAATGTGTTGTCTATGCATGAATGTGTTGTCTATGTATGAATGTGTTGTCTGTGCTCGAATATGTTGTCTGTGCTTGAATGTGCTGTCCATGCTTGAATATGTTGTCTGTGCATGAATGTGTTGTCTATGCTTGAATGTGTTGTCTGTGCTTGAATATGTTGTCTATGCATGAATGTGTTGTCCATGCTTGAATATGTTGTCTATGCATGAATGTGTTGTCTGTGCATGAATGTGTTGTCTATGCATGAATGTGTTATCTGTGCATGAATGTGTTGTCTATGCATGAATGTGTTGTCTATGCTTGAATGTGTTGTCTATGCATGAATGTGTTGTCTATGCTTGAATGTGTTGTCTATGCATGAATGTGTTGTCTGTGCTTGAATGCGTTGTCTGTGCATGAATGTGTTGTCTGTGCATGAATGTGTTGTCTGTGCATGAATGTGTTGTCTATGCATGAATGTGTTGTCTATGTATGAATGTGTTGTCTATGTATGAATGTGTTGTCTATGCTCGAATATGTTGTCTGTGCTTGAATGTGTTGTCTGTGCATGAATGTGTTGTCTGTGCATGAATGTGTTGTCTATGCATGAATGTGTTGTCTGTGCATGAATGTGTTGTCTATGCATGAATGTGTTGTCTATGCATGAATGTGTTGTCTATGCTTGAATGTGTTGTCTATGCATGAATGTGTTGTCTGTGCTTGAATGCGTTGTCTGTGCATGAATGTGTTGTCTGTGCATGAATGTGTTGTCTGTGCATGAATGTGTTGTCTGTGCATGAATGTGTTGTCTATGCATGAATGTGTTGTCTATGTATGAATGTGTTGTCTATGTATGAATGTGTTGTCTATGCTCGAATATGTTGTCTGTGCTTGAATGCGTTATCTGTGCTTGAATGCGTTGTCTCTGCATGAATGTGTTGTCTGTGCATGAATGTGTTGTCTGTGCATGAATGTGTTGTCTATGCATGAATGTGTTGTCTATGCATGAATGTGTTGTCTATGTATGAATGTGTTGTCTATTCTCGAATATGTTGTCTGTGCTTGAATGTGCTGTCCATGCTTGAATATGTTGTCTGTGCATGAATGTGTTGTCTATGCATGAATGTGTTGTCTGTGCTTGAATATGTTGTCTATGCATGAATGTGTTGTCCATGCCTGAATATGTTGTCTATGCATGAATGTGTTGTCTGTGCATGAATGTGTTGTCTATGCATGAATGTATTGTCTGTGCATGAATGTGTTGTCTATGCTTGAATGTGTTGTCTATGCATGAATGTGTTGTCTATGCTTGAATGTGTTGTCTGTGCTTGAATGTGTTGTCTGTGCTTGAATGTGTTGTCTGTGTATGAATGTGTTGTCTGTGCATGAATGTGTTGTCTGTGCATGAATGTGTTGTCTATGCATGAATGTGGTGTCTATGCATGAATGTGTTGTCTATGCATGAATGTGTTGTCTGTACATGAATGTGTTGTCTGTGCATGAATGTGTTGTCTGTGCATGAATGTGGTATCTGTGTATGAATGTGTTGTCTGTGCATGAATGTGTTGTCTATGCATGAATATGTTGTCTATGCTTGAATGTGTTGTCTATGCATGAATGTGTTGTCTGTGCCTGAATATGTTGTCTATGCACAAATGTGTTGTCTATGCATGAATGTGTTGTCTGTGCTTGAATGTGTTGTCTATGCATGAATGTGTTGTCTATGCATCGTCTGCTACTTCTAAATCCTGCTTCTTCATATCTCAGTTTCTGATCTACTGCTGCTGAGATCCTGTTGATGAAGACTTTTCCTAATGTTACTTCGAACAGAGATGAGAATAATTCCTCTCTCCCGCTGTTGCAGTCTGTAACGTCTCTTTTTGATATTTTAATTATAATTACCAGGTTACATTTTATGGTAATTGTTGCAGCGTACCAGATTTTGTAACGCAGCGGCAGTAACCGTTCTACTGTTACTTCTACTGTTACTTCTGCATCTGTTTTGAAAAAGACAGGGAAATTATTTTGTTTGTATATATTATGGAATTTACCTAATATTACCTAATAAGAATTGGCATCAATTGTTTGGACCAGTATATATATATATATATATATATATATATATATATACTTATACTAGAATACAAAGTGCACTAGAAATTAATCACACAATGTGAGGTAATTCAAATACATTGTTATAACACGGTACACTTACCATCTTGAACAAAATACCAAAATATATGCGACAATAAAAAACAACATTTATCACATGAAAAGAGTGTGACAAAAATACCATTTGTTTTCGTTCTTTATTATTATTATTATTATTATTATTATTATTATTACTATTTCTTTACGATCAGAGATTGGGCAAAAATGCCTTGTACAAATATCTCCACCATCAGCTAAACATTTCTTGTAGAAAACATTAATTTACCAGTAAATGCATCACTCAGAAGCCGATGATTAAGATGAATGAGACATGTTATAATCAATGATAAAAGTAATAATTAAAAACTTATTTTAAAAGTACATTTTTTGGATATAGCAACAATTACAAGCTTTTCATTCGTCCGGGGCGTTTTACAGTGATTGTAGGAGGAAGATGCTTCACGATGGCCTACGTAGCACCGGTGACTGTCTCCTCCGTAGGCACGTAGTGCTCCAAAGTGACCCTTCATATATCCCAAAACAGAGCCAAGATATCCTTCCCCGCCTATGGCTGTATGCTGAAATTGTGTGATTTTGGTCAGGAAATATGGCGCCATTCCTTGCACATTTTATTGGTTTCCAGTTGGTGGTACTGGACCCATGTTTCATCTCTGGTGAGAGTTCTTCCTTGGAAGCCATCACCTTCAGCTTCAAAGCGCCGCAGAAGTTCCTGACATGCATCAGCAAGTCAGGCTTTCAATTCTCCAGTCAGCTGGCGTTGGCACCAACTGTGCAGCAACTTTATGGAACTGTAGAACATCATGAACAGTATGGTGTGCTGATCTGTGACTCGTAATCCAGACAAGAGGCTTTTTCATTCACTGTGGCTTCCGCTGCTGCGATGGCCTCTGACTACTGCATGTGCCTGAGCTGGTAGAGGAGAGCTTGTGACAGAGCTAACACTGTTTCCAAACTTCCTGCTCCATTCATACACTTGCTGCAGTGACAGACATGCATCACTGTTCTGTTCTTTTATTGTTCGATGGATTTTCACGCGTCTAGTCTCTTCACTACACACACACACACACACTCACACACACACACACAACACACACACAATAACAGAACGGTGCTTTTTTTTATGCATGTTGCAAGTGGTTCCGCCATTTTTATACTACGTACTTCCCCGCCCCCATGTAGCATTCCAGCTTCGTGCTGCCACCTGTCGGCCAATCTTCAGACCACGCCTATCACTGTTACTAACTCCCAGGACATTCGCTCTGTTTCTAAATTTTATTGCACTTTTAAGGTTTTCCTTGCTCTCTCTCTCTCTCTCTCTCTCTCTCTCTCTCTCTCTCTCTCTCTCTCTCACTGAACCTTAAGTGCCCAGGGCACATGGGGCTTCCGCAAGGGTTTTCCACAAATGTCTGTCCTTTGCCTTTTTTTCTGCTCTTGCCCAGGTGAGCCCTCTATTGCTCAACATCCTCTCTGTTGTTCTTCTCCATGTCTCTTTTGGTCTACCCTTACTTCTGTTCCCCTGTGATGTCAATCTTAGTGCTATTTTTGGTAGTGAGTTGTCAGTCATTCGGAGCACATGTCCCAACCATCGCCAGCGTCTTTCCTCAATAATTGTTGTCAGTGGTTTCATCTGCATTTCTGCTAATAAGATGTTATTTCTTATGGTGTTTGGCCAAAATATTTTTCTAATTCTTCGTAAACATTTAGTCTGGAAAGAATTCAACTTGTTTTCTATGGTTTTGGTGATTTTCCAGCATTCACTTCCATAGAGTAGTACACTTAGAACATTACTCTTAAATATCCTGATTTTCGTATTTATGCTTGGCTTTTTAGATTTCCATATAGTCTGTAGCACTGCAAAAGCCTGGTTTGCTCTAGTAAGTCTACTGTTGGTGTCCTCTGTGCTGTCTCCATTTTCTACTACTCTGCTGCCAAGGTATACAAATTCATTGACCTCCTCCACTAACTTGCTATCTACTCTGAGCACATTTCTGTTGTTCACATTTTGCTTCATTAACTTTGTCTTTCCTACGTTGAAATACATTGTTATAATAAGGTACACTCACCAGCTGGAAGAGAATGACAGGAGCGTGCGTCAGTAATAAACAACAATTAGCTCATGAAAGTGGGTGATATACATGCCTTCTATCAAAAATCGCACAAAAAACACTTTCTCAAAAATATACACTAAGAACTACAAATTTCTTGCAGAAAATACTAATTTATCAGCGATTGGACCACTCAGTAGCTGATAATTAAGAAAGATGTTTGAGGCAATCTACAATCAATGATTAAAATATACTTCAAAACATATTTTTAAAAGTTAATTTCTGGGAAAATCAACAATTTAAGGCTTGTCATAAATGCCTTGTCCGCCAGCCCCCTAGATTCCGAGAAAGACCTATATACAACTATGCCTACGATGCCTATGGTGACATTTTGGGCTAAATGTGTGGGGGTAAATAGGGATACCGCAGATTAATTGCTAGCCTGGGTGAGGGAAGTGAAATATGGGGGGGGGGGGGTGGGGAGGTTTGGGGGTGAAGTAAACATCAAAGACCCGAAATTAACTATCTTGTATGTTCTTGTTCAATTCTATCAGTCGTGTTTTGTTATAGGAAGTAATATCTACCTGATTTAATTTCTTTAGCATAGTCTCTCACAACAGCCCAAAGAAAAAGAGGTCGACCACGTGAAACTCTAAAGAGGATATTGACAAAGAGAGGACTGACAAAGAGACCAAATTAGTGGGCATAAAAATCCCTTGATGAGGTTGAAAAGCTCGCCGAAAAAAGGAAAACTTGGCGAACCACCATGTGGTCCCTATGTAACACTCAACGACACAGGAAAGATGTAAGATGTAATTAAGTCTCTCACAATAATCAACTATCCTGATGACTACATCGACCTGATCTTTTTACTTTTGTGTATTATACAAGGCACTTATACTATTTTAATGGATGGAAGTCTTTACTTCTCTAATTCTCTTATCTTTACTGTTAGTCTATTATAAATTCTCCACTGTATACAAAATCATTCAATATACTTGACGTTCAGTAAAGTCTACAATATATAAATTTAACTTTACAATATAACTCCTATGACATACAAATGTTGGAACACCTATTCCAACTAAACTAAGGAAACATGGTTTATACGCCTGAATAGATTATACACAGTTCAAATAAAACACAACACAGAAACATTTAAATTTAACTGTGGCACAACAGCAGCATACGGCGAACTCCTTCTTACATAAGGAGGGTTTATCATCTGGAACATGATGATAATCAAACATGATATGATGTGCAGAAATGTGACAAGTGACATATCCCAACATTCAGTACAACATGAAGAATGCAATTCCGAGTGGTTATACTTCATTTAACAGACGATAACCGCCATGAGAATTCAAAATCGTTTCAAAATGAGCATCCGATGATGGCAAGCTATGGCTATTTGTGGCATAACGCCACGTTGTTTACCATATGGTACTCTTTGTAATTACCCCTTTACAACATTTTCAGCCAATCGTTGGCTTTCACTTTCTGCACCACTTCGTCTGTCTGGGTGAAATTTCTGCCAGACTCTGTCGAGGATGAGGCCAAACAGCTCAGTTTATATTTTCCATCAAGTTTTCGTGTTTTTAATCTGTTGTTTTTTTTTTAGTTTATTTGATCCTTGAAAAAGGCTTTTTCAGAAATATTGGATTGTTGTATATCCGTCATCTAAATGTACTCATTCTTGCCAATCTTGTTTCTGCTCTCTTTCCTCACTCTTTCTATCTTTTTTTCTAAAACTGAATCATACACTCACTTATTTTCATTACAAGAAACAATCTTATCTTATATCCTTCCCGTGCCGTTAAACGTCACACAGGGCTCGCAAAGTAGTTCGCCAATTTTTCCTGCTTTCAGCGAGTCTTTCAACCTCATCAAGGGATTTTATGCCTGTTAATTTGGCCTCTCTTGACAATGTCCTCTTCAGAGTTTCACGCGGTCTGCCTCTTTTTCTTTGGCCTGTTGTGTTCCACTTGATAGCTTGTTTTGGGATTCTCTGATCGTTTCTTCTCTACAAGTGACCAACATACGTCCATCTCCTTTTCCTGATCACCCATGAGACTGGTTGTTGTTCGCTCATCTCTCTTATCTTTGCATTATTTCAAGAAACAATGGGAACAGTAAAATTAACATTACGCTTAAAAAGTAAATCCTGAATACAGCAACAATCACATCCTATTCCTGTTGAATCCTTTCCATCAGTCACGAGGATTATATGATCCTATTATTTAGTCCGTGATACAGTCTATCAAGTTCTGGAGTCAAGATGGAGGTAACAAACAAACGTAACTTTGTAAAATAAATATCAAAAGAGCAAAATGAAATATTATGTTAGTTCTGTTTCCATTCTATCATCCATGCATTGCTACAAGAATGTATCAAAGCGTTCCAAGAAATACTGCCTGTCTTCTTTAATTCTTTTAAGATAGTTTCTTATAGTGCTTATACTTACCGAGAATTTGAATAGTAGCTGTTGGCAAATCAAGTGCGAAAAGGGACATAATCGTAATAAATACTAGAACATTTGAGCAAACTTATTTCATTGTTTGATTTAGAGATAACGTGAAACGTATAATCTTTTTGTGTAAAATATACATTAGTCTCGCTGCTTCCGCTTATAAAATTATCTTGAACACATGCAAATAATCGTTGGAAATATTCTGGTGTTGTAAGCACTCCAGTGTCATTTTAGAAGTTCAGTACTGCAAATATTCAACTTATAATAGAGATCGTATAACAAAAGACTTAAAATATTATAGTAAAAAAATATAGAAAAAGTTTTCAGACTATCATAAGACAGAAAACACTACATCACGTGACGGCCGCACATGTGAAATTACAATTGAATCTGGAGAAGACACACCTACGGGCTAGATACAGACTAAAAGAAATACGGTCATATTGACCGCGGGAACTGGTCTATGTTGATGGACAAGAGCAGTAGAATGGAGGTGTGTAGTGAAGAAGTAGGAAGAGAAATAGCTCTATTCATGACAGGTGAGAATGTGGGTAAAACCAGGCTCAGAGCTGTGAGAAACACTGACAAGTTAGATATAGTGGAGATCAGAGGAGATATATGAAAACATGACAGTGACAAGTTAGATATAGTGGGAATCAGAGGAGATATATGAAAACATGACAGAGACAAGTTAGATATAGTGGGAATCAGAGGAGATATATGAAAACATGACAGAGATAAGTTAGATATAATGAGAATCAGAGGAGATATATGAAAACATGACAGAGATAAGACAGATATAATGGGAATCAGAGGAGATATATGAAAACATGACAGAGATAAGTTAGATATAGTGGGAATCAGAGGAGATATATGAAAATATGACAGCTGTTGAGCTGTAGCAGCAGAGAAATAAATTAAGTTTGTTGCGAGTCCTTCCTCGTATGAAAAAAGTAATGAAGTTGAGAGCAAAGACGAGGTCAAAGAAACATTGAAAACTGAGTGGATTGTGTGAGTTCTGAACACGTTCGTAGATTTTTGGTAACAACTAATTTGGTGTTGTCAGGATGTGATATCGATAGAACTGACATTCTTCTTGTGTTGAACGTACGTTTGTTCAGACATGTGGGAGTTTCCTGTACTATAAATGGATGTATTCTGTCTGAGTGTTCGTTATTAAAGTTGTTTCTTCTTCTTCTTCTTCTTCTTCTTCGTTCGCTTCTACCACCAAAACCGCACTGTGATCCTACTGAATTTACGAATGTGGTCCTCGTTAGGTCCCGTGGTCTCCTGTGTGGTCCCCGAAAGGACCACACGAGATCCACGAGAGGACCACAAAGGGTTCAGAGTATCGCAGGGCTTTAGCCTGTATTCTTGGTGGGTCTCTGAAGCGGATTGCGTGACACCGTGGTTTTCGTTGCACCAGTTTAGTCTAGAGTTGGACTTTCTCACCGGAAGACCTCGACGTGTTTAGGATATCAGTGCATCCCCGCTGGGTAAGAGACGGTAGCCCACCCAGGCCAGAGTTGGACCTTCTCACCGGAAAACCTCGACGTGTTTTGAGATACCCGTGTATCACCTCCGGGTGAGAGGTGGTTGCCCATCCAGTCCAGAGTTGGACTTTCTCACCGGAAAACCTCATCGTGATTAGGATACGCAAACATCCCCGCCGGGTGAGAGGTGGTTGCCTATCTAGACTGCCCTGGTCCAGTGTCTCCGACTTCAGCATTTTGTGGTCGTGGCCGCTACCCTTCCTAGTTGTGACCAGGATGGAGCTTTTGTCCAGGAGGACGAATCCTCGCCACTAGTGACTTCCACCCCTGGTTTGAGCCGGTTTAGGCATATTATCCCAGTATAGGTGTGTTTGGGACGTGACCGACCTCTAGAGCAGAGGTACTGTGACATGCATAGCCTTCAAGATTCACCTCTGGTGTGAGTCGGTTTAGGCAAAATTCACCAGTATGGGTGTATATCAAGCGTGACCGACCTCTAGAGCGGAGGTGGCATGACATGTCTAGCCATCAAGTTCTACCCCTGGTGTGTGCCGGTTTAGGCATATTTCACCAGTGTAGGTGTATTTCGGACGTGGCCGGCCTCTAGAGCAGAGGTGCCGTGGTATGTATAGCTCTCGTAGAGACACTACTGGACATACTGATTAAATTTCACTCTATCCTTTCCATCATCTTTTCACATCGGCGCAGCACAGCAACCTTTATTTCTTTCCCGCATTTTCTTCCTTGACCAGGAGGAGCTTCACTCCACGCGCAGCATCCGAAGAGTTTCGCCAGCAGTGTCTTAACCTCTGGGACAAGCCGGTTCATGCATTTCACCCGATATGGCTACACTCAGGACGTGGCCGACCTCCAGACCAGAGGTGCCGTGATTTGACTGTTTGCTTCGCTTTATCCTTTCTACCACCTTTTCCGCAGTGATGCTGCGCGGCAACCCCATTTGCACCTTTCTTCGTTGGCCGGGAGGAGCACCGCTCCACGCAAGGCAGCCGAAGAATATCGCCAACAGCGGTAGATGAGCTACCAAACGTGCCACTCATCTACCCTAAGTGTCTGGTTTTCAGGCGCCAGATATTCGCCCTCGCCCCTTCTCCTGTCAGTTTAAACAGTTCTGCCACGGGAAGGTCAGGAGCTGGACTTGACTGCCAGAGGCTGTGTGAGACGCGCGCCGTTGGAGTGGAAATCGAATACTCCACCTCACCTCCGACAATAGCAGTCCTTAGAACCTAAAGTTGTTTCTAGTTGAAACTGATTATAAATCTGGGATCGAAAGAGCCAGGCGAGGCTGAATGTGTGAAGTAACCAAGAAGTAGAGACTGGGTAGAGATGGCTACAGTCCATGTTCTGATATAGCATGCACCAGTTTAGGTGGATCCTACAGGTGGTGTCATTCCGACAGTTCTGATCGCTGACACGAGTGAAACCAGACGTCAGTGTAGACACCAGCTTACAACTCACGGCGGAGAGAAATTTAAGAATGGAAGACTTTACACAGTCAACTGTGAGATTATGTTCTGCCTCTCTGACATTTCTGTTAGATTGTCAGATGTTTCTATACTCGTATTTGATGTTGATGTTATTAGCAGAGTTGATAAAAAGGGGAACGTAACAAGGACAAGGTACCACCTACAAATCATATCAAAGTCGAAACAGGACAAGCACTGGGTAAAATAACATTCACAAACGCCAGGCACTAGCGTGTAGGTGCGATATTTTGTGAAGAATAAAACAAATGCTTGTACTGTGGTCCTTCTTAAAGGAAGAGAAGAGATCGAGACATCTTTGACTTTTCTGGAGTCCAGTAATGATTTTTCTAAAAAAAAAATGTTAACATTCTTTTCCCTTTTTTATACGTCCACTTCGTTTACTGGCATCTCCATGAATCAAAGTGGATTTCCATTCTTTCACTTTTATTAGCTCAGTCATTTATGAGAATGGTTGCCTCAGTCAGTATCATCTTAAGTGTAGTGTTTTTCCTCATAAATGTCCAAGTTCTCTCCCCCCCCCCCCCCCCCCCGACATGTCAGGTGGTTTGAGGTTTCAGCATCTGTAGACAATACAGGTTTGGAAGATGTGTTCTGGAATCTAAATACCGCTGGCCACGTGAAGAGAAGAGATTACGGTGCATTCAGTGTATCAAGAGAGGACTTTTCTCTGTAACATTTCTCTACGAATGATTCTCCTTGTCACGCTCAACTCTACAAAGAAAAAAATAATTGTGTGTATGTTTCATCTGTTTTTCTTTTCTGTGCGGATTTCAGTATTTTAGGTTCAAACGTTTTTGTGTTGTTGTTTTTTTTTTGTTTTTGTGATAATTTGTGTTAGAAATATTCCTTTCTTGTGATTTTGCAGGAATCCACTATCGCTAGTGTTAGTGTTAGTGTTAATGTTAGTGTTATAGCTAATGTTAGCGTTAGTGATAGTGTTAGTGGTAATGTTAGTGTTAGTGATAGTGTTAGTGGTAATGTTAATGTTAATGTTAGTGTTAATGTTAATGTTAGTGTTAATTTAGTGTTAGTGTTAATGTTAATGTTAGTGTTAGTGCTAATGTTAGCGTTAGTGATAGTGTTAGTGCTAATGTTAATGTTAGTGTTAATGTTAGTGTGAATGATAGAATTCGTGTTAATGACAGAGTTAGTGTTAATGTTAGCGCTAGCGTTAGTGTTATTATTAATGTTAGTGTTAATTTTAGTGTTAATCAGAGAGTTAGTGTTAGTGTTAGTGTTAATGTTAGTGTTAATCAGAGAGTTAGTGTTATTGTTAATTTTAGTGTTAATGCTAATTTTAGTGTTAGTGTTAATGCTAATGATAGAGTTAGCGTTAGTGATAGAGTTAGTGTTAATGTTAGCGCTAGAGTTAGTGTTATTGTTAGTGTTAGTGTTAATGTTAACGTTAATGTTAGTGTTAGTGTTAATGAGAGAGTTAGTGTTAGTCATGTTTAGTGTTAGTGTTAGTGTTAGTGTTAATGGTAATGTTAGTGTTAGTGTTAAAGAGAGAGAGTTAATGTTAGTGTTGTACTGAACCTTTGTGGTGTAGTCTTATGGTTCACTTTGGAAAGAAATTTGAGACGTAGCATAAAATTAAATTTTAAAAAAGATGTCTGTATTCCTGAAGCTCTGTTAGTCCTGTCTCGTGCTGATGTCTGGGATGATCTGTGGTTGTGCCACATTTTTCGTTGATGTCTCTCCTGTGACGCCTGGTCAATTATGTGCCAGCTACCATAAGTAGGAGGAGATTTTCTATTTATATTCTAACTGTTCGTTCTAATGATCTCTCTGAATTTCCCCATTGTCCAACGTGGTCACTAGTTTCATGCTTTTATTCCATGTAAGTTCCCCCTTTCTCAAAGTGGTCACTAGTTTCATGCTTTTATTCTTTTGAGTTCCCCCATTGTGTAAGGTGGTCATTAGTTTCATGCTTTTATTCTCTTGAGTTCCCCCATTGTGTAAGGTGGTCATTAGTTTCATGCTTTTATTCTCTTGAGTTCCCCCATCGTGTAAGGTGGTCATTAGTTTCATGCTTTTATTCTCTTGAGTCCCCCCATCGTGTAAGGTGGTCATTAGTTTCATGCTTTTATGCTTCCTTCTTAGTCTTTCTCAGACGTTTTAGGTTTTTGGTGATATTTGGTGCCTGGGGGTGGAAGGGGGGGGTGGTAGGTTAAAAGAGAGAACAGGGAGCTTAATGGGTGGGCTAGTATCGATTCCTGCATGTGACTTCCACTGAGAGACGGGTTGGAAGGGGAAGATACTCTCATAAAGAACAAGAACGCCAGCTGAACTATCCTGCTGGTTCTTTTTCGATTTTATCTGTCAAATGTTGGTACAAAAAGCAGTGTTAAATTTCATTAAAATAGCTTCTTATAATGATCCACTATCCTAGCGACGACATCTACCTGATCTTTTCCAATTTGTCCATTTTTGTCTTTCTATTTTAACGAAAGAAGAAGAATAGAAGGATAGTGTCCTTACTTTACTAACTCTTATCTGTGCTATCATTCTAGTATAAATTCTGCACTGTGTCTACGAAATCATTCAATATACTGGCCATTCAGAAATGTCTATAATATATAATTTTTAATAACAGTATTAATGTGTGGAACAGTAATGTAGCATGCAAATCATGTTAGCTAATGTCAATGTAAGCAATACAAAATTACATATTGCAGTAATACACGTGGAATGTAAATAAGTACTACCTGTAAGGAATCTTGTATGTGTAAGTTAGAAACAGGCATCGAGCACATAATGCCCCAAAATGAAATATTTGTGAAGAAAATATATAATTTTCATCTACAAGGAGTGACAGAGTAAAAAAAAAGTTCTTCAGAAGTTTGTTCTTTAATATTAACTGTCAGAAAACAATGAATTTCCGTTTATGTTTATCACCTTAAAGAACAGGTCGAAGCAGGTGAATGTCAAGTTTTAAGTGAAACTGACGGATTTCGTTTTGTCCATGACATTTCTCTCACAACTGATTCTGTAACTTTCCTGGAACTATGTTAAGAAGACACCACAAACTACATGGCCGAATCAAACGCGTGTAGCCACAGAACATGATGTCAACAACGTAAATGAGAATTAATGTTTTTAGTTATTTTGTTTAAAAAGAAAAGCTGAAAGTTGTGAGCGTGTTATTAATGCAGTTTCAAAGTTTTCGCTACTTCTGTACGGAAACGACATTTCTACGTTATCAAATAACAAGTAACTACCGTCTTATTAGTGTCTAATTATTTGTGTAGCCAAGTAAATCTATTTAACGTGTTCATCCTATGCACCGATAATATTTCACTGAATTTTCTCGAGACTATAACACACCTGTAATGCATTCTGTACTTACATTACTTATGTTTTGCAATTATTGATGTTTACTATTTATTGATGTTTCAAACTGTATAGTTTACTAGTGTATGTGTAATAAAGATCAATTTTTAAAGACACAGAAATGACTGCATATTTGATGGATTTTACTTTCTGCTGCCTAACATGAAAGTACACCACTGGTTTAGAGCAAAATATATATATATAGAAACTAAACAAATCAACTAGAAGTCAATCAAACAGTGTGACGAAATATAATGACTTTGTTATAACAAGGTACACTCACAATCTGGAACACAAATGTCAAGTTAGTGCGTCAATAATAAAAAAAATCAACTATTATCACACGAAAAGAGAGTGACAACATAAAATGTGTTTTATTTACGATTAAAGATCGAACAAAACTGATTTTTTGCAAAAAATCTGCGCTAAAAGCTACACATTATTTTTTGCAGAAAACATTAATTTAACTGTAAATGGATCATTCAGAAGCTAACGATTAAGATGACTGAGGCATGTTATAATCTATTATAAAAGTATAATTAAAAGTATACTTGAAAACTGAATTTCTGGATGCATCAACATTTACAAGCTCTTCATGAAGGTCGTGGCCATCAAGCAAGTAAATTCTGAGATAGTGTTACATAAAAGTAACTATGAAGCTTTGGGAAGGGTTGGGGAGGCCGCTTGTCATAATTTGTTATAAAATAAACAAATAATTTCTTTCTTTCTCTTACAACGAGCCACTGTCCTGGTGGCCACACTGACCTGACCTTTTCCCCTCTGTGTATTATTCTATTTTAACGAAGGAAAAAGAAGGGAAGGTTCGAGTCTGTACTTCACCAACTCTCTTGTCTGCACTGCAAGTCTTGTATACATTCTCAGCTCTGTAAACGAAATCATTCAATATGCTGGCCACTCAGTAATGTCTACAATATATAATTTTAATGTTAAACATTATGGGTTATCATCATTGCACTGCGAGCAGGTGTCTTGACCCATCAGTGTCCTGCTGCTGACAGTGCCTGTCCTATGTTGGCTGACAAGTCCTCTTGTGCGTCTTCTTGTATGTCTCTCGTTTCTGGCCGTGCCAGTCTGTATTCTCAGCTCTCTCAGTCTAAGCAGCGATATGGATGAGCTGCTCTCGAAGTCTTCCACTCTGCCTGTCTCTCTGAGTGCATTAACAATATCAGCTCGATCCAGTGGTTGTCCATCTGCGATGATGGCAGAGTCAGCCAGCCTATCAGCTCTCTCATTTCCCTGAATTCTCACATACCCAGGACATACATGAGGGTGACTTTGCGGAAGGTTGATCTCTGCAATGACTCGGGCCACTGCCTGGATACAGAGCCTGCCTCGAGATTCCAGATCACACTCATTGAATCACTTAGTATGCAGACATGGGCATAGTCATGTGACTCCAGCCAGACAAATGCTGTTATCTCTGCCATTACCCCCATCGTCATGCTGCTTGTGATCATAGCGAAGGCACCGCTGGCTTCCTGGATTGTTCTGCCCGCCGAAAGTGCTGTGAAAGCCCATACTCTCTTTTGATGTCGTACAACGGACTCATCTGTGTAAATAAGATTCACTGGAGTTTTCAATGATTAAGTAATTGACCTCTGCATTCACAGCAAGTGGATTCTGCTCTCTGCTCCTTTCGTCGAGTGTGACAATGCAGGAGAAGATGCCCCTGGAAGCTGGAGGCACAGGTACCCATTCCTCGCCGAGGTTGATGTTGTTGGGTTCACAGACCCGCTTGATAACATGTTCTGTACCACCCATCCTTGATTTGCCCCTCTTTAGCCTGTCACTTTTTTCTCCGAGGAGCTCTTGGTGCAATGGGTGCACCTTGTCTGTGCTTAGACGTGCACGTACCCCCATATCTTGACCCTGTGATTCATGGTTGGGAGATCAATGTGGTGTCTCAACGCTACACAGGAAGTACACCCCCAAGATAATGCGCATGGCATCATTTTGCACATTTTCGAGTTTTTAGATCTGCACGTGGCTGAGAGTGAGGACGGCTAGGGGGGGATACTCAGTAGGTGCAAGGACCAGCCCCGAGTACAGAAGCAATAGTAGCATCTGCTCAATGTTGACAGACACCACGACCTTCATTTGCGAGCTTTTGTTATCACGTGGTCAACATGTTCTCTGAAACACAGACTGCGATCAAACTTCACTCCCAAGTATATCATCAAGTTGATCTGGTCACATCCTCGCCACCCAATCTCACAACAGGCATATCAGAGTTAACAATATGGTTGTTCAGTGAGAGACGTGTCACATATCACTGTTAACAATATGTTCAGTGAGAGCCGTGTCACATATCACTGTTAACAATATGTTCAGTGAGAGCCGTGTCACATATCACTGTTAACAATATGTTCAGTGAGAGCCGTGTCACATATCACTGTTAACAATATCTTCAGTGAGAGCCGTGTCACATATCAGAGTTAACAATATGGTTGTCCAGTGAGAGACGTGTCACATATCAGAGTTAACAATATGTTCAATGAGAGCCGTGTCACATATCACTGTTAACAATATGTTCAGTGAGAGCCGTGTCACATATCACTGTTAACAATATGTTCAGTGAGAGCCGTGCCACATATCACTGTTAACAATATGTTCAGTGAGAGCCGTGTCACATATCACTGTTAACAATATGTTCAGTGAGAGCCGTGTCACTGACGCTTTTGTAGGGTTGACAAAGGCGTTAGAAACATCACACTAGGAGGAAATACGATCAAGTTCTCTCTGCAGTGCTAGTAGTCTCCTATCTGCCTTTCCCCTGTCGATACACTAGAATATCATCAGCAAATGACAGAGTCCTTCCCCTCCCAACAAGCTGTTGTTCAGTGACTGTCACTGTGTACACACTGAGTAATACTAGTGATAGAGGAGACCCTTGCGACAAACCTGGACATATTGTTATGGGCTCTGAAGACCAACTGCCACATCTGAGAACCACATTTCACTGGAACAGAGTTGCAGCTATTCATCTGATGAGGAGAGGGTGTACTTCTAGTCTAAGAGGCATGCGCATTAGGTAGTTGAATGGTACTGTTGTACGCGTCTTCTAAATCTATTTCGGCTGCATATGTCTCTACTCGGGCCTTAATTCTTTCGAAGACGTCGTGAACAAAGACTGCAGCATAGAGCCATGTCTCTTTGTTACTTCTATGGTCTCCAAGTGTGGGCGGGAACATGCGACGCCCTTCCAAGTCACTAGCGGGTTTACGTGCAAGAGTTTTCTCAAGTAGTTTGCCAACAGCGTTCTTCATCATGATGATTCTGCAGGCGCTGCTCTGGGAATGTTTTCTGTTTGGTTTCGTCATCGGTAGCAGGTAGCTGTGTAGCCAATCCTCTTTGATATGGCCGCTCTACCAGATGTAGCAGGTAGCTGTGTAGCCAATCCTCTTTGATATGGCCGCTCTGCCAGAGGTAGCAGGTAGCTGTGTAGCCAATCCTCTTTGATATGGCCGCTCTACCAGAGGTAGCAGGTAGCTGTGTAGCCAATCCTCTTTGATATGGCCGCTCTGCCAGAGGTAGCAGGTAGCTGTGTAGCCACTCCTCTTTGATCTGGCCGCTCTGTCTGGCAGAGGTAGTAGGAAGCTATGTAAGCATTCCTCTTTGATCTGGCCGCTCTGGACACAAGCGTTGAGTTCTTTGGCCAGGTCTTCCGTGTCGTCGCCCGACTGCCTTCATACTGGGTACCATCAGGGCCTGGGGCGGTGTCACACGATCTTCTGAGTGAGTGACATCAGCTGTGATATGTTCCTCTTCCAGCCCCGCTTCCTGGCATAGCTCTGAGATCATCTTTTCTAGCCCCAGTCTTGCAGCTTCATCGTTCTGGTCTGCCTGCTCTATGTAGCACACAAAGACGGCCTTTCATTTGCTCTCATCTGATTTAAGCCATGCCTGGTCTGTGCTATGAAAGTCTGGGATAAATGTTATTGTCTGCAGCCTTGATGTGGCAGCCTTGATGTGGCAGCCATGATGTGGCAGCCATGATGTGGCAGCCTTGATGTGGCAGCCTTGATGTGGCAGCCATGATGTGGCATTCAGCTCATTTTAACTAATGTCAATGCAAGCAATTAAAAAAAACCCCGAGTTTTCTAGAAATAAATAATGTGTAATGCAATGAAGTACTAGCAGGAATGAATCCCATATGTGTTAGACATGAGCTTAGAGCATACAGCGTCGCAAATTGAAACAGTTGTGAAGAAAAGAATATGCATTAACCATTTAGAGCATTGACAGATAAAATGGTTATTGTCAAAAGCTTGTTCATTAATGTTTACTGTCAGAAAACATAAAGTTGTTATTTTGTGCTTACTACCTTCAAGAACAAGTCGAAGCAGGTGAATTTCAAGTATTACAATAATCAATCATAGCATCATCATCATTATCATCAGGTGCCGTGCCGACTGGCGTTGGCTATTATGCTTCTCCAGAGTACCCAATCCTTCATGCAGGCCATCAGTTCAGTTGGTGATCTCCTTTCACACCATCCCGTCAGACTGTCCAGTATCATTTCTCTTGGTCTTCCTCTTGATCTTCTTCCTTCTATTTTTCCTGTTCTTATAATATTTTCAATGCCCCCTCTTCTCATTGCATGTCCTATGAAAGTACATTGTCTCTCTCTTATCTTTTTGACAAGGATTTTTTTCTCCAGCTCTTCTCATACATTCTTCATTAGTTATTTTTGCTGTCCAGGGGATTCGCAACATTCTTCTAATAAACCACATTTCTGCTGCTTCCAATGATTTTTGTGCAGACTTGCCTATTGTCCATGATTCACTTCCATATAACAAGATAGGTTCAACATAGCATTTTAGGACTCGTTTTCTAACATTCATTGATAAAGATGTGTTAGCTAATATCATAGCACTATGATTAAATGTATGCATGAAAAAGTAATTTCTGAATACATCAACAATCACAAGCTATTCATGATGGATCCTTTCCATCAGCCACGAGGATTACATGATCCTACCATCTAGTCAGTCTATCAAGTTCTGGAGTCAAGATGAAGGTAACAAACAAACGTAACGTTTTAAAATAAATAATAAAAGGGCAAAATGAAATATTATGTTAGTTCTGTTTCCATTCTATCATCCATGTACTGCTACAAGAGACTATCGAAGCGTGACAAGAACTAATGTATGTCTGCTTTAATTCTTTTAACATAATTTCTTATAGTTTCTATACTCACTGAGAAGTTCGCCCAGCTCTGTTGGACAAATCAAATGCAAAATAAATCAAAATAAATATTCACGCGCAGAGCAATTACGAGTCATTGAGTTTGTGTTAAGCTAGGGTTTTTGTCTGTAACGTTTCCCTAGAAGTCATAAAATTATTATTCCGTTTTGTCATGCTCAGCTCTACAATGAAATAATTGTGTGTCTGGTTTGTTTTTTGTGTGTAAGAATTTAAGTACTTTCCGTTGATAATTTTTTTGGGGGGTCTTTTTGTGATAATTTGTGTTAGAAATATCCCTTATTTGTGCGTGTATAGGATTCCACTGTCCTTAGTTTTAGTTTTAGTGTTCGTGGGAAATAAATGGTTTATATACTGAAACTTTGTCATGTAATCTTCTGGTTAACTTTGATGCATAACTTACACTAAAAAGACAATGCATTCCCGAGCTTTTGTTCGTCCTGTCTCATGCTGATTTCTGGGATGATCTATAGCTGACGTCACTCCTAAGACGGTGGCCCAATATTGTGTCACATACCATTAGTATCAAGATTTTTTTTTTCCGATTTATTTCCCAATCTTTCATTCTCATGATCTGTCTCTCTGATTTGCTTCCAGTGTCCAAGGTGTTTCTAAATGATTTATTCCTTTTATAGCCATTACTTTCTGGTTTATGTGGTTTCATCTTCATCTTTCTAGGATGTTTTAGGTCTTTGGTGGTGTTAGGTGGAGAGGGAAGTAAGAGGGAGATAAATGAATGAGTTAGAATGCAACTTCGTCTACAAGAGACTGTGAGAGGAACGCAACTTCGTCTATAAGAGTGAGAGGAACGAAACTTCGTCTATAAGAGACTGTGAGAGGAATGCAACTTCGTCTATAAGAGACTGTGAGAGGAATGCAACTTCGTCTATAAGAGACTGTGAGAGGAATGCAACTTCGTCTATAAGAGACTGTGAGAGGAATGCAACTTCGTCTATAAGAGACTGTGAGAGGAATGCAACTCTGTCTATAAGAGACTGTGAGAGGAATGCAACATCGTCTATAAGAGACTGTGAGAGGAACGCAACTTTGTCTATAAGAGACTGTGAGAGGAACGCAACTTCGTCTATAAGAGACTGTGAGAGGAACGCAACTTCGTCTATAAGAGACTGTGAGAGGAATGCAACTCTGTGTATAAGAGACTGTGAGAGGAATGCAACTCTGTCTATAAGAGACTGTGAGAGAAATGCAACTCTGTCTATAAGAGACTGTGAGAGGAATGCAACTCTGTCTATAAGAGACTGTGAGAGGAATGCAACTTCGTCTATAAGAGACTGTGAGAGGAATGCAACTCTGTCTATAAGAGACTGTGAGAGGAATGCAACTTCGTCTATAAGAGACTGTGAGAGGAATGCAACTCTGTCTATAAGAGACTGTGAGAGGAACGCAACTTCGTCTATAAGAGACTGAGAGGAACGCAACTTCGTCTATAAGAGACTGTGAGAGGAACGCAACTTCGTCTATAAGAGACTGTGAGAGGAATGCATCTCTGTCTATAAGAGACTGTGAGAAGAATGCAACTCTGTCTATAAGAGACTGTGAGAGGAATGCAACTCTGTCTATAAGAGACTGTGAGAGGAATGCAACTCTGTCTATAAGAGACTGTGAGAGAAATGCAACTCTGTGTATAAGAGACTGTGAGAGGAATGTAACTCTGTCTATAAGAGATTGTGAGAGGAATGCAACTCGTCTATAAGAGACTGTGAGAGGAATGCAACTCTGTCTATAAGAGACTGTGAGAGGAACGCAACTTCGTCTATAAGAGACTGTGAGAGAGAAGTGGGGGGGGGGGAGGGGTGGGGGATGGAAAAGTAAACGACAAGGACACACACTGGGACTATCACGTCGGTTCTGTCTGGACTGTAATATGTATACGCAAGGTCCGACAATTAAGTAATGAGACTAATTACACAAAAAATAAAATAAACAATAGTTGGGGATATAGCATGCATTTTATTCCAAGTAAGCCCCTTGTGCATTGATACAGTGAGTGGCACGATCTAACAAACACTGGAACGACCTCTGCAGTTCTTCTGTTGATATGGCCCTTAAATTTTACGGCCCCTTGTATGTCATTAGTATCGTCAAAGAGAAGCATCCTTTCAATGGTAACTAATTCTGGGAATAGAAAATAATCGCAGGGAGACAATAATCTGGGGAACATAGTGGATGGCTGAGCACACACACACTTGTTATTTGGCCAAAAATTCCTGTACAACTGATGTCTTTTGCATACTCACTCAACACGCTGATGTTTTTTTTGGTCATCAGACATCGAATGTGGTAGAAACCGCCAAGTAACTTTTTTCTAGCCCAAATCTTCAACTAAAATTTTACGAATGGTCTCTCGGTTAACACTAAATTCATCTGCAATCATCCTCACAGTCAAACAATGATCTTCGTGTATCCGTTGTCTGACATTTGCAATGAGTTCCTCATTACGAACAGAATTGGGCGTCCATGTCTAGTTGCATTTGTAATCGTTTCCACATCACTTCTGAATCGTGAATACCACCTGAATATCTGTGCACAGGATAAACAATTATCCTCATAAAGTTGTCGCATCAATTCACCTGTCTCAGTGGCACTTTTTCCGAGTTTTAAACAGAATGTAAAGCTAGCTTTTTGCTCCATGCTGATTACGTAACACTGCACCTCTAACTAGGTCAACAAAATGGCGGCTTGTTCGTCGTCTGCTTATCGGGCGGCGATGAAAAGTTGCCAGACGAAGGTTGTCCCTTTGGATTCCATACTTTGCTTCATAGATGGCATTTGTGTCTTACCATAATTAAATCAGTCTCATTACTTAATTGTCGGACCTCGTGTGTGTGTATATACATATATACACATACACATCCATCCATACACACATACATACATACACAAGATACTAATGTATATATTATTTGTTTCAAAATATCGCGTTAATAAAGTGAATACAAACAAAAATAAATGCACTAGAAGTTAATCAAACATAGTGAGATTGTTATAACAAAGTACACTTACCATCTGTAAGAAAACGCCAAAGTGCATGCGTCAATAATAAACAACTATTACAACATGAAAGAGAGTGACAGAGATAAATTTTTTTTTCAAAATTAATGATCAAAGATCTCCCAAGAAATAATGTTATATTTTACATCTGAACTAAAAAGCTACTAATCTCTGACAGAAAGCATTACTTTGCTAGTTGAATGGGTCACTCATAAGCTGGTGATTAAGATGACTGAGACATGTTATAATCACTGATAGAAGTATAAACAGAAGTAAATCTTAAATTTATGAATTCATTCATCCACGTAGATTCCGAGATAGTGCTTAAAAAAAGTAATTTTTCTATGAAGACTAGAGATGGGTTGGGGGTGGGGGTGGGGGGACCTGGGATATTAACTGCTGCTCTGATGGAGGTGGGAGGAGAAGTAAACTTCAAGGATGCAAAACGAGCTGTCATGCATGACCTGTTTATATCGTATCATTCATATTTTGGTAAAAAAAAAAAAGTAATATCTACCAGATTTACCTTCCTTAAAATAGTCTCTTTGGTTATTTCACTATCCTGTTGACCACATCGACCTGAACTCTTTTTTTTCTGTATTATTCTCTTTAAACGAAGGAAGAAGAATGGAAGGACCGCGTCTTTATCTCCCTAACTCTCTTATCTGTGCTGTCAGTCTTGTATAAATTCCCTACTCTCTAAACAAAATCATTCAATATACTGGCCACTCAGTAATATCCGCAATGTATAATTTCAACGTTAACATTTCTTACAATGTTAATTTCTGCAACCTAAACATATTAATTAACGTCAACGAAAGCAATTTTTTTAAAAACCACGAATTTTCTAGGAATACGCGTGGAATTACTCCAGAAAAAAATAACTGTAGAGGCCTACAGGAGTGCTGTTTGGGAGGCAAAGTTCCGCAAGGGACATGCAAAGGAATGAATGAACGCGTGGAATATAGAGAAGTATGGATTGTAAGGAATCCGACATGTGTGAGTTAGAAGTAATGAAGCTAGACAGAACAGCATGGTTCAGTTTTAGAAAAGGATAGAAAGAGTAAGGAAGTGGGCAGAAACAACAGTGGTAAAGAAGATAAGCACATGTAAGGGAAGAACATACAACAATTAAAATTTTCGGCAAACACCTTTTTCAAGGATCACATATATGCTAAAAACACGAAAATTAGATGAAATATCAAATATTTAGCTTTTGGGTCCTCTTCTTAGTAAAAGGACAGGCACAAAATGCGCTCAGATAAATATAGGTAAGCAAAACTTGGAAGAAAGCGACTGGCTGAGAAATTAGGTAAGGGCAGGATGATAGAGGGTAAACAACATAAATTTATACCTTAGTTCAAGCTTGTTCTCGCCTGACACTTATGGGATAAAAGAAAAACGTGAAACGAGAATATGGGTAGGGGTGGATGAATGAAAGTTCAGACAAAGTAGAGAACATTAGGAGGGCAAGACTACTCTCTTTGGATGAATAGACAAAGAAGCTATCAAGCCCTAATGAGAACTACAGAAGAAGGGTAGAAAGAGCTGGAAAACTAACCTTAAATCTTCTGAGGCAATAATGAAAAAAGCGGTGAAGTGAGTGGAACAAAGACAAATTTCAGGAAGCTCAGAAATTTAATCCTGTGATTTCTTACAGAAAATTGAGCATGAATAGCAGAAACAGAAAGATGTAGCAGCTGGGTGGAGATGTAGAGTACTTTAAAGAAAGTTGAATTTGTTGTTAATTGCAGTTGGATGGAGACAGCCGGTCTGGAAAATAATGCACTGATGCAGAGCTTTCTGAGGTCGTTCATCGGAAAAACAGTAGCGGATTGCAGTTATAGAAGTGTCCCCTCCCCCTCCCCATTTTTTTATGGCCTCCTTGGCGAAAGTGCTTGACAACTTGTGTCAATGGCCTCTTGGATATGTCGTTCAGATGTTGACGAAACCGATCTCCTAAGCGTAAACCAGTCTCCCCTAAATGCTTCATATCACAACGTTTGCACATAATGGCATAAATGACGTTGCGAGAAGTTCTGGTAAAGCCCTCCTGAAATGGTAACGTGGACTTAGGGAAGGAAACCTGGTTTGCCTAAACAGCAGAACGAACAAGTATTGCATCTACGGCGACGACAACATTTGGTATCAGAGAAAGTCGCGACCGTTGAATTGCGGTGACTCCTAACTAATAGGTCCTTGAGTCTCTCGTCCCGTCTGTGCACCATAGTTGGCGTGAGAGATATGCATCGACCACACAGAGCTGCAAATTAAACTAACTGTGAAGAAAAGAATATACAGTTTTCATTTACGGAATAACCGATAACATAATTCTTCAAAAAACGTGTTCATGAATATTTACTGTGAGAAAACAATGAGTTTCCGCGGTGTGCTCACCACCTTGAAGAAGCAGGTGACAGTCAAATGTTAAGTGAAGATGACAGGTTTCATTTTGTCCATGACATTTCTCCCACAGCTGATTCGATACTTATATTCTCCGGCTACCCTGTTAAGAACGCACACAGACTACACGGCAGAATATCAGTGACAGATCACAATGTGTGCAACCACAGAACGGGATGTCAACAATATAAATGAGAATTAGCTATTTTAGTTATTTGTTTAAAAAAAGAAAAGCTGAAATTTGTAATCGTTTTGTTGATGCCGTTCTAAATGTTCGCTACATCGACGTGGAAAAGGTATTTCTACATGTCAAATAACAGATTATTACCGTCTTATTAGTGTCTAACTATTTGTGCTCCCAAAACTATTTAAAATGTTTATTTCGTGTTCCGGTAATAATTCATTGGTTTATCTCAAGGACATACTACTTTTTAACGCATTCTGTATTTATAGTAATCGTGTTTTGCAAATGTTGATGTTTTGTATGTATTGATGTTTGAAACCAATATAGTTTACTAGTGGATTTTTTATCTTAGAAAGACAGAAGGGTCATTTTGTAGATTTTTTTTTTGGAATTGACAAATACGAAATCAGCTGTTTATATTGGATTTATTTCCAAAATATTACGCTGATGAAGTGAACAGAAACAAAACTAAGTGAATAGAAACACAACGAAGTGAACTGAAAAATACTCAGGCAATGTTAGGTAATTCGAATACATTGTTATAACAAAGTACACTTACCTTCTGTTAGATAAAGTCAAGTAATTATTATCACATAAAATGAGTGTTACAGAACTACCATGTTTTTTAAAAATTTACGATTAAAGATCATCCAACCCCCCCCCCCCCCCCCAATTATTTTACAAAACCTCACTAAACGCTGCAAACTGTTTGGCAGAAAGCATTAATTTACCACTGAATGGATCACTCAGATGATGGTGATGATGATGATAAAAATGACCTGATATAAGGAAGAGGGTGAGGGGATTAGGGGACTTAGAGTGTGCTAATTAAGTAATTAAATTCTTTGCCATGGTAGAAAAGTACTGTGCCCCAACCTTCATTTTTACAAAAATCGGACCAAGATCACTCCCCGCGTCCCGGTGTCTTGCTAGCCAACAGTTCAACCTACAGATATTATGTCTACTCTGCTTTCTCACCATCTCTCATACCAAATACAAAACAAATATCTCAACGTGTAAAACAACTAACAAAGTAAGTTTACTAGTACAAACATCAAGACACTCATTACAAACACACAGTATCAATAACAGTTCAGACCACATTGCACGGATAACTACAGAATAATATGTATAACATATAAAGCAATGGCCTAGCAATGCATCACTGAATCCATCAATGCAAGTCAGTAATCCTCAATCATATGCTATTATGTGCAAATGTTGTGGTATGAAGTACATAGGGGAGACCGGTTTACGCTTAGGAGATTGTTTTCGCCAACATCTTAATGATATTTTTAAGAGGGCCTGGACACCTGTGGCTAAACATTTTTGCCTTCGCAACCACAGGGGAAAACAGGTCATTTCTGTTAGTGCGATCCGCTCTTGTTCTGCTGATGTACGATCTCGGAGAGTCCTAGAACAGCGCCTTATTTTCCGGGCTGGCTGTCTCCACCCAGCTTCAATTAAGAATGGTCTTCAGCTTTCTGTAACTTCTTTAGTTTTCCACCCTCCCCCTTTTTGTTTTACTCTACTTTCTTTCTCCCAGATACCCCTCCCTATCGCCACCCTCTTTTCTTCTCTGGCAACATAGTGGTGTTTATACGGTCTTGTCCTATACACTAGTTTCACATTTTCTCACTGCAGGTGTTTATGTTCTTCATTCACTATCTCTCCGCTTTCCCTTTCCCCCTCCCACCGCCGACACCTTTTCCTCTAGCGGCTATCATGTTTCTATTGCCCTCCCCCCTTCAACCACCTGTTTTCCTCCTCTCTCTCCACCTCTTCTTTACGATTGGCTCTATCGGCGTATCTTTTGTGTGGCCCCTCGTGGTCTCTATGCATCTTCTATTGGACACGCATTTTTCTGCTTCCTACTTCTGGAGGAGGCCATATTAAGATAAGTTTTTCGTTTAGTTATATGTTTTTGTCTCTTTTGTGCATGTAATCCCCGAAAAAGGCTCAGACTGAAATATCGAATGTTGTATGTTTTTCATTTAAACATTCTCATACTTCCTATTCGTTTTTTCTCATTTTACTCACTCACTCTGCCACTTTGTAAAACTACACCATACACCTCTGTCTACCTCAGTCATTATCAACCTTCATTGTCATAAGAAATTTCAGTTATCACCATATATATATATATATATATATAAGTTTTGTTCGTCACCCAGTCTACGGCACCGATGAAAAGGGCAGCTGATCGGATACATTCTTACCTAACCATTGTTTTCACTTAGTTTATCTGAATGACAAACACTACAAGTGAAACTGGCGTTAAAGAATTTGAGAATTGCTACGACATGGCATGGTATTCCAAAAGCTCTCAAAATTCTCCACATACTTTCTCTATGTACACTATCAATCCCTTTTTTTTCAAAATCAAAAACGTTTATTTATAAACTATCTCTGCCATTCATTCTGAGCACTGTTGTGTTTGTTTCTTAATGTGAATGTGTGGTCTATGCATGTTTTGCTTGTTTCTTAATTATGAATATGCGGTCTATACATGTTTTGCTTGTTTATTAATGCAAACATGTGGTCTTATGCATCGCCTGTTACGCCTAAATTCTGCTTGTCTCAGTTTTTTGATTTAATGAAGTTGAAATTCTGTTGATGATGATTTTTCCCTAAGATCACCCTTTTTGGTACTTAATTCCACACTGTTGAAACTGTTGCTGTATCCCAGATTTCTTTAAACAATTGAAACAATCAGTTCTGTTGCTAGTTCTGCATTTGTTTTGATAAGTTCCCGGCTCAAGTTCTCCTGCTTGGAGCAGTTTGCTTGTGTATATGTGACAGGTATCAATTTTAAATAAAGAGGTAAATTATTTTCTCCATATTATGGAATTACGTAATGTTACCTACGTGAAAGGTCATCAGTGATTTACAGGAATATATATATGCACTAACACCATATCCCTATGTGCCTCTAAGGCACGACAGGATTACCTTTACCTTTACCTTTACCTTTTTACCTTTTATATATATATAATTTATTTCCAAAATATTACGTTAATACAAGGTAAAGATAAAGGTAATCCTGACATGCCTTAGAGGCATCTAGGGATATGGTGTTAGTCCCCCATATTTTCCTTGACCTGTCAGCACACTAGAGGGTGATATGGTCACTATCACGCCTGGCTGCCTTTCCTTCCCCAACTCCAGAAGAAGTCGGGTACCCATTTCTACAGCTGGGTGACCAATGCACTAACCACTTCGCCGCTCAGACACATTAATAAAGTGAATATAAATAAAACTAAGTGCATTAGAAATTAACCACACAGTGTGAAGTAATTCAATAGATTGTTATAACAAGGTACACTTACTAGCTGTAAGAAAATGTCAAGTAATAAAGTCAATAATATCGTCAATAATAAACAACTGTTATCACATGAAAGAGTGTAACAGAAATAACTGGGGTTTTTTTATCAAACATAGCACAGAAAGTGCTTTTTCAAAAATCTGCACGAAAAGCTACAAATTTCTTGCAAGAAAAAAACCTCATTAATTTACCAGCTGATGATTAGGATGATGAGGCATGTTATAATCAACGATAAAAGTATCATTAAAAGTATATTTAAAAAATTAATTTCTGGACACATCAACATTTACAATCTTTTCATAGAGGCCTTGTCCATCAACCAGGTAGATTCGGAGATAGTGCTATATAAAAGTAATTTTTGCAATGAAGGGGAGATAGTGCTATATAAAAGTAATTTTGGCAATGAATGGGAGATAGTGCTATATAAACGTTATTTTGGCTATGAAGAGGGGAAGATAATGCTATATAAAAGTACTTTTGGCTATGAAGGGGAGATAATGCTATATAAAAGTAATTTTGACTATGAATGGGAGATGGTGCTATATAAAAATAATATGACTATCACGCTTTGGGGTGAGGAATTCTGGGATATGAGGCTAAAAGGGTGGGGGTATATAGAGATTCCAGGGATTAATTGTCACTTGGGTGAGCGAAGTGACCCGGAGTTCGGGGGGCGGGAGAAGTAAACACAATAACTCCGAAATGAACTATCATGTGTGTTCTGTTTCAATTCTATCACTTATTGTTATGAAAAAAATTCCCATAAAATAAGCTTCCAGCAGTGCTTCTCAACCTTTTCTTGGTTCTTGGATCGCGATTTGCCTCAACGCCTCAGAGATTTTGATCTCCCTCACATCCCGTGAGCCACTACCGCCCGTCCCTGTTCCCGTTCCCCACCCCACCCCCACACACACAGTCTTTACTTGGCTAAATCTCTTATCTGTACTGTCAGCCTAGTATAAACTCTCCACTTTCTAAACAAAATTATTCATTATGCTTTCCACTTTCAGTAATGTTTACAATATTTGACTTTATATATTATATAATTTTTACACTCATATTACATTTTGTTTACACAATAATTATACGATATATAATTTTAACGTTAATAGTTTTTAATGACATAAAAATGTTGGAACACCTATTCTGAAATATTCAACTAAAGAAACACCCTTTATACGCCGGAATAGATTATACACACTTCATGTAAAACATAACCCAGAAACATCTGGCTAGCAAAATAGGACTTGAAATTAACAAGGACAAAACAAAAATAATGAAAATTCCTCTTAAACAAAATGGAAAAATACACACAGAAGGGATAGATATTGAAGAAGTCAATCAATTTGCATACCTTGGCAGCTACATAGACCAGTATGGTGACACCAGAAAGGAAGTTAGAATTATTAAGACATTATTAAGAGAGGCCAAATTAACAGGCATAAAATCCCTTGATGAGGTTGAAAGATTCGCCGAAGACAGGAAAAATTGGCGAACTACTTTGCGAGCCCTATGTGACGTCTAACGGCACGGGAAGGATATAAGATATAAGAAGAAGTAACATTTAAACTCAAATGTGGCACAACAGCAGCATAAGACGAACTCCTTACATATGGAGGTACACTGCTGGCGAGACTCTTCGAATGCCGCGCGTGGAGTGAAGCTCCTCCCGGTCAAGGAAGAAATGGTGAAAAGAAATAAAGGTTTCTGTGCGGTGCCGATGTGAAAAGGTGAAGGAAAGGATAAAATGAAATTTAATCGGTATGTCCATACCACGGTGCCTCTGCTCTAGAGGTCGGCCACGTCCGAAATACACCTACACTGGTGGAATATGCCTAAACCGGCACACACCAGGGGTGAAACATGATGGCCAGGCATGTCACACCACCTCTGCTCTAGAGGTCGGTTACGCCTGATATACACCCATACTGGTGAAATTTGCCTAAACCGGCTCATACCAGGGGTGAAACTTGAAGGCTACGCATGTCGCGGTACCTCTGCCCTAGAGGTCCGTCCCGTCCCAAACACGTCCATACTGGGATAACAAGCCTAAACCGGCTCAACCCAGGGGTGGAAGTCACTAGTGGTGAGGATTCGTCCTCCTGGACAAAAGCTCCATCCTGGTCACATCTAGGAAGGGTAGCGGCCACGACCACAAAATGCTAAAGTCGGAGACACTGGACCAGGGCAGTCTAGATAGGCAACCACCTCTCACCCGATGGGGATGTATGCGTATCCTAATCACGCTGAGGTTTTCCGGTGAGAAAGTCTAACACTGGACTGGATGGGCAACCACCTCTCACCCGGAGGTGATACACGGGTATCTCAAACACGTTGAGGTTTTCCAGTGAGAAAGTCCAACTCTGGCCTGGGTGGGCTACCACCTATCACCCAGCGGGGATGCGCTGATATTCTAAACACATCGAGGTCTTCCGGTGAGAAAGTCCAACTCTAGACTAAACTGGTGCAACGTAAACCACGGTGTCACGCAATCCCGCTTCTGAGACCCACCAAGAATACAGGCTCATGCCCTGATATACTCTGAACCTCCTGTGGTCCTCTTGGAGATCTCATTTTGTCCTTTCGGAGACCACGGGACTTAACGAGGACCACAGGGGTAAATTCAGTAGGATCATGGGGCGGTCTTGAACGAAGAAGAAGAAGACATACGGAGGTTTTATTATCTGGAACATGGTGATGATGATGATGATGATGATCAAACACGATATGATGTGCACAAATGTGGCAAGTGACATATCCCAACATTCAGTACAACACGAAGAATGCAATTCCGAGTGATTATACTTCATCTAACAGACGATAACCGCCATGAGAATTCAAAATTAAATCAAAAGCCTACATTCTTACCACAACATGACTAGGACAGAACGATAACACTACATCCTTTCTCAACATCCAAACTCTGAACGATCAAAATCTCAACATTTCCCGTCTGACCGACCCGAAAGTTTACAAACAAGCTATCATAGTGAGTTTCTGTTCAAGGGCAGATAAACTGACAAGATTTTAAAGTCGAATCTGTCCAGTTATTTCATGAGTTATCTATCTTTGAACTGTCACATTATAATAATTGTGATGTCTGCAACATTAATGTAGCATTTAATTCATATTAACTAATGTCAATGTAAGCAATTAAAAAAAAACGTTTTCCAGGAATACATGTGGAATATAAAGAAATATTAGCAGTTAGAAATCCGACATGTGTGAGTTAGAAATAAGTATCGAGAACATAGGACTCCAAACTGAAACAGTTGTGAAGAAAAGAAAAATATACACTTTTCATTTACGAAAAATGACAGATGAAAAAAAAAGATCTTCAAAACCTTATTTACTGTCATCAAACAAAGAGTTTTTGTGTTGTATTTATCACTTTCATGAACAGGTAAGCATCAACTATTACAACAATCAGTGATATCTGTAAAATTAAAATTACGCTTCAAAGCATTAACTTCTGAATACACCAACAATCACAAGATATTCATGCTGGTTCCTCTCCATCAACCACGTGGATTACATGATCCTACTAATTAGTCCATGATATAGTCTATCAAGTCGTGCAGTCGAGATGGGGGGGGGGGGGGTAACAGACAAACGTAACTTTTAACAATAAATAGCAAAAAAGGGCAAAATGAAAAATTATGTTCTGTTTCCATTCTATCAACCATGTGTTGCTACAAGAGTGTACCGAAGAGTAACGAGAACTAATGTATGCCTATCGTTAATTATTTTACCGTAGTTTCTTATAGTTTTGTATACTTACCGAGAAAGCTTAACAGCCCTATTGACAAGTCAAATGCAAAATAAATCAATATAAATATTCAAACATTTGTGTAGCCTTATTTCATTATTTGATTTAAATATAAAGTGAAATATATAATCTTTCTGTTCAAAATATATATTAGTTTCACTACTCCTACTTAAAAAATTATCTTAGACGCACAAATAATTGCTGGAAATAGTCTGGTATTGTAGGCACTTAATTGTTACCAGAGGAGCTCTGTTTTGCAAATACTTAAGTTATAATAATATTTTCTAATATATTATAATATTATAATAATAAAGTAACAAATAATACAACAGACTGCTTATGCAGATGGAGAAAATATTAAACACATGCCAATCATGGTGCTTGCTATCTGCTTCGCCTGAGTAATCATCATGTAAAAAAATGGTGTCTTGCTAGAGTAGGGATCCTATAAAAATGGTATATTTCTAATAAAACCTGAAAAAAGTTCTCACATTGTCACAAGACACGAAACACTACAACACATGACTGCCAAACCTATGACCTTATGAGTGAATCTGGAGAATTAAGATCAACACGACTAGATACAGACTATATGGAAAGCACTCACATACACACTATATATATATATATCTTAAGTACCCAGGGCACATGGGGATTCCGCAAGGGTTTTCCACAAACGCCTGTCCTTTGCCTTTTTTCCACTCTTACCTAGGTGAGCCCTCTATCACTCAACATCCTCTTTGCTCTTTTCCATGTCTCTTTTGGTCTACCCTTACTTCTGCTCCCCTGTGGTGTCCATCTTAGTGCTATTTTTGGTAGTGAGTTGTCAGTCATTCGGAGCACATGTCCCAACGATCGCCAGCGTCTTTCCTCGATAATTGCTGTCAGTGGCGTCAACTGCATTTCTGCCAACAAGATGTTATTTCTTATGGTGTTTGGCCAAAATATTTTTCTAATTCTTCGTAAACATTTAGTCTGGAAGAATTCAGCTTATTTTCTATGGTTTTTGGTGATTTTCCAGCATTCACTTCCATAGAGTAGTACACTTAGAACATTTCTTCGCCCCTTCTCCTGCCAGTTTAAACAGTTCTGCCACAGGAAGGCCAGGAGCTGGACTTGACTGCCAGAGGCTGTTTGAGACGCACGCCGTTGGAGTGGAGATCGAATTCTCCACCCCACCTCCGGCAATAACAGTCTTTAGAACCTGAAGCATGTTATAATCAATGATAAAAGTATAATTAAAAGTATATTTACAAAATAAATTTCTGGAAACATCAACACTTACAAGCTCTTCATAAAGACCTTGTCCATCAACCATTTAGATTCGAGATTGTGCTATGTTAAAGTAATCTTGGCTATGAAGCGGAGATAGTGCTATATAAAAGTAATCTTGGCTATGAAGCGGAGATAGTGTTATATAAAAGTAATCTTGGCTATGAAGCGGAGATAGTGCTATATAAAAGTAATCTTGACTATGAAGCGGAGATAGTGCTATATAAAAGTAATCTTGGCTATGAAGCGGAGATAGTGCTATATAAAAGTAATCTTGTCTATGAAGCGGAGATAGTGCTATATAAATCTTGACTATGAAGCGGAGATAGTGCTATATAAAAGTAACCTTAGCTATGAAGCGGAGATAGTGCTATATAAAAGTAATCTTGACTATGAAGCGGAGGTAGTGCTATATAAAAGTAATCTTGACTATGAAGCGGAGATAGTGCTATATAAAAGTAATCTTGGCTATGAAGCGGAGACAGTGCTATATAAAAGTAATCTTGACTATGAAACGGGGATAGTGCTATATTAACGTAATCTTGACTATGAAGCGGAGATAGTGCTATATAAAAGTAACCTTGGCTATGAAGCGGGGATAGTGCTATATTAACGTAATCTTGGCTATGAAGCGGGAATAGTGCTATATTAACGTAATCTTGACTATGAAGCGGGGATAGTGCTATATTAACGTAATCTTGACTATGAAGCGGGGATAGTGCTATATTAACGTAATCTTGACTATGAAGCGGAGATAGTGCTATATAAAAGTAACCTTGGCTATGAAGCGGAGATAGTGCTATATAAAAGTAATCTTGGCTATGAAGCGGAGATAGTGCTATATTAACGTAATCTTGGCTATGAAGCGGGGATAGTGCTATATTAACGTAATCTTGGCTATGAAGCGGAGATAGTGCTATATTAACGTAATCTTGGCTATGAAGTGGGGATAGTGCTATATTAACGTAATCTTGACTATGAAGCGGGGATAGTGTTATATTATCGTAATCTTGACTATGAAGAGGAGATAGTGCTATATTAACGTAATCTTGACTATGAAGCGGAGATAGTGCTATATAAAAGTAACCTTGGCTATGAAGCGGAGATAGTGCTATATAAAAGTAATCTTGGCTATGAAGCGGGGATAGTGCTATATTAACGTAATCTTGACTATGAAGCGGAGATAGTGCTATATAAAAGTAATCTTGGATATGAAGCCTCGGGGTAAGGAAGTCTGGCGTCTGGAGGTAAACGTGTGGGGTAAATAGGAATTCTACCTAGTAATTTCCAAAGAGAAAGTGTGTTTGGAATGGGGAGGGAGGGGCAGGTAGAGTACACATCAAGGACGGAAAATGGACTTCCATGTCTGTTCTGTTTCAGTTGGAGCTGAAAATGTTTCCCTTTATGTTATTTTCTGCTTTAAGGAAGGAAGAATGGAATGATCGAGTCTTTACTTCGGTAACTCTCTTATCTGTACTGCCAGTCTAGTTTACATTCTCCACTCTCTACAATCTGTCAGTTTACTGGCCGCGCAGTAATGTGTGCAATATATAACTTTAACGTAAATGTTAATCCCTGCAATCACAGTGTAAACATTCAACTGATATTAAATAATGTCAATGCAAGCAACAACAAAAAAATGTATTCCGGGATAGCATGTGGAATTTGAAGAAGTAGGGAATGCGGAGATAGCGCTATATAAAAGTAATCTCCGCTATCTCCGCTTCATAGCCAAGGTTACTTTTATATAGCACTATCCCCGCTTCATAGCCAAGATTACTTTTATATAGCACTATCCCCGCTTCATAGCCAAGGTTACTTTTATATAGCACTATCCCCGCTTCATAGCCAAGGTTACTTTTATATAGCACTATCCCCGCTTCATAGCCAAGGTTACTTTTATATAGCACTATCCCCGCTTCATAGCCAAGGTTACTTTTATATAGCACTATCCCCGCTTCATAGCCAAGATTACTTTTATATAGCACTATCCCCGCTTCATAGCTGCAAGAAATCCGACAAGCATGGGACACACAGCGCCGTACATTGAAACAGTTGAGAAGAAAAGAAGAACATGCAGTTATCATATACGAGGAATGGCCAACTAAAAAGACCTCTTCGACAGTTTGTTGATTTATATTTACTGTCAGAAAACATTGAGCCTTCCTTGTTGTGTCTGCTACCGTCAAGAACAGATGGAAGCAGGGTGAATGTCAACTGTTACAAGAATCAAAGACAGCAGTGTGGATTAGATTATGCTTAAAAAGGTAAATATCTGAATACATCAACAGCTAGAAGCTGTTCATGACGAATCCTTTCCCTCAACCACGTGGATTATATGATCCTACCATCTCGCGGCCTGGTTAGCTGAGTGGTTAGGCGCTCGGTTTACCAATCTGGTGATATCGGGTTCACTTCCCAGCAGAGGGGGATTTTTTTCTGGTACCACATAAAGGACCCGGGGCCCACCCAGACTCTAAAAATGGGTACCAGAGAAATCTGAGAAGGTAAATGCTGGCAGATGTGCCATTGACCACGTCACACTTTCATGTCCCGGAGATAGTGGAAATACGGGCTTTATTCCATATCACTAGTGTGTCTTAATGGCATGGAGACGGGGATTTTTTTTACACGAATTTTTCAGACATTATAAGGCATCATTTAAAACATTTAAAGACAGGTCAATCAATCATGTGTCGTGCCGCGTGGCGCAGGCGATCATTTCTCTAAACAGTTCCCTGCCTTTAGACTTGATTATGAGATCCGCCGGTGACTTTCTTCCTAGCCACAATGACAGCCCATCCAGTAACTTCTCTTTCTGTATTCCTCTGTCTCTTCTTCCCTCAGTTTTTCCAGTTGCTGCAATGTGTTCCAACTTTCCTCTTCTCAGAAAATGTCCTACAAATCTCGATTGTCTGCCTCTGATATTTGCTGTAATTTGCCTTTTAACTCCAGCCTCTCTTAAGACTTCTTTGTTGGTTTTCTTTGCTGTCGATGGTACCTTCAACATCCTTCTTATGAACCACATTTCCATGGCCTCCATTTCTCGCTGTACTATCTTATTCATGGACCATGCTTCACATCTATAAAACAAAATTGGCTCGATGTAACATTTAAGTACTCGGAATCTTGTTTCCATTGACATGGATCTGTTGCACAAGATGTTTCTCGTTTTCTGTAATGCTGACTTGGCCTGAGCATGTTTACTGTTGTGAAATTTCCCATCAGCTGTAACAATTGTTCCTAAGTACTTAAATCTATCAACTTGTTTCAGTTCTGTGCCATCGATGGTAATGCTACATTTTGATGGAATTATTTTCTTTGAGATGACATTCTTCTTTTTATTCAGGCTGAGACTTATACTTTTACTTTCACGAACAACGATGTTCAGAAGAGCCTCTAGCTCCCCTTCACTTTTAGCAATCAGAACTGTGTCGTCTGCATATCTTAAGTTGTTGAGGGTGTACCTGCCAATTGATATTCCTAGCAAACTCTCTATGTGTCTCATTATGTTTTCTCTGTACAAGGAGAAAAAGTCAGGACATAAAACACATCCTTGTCTCACTTCAAATTTTATGTCTTGGAATGCTCCTATTTGGTTCTCAACCTTCATTGCTGCTGATTTATGTCAGTATATATTTGTGATGAGTTTCAAATATTTCCCATCTATGTTGATGTCTTCCAGCATTCTTATAATTGCTGTGTGTCTCACTTTATCAAAACCATAAGTATAGGCCCATCTTTACTTCTATTGATCTTTCTATCAATGTTCTCAATATATATATGGCATTACTTGTGCCTTTTCCTTCGACGAAGCCACACTGTTCTTCGGCGATTTCTGGTTTTATTTTGCCCTTGACTCTTCTCATGGTAATACGAAGCAGGATTTTGGTAACATGGCTCATAAGACTAATGGTTCGATGGTCTTCACATTCAACTGCACCTTGTTTCTTTGGTAGGGCAATGAAAACTTATTGTAAAAGGTCTGATGGGACATAGTTACTGCTACAGATGTCATTCAGCAATCTGGTACATATTTCTATGCCAAGCTTTCCTAATGCTTCCAATTTTTCTTTGGTGATTTTATCTGATCCTGTTGCTTTGTTGTTCTTCATGTGTTTGATGACTTCTTCCACTTACGGGAGGCCCTTCATTATTATTTCGTATATCTATTTCGTTTCTATTGTCCTCATAGAGTTCTCTAATGTATTCGCACCATCGTGCCATTATTTCATCTCTGTCCATTATTGTATGCCCCTCCTTTGATTTCAAACAACCAGTCTTGTGGACTGCCCTTTTGTTTGTTAACTCCTTTATTTGTTTGTACATATATCTTTTGCACATATCTCTCATTATCTCCATGCGAAGAAAGCTAAATTGACGAAAGCTGACAAAACAAATAAGAGAGCTGAAATATGTATCAGTCATGACAAATTGAAAGAAGTGGAGAGTTTTGACTATATTTGATCACTACTAACTAATAATGGAGATACAATGAGGGACATTAAAAGGAGGACATCTATCGCTCTTCAAAAAGTAAAACAACTAAAGAAGCTGTGAAGAGGAACAGACAGAACTACAAAAATAAGATTTTTAAGGGCATGCGTCTTTCCCATCGCAACATATGTTTGTGAAACTTGGACACTTAACAAAACAGCTGAGAAACACATACATGCCTTTGAATGTAAATGCTACAGAAGAGTTCTTAAAATATCATGAGCACAAAAAAAAACAAAACAATTATATCCATATTACAAGAACTTATTATTGAAGAAGGTTGGCTAGTAAGGAGGATTAAACAGAGAAAACTTACATATTTTGGAAACATTAAACGTCATGATAATTTAGAGAAGACCGTCTTGGAAGGGTACATAATTGGAAAAAGGAAGGAAGGAGCAGTAATAACTTCAGATGGGAAATGCAAAACAGAAATTAGGAACAGAATAGGCCAAGCAAAGACTGCATTTCAGAGAATGAGAAACATATTAGCTAACACATCTTTATCAATGAATGTTAGAAAACGAGTCCTAAAATGCTATATTGAACCTGTCTTGTTATATGGAAGTGAATCATGGACAATAGGCAAGTCTGCACAAAAATCATTGGAAGCAGCAGAAATGTGGTTTATTAGAAAAATGTTGCGTATCCCCTGGACAGCAAAAATAACTAATGAAGAATGTATGAGAAGAGCTGGAGAGACAAAAAACCTTGTCAGAAAGATAAGAGAGAGACAATGTACTTTCATAGGACATGCAATGAGAAGAGGGGGCATTGAAAATATTATAACAACAGGAAAAATAGAAGGAAGAAGATCAAGAGGAAGACCAAGAGAAATGATACTGGATAGTCTGACGGGATGGTGTGAGAGGAGATCACCAACTGAACTGATGGCCTGCATGAAGGATCGGGTACTCTGGAGAAGCATAATAGCCAACGCCAGTCGGCACGGCACCTGATGATGATGATGATGAAGGAAGGAAGACCAAGGCGAAGATGGCTGCAAGACATCGTTGATTATCTGCAAAAGTATGCATCAGCAGCAGGGCATCTTGCTTTCAAGGAGAGCTGTTAGGGAGGCAAAGTTCCGCAAGGGACATGCAAACGACTGACTGGCTATCTCTTGCGTTTTCATGATGGCGTGTCTCTATTTCATTGCATTTCTTGTTTAGCCACTCTTCGTTAGCTTTGTTGCATTTGTGTCTTATTTCTTTATATATTTTGTCATATTCATCTTTATCTTCCTTAAGACTTCTTCTCTGATCCATTAGTTGCAAAATTTTTTGTGTCATCCACCCCTATTAGCGTGTCATTCATTTGGAGATAGGATTTTGATAGATGTTTGCTGAATGGAGTCTTTAAGCATATTTCATGAACTGTTTCAATCTTATCTATAGCATTATACCTATTATGTACTATGGTCCTTTATTTTTGTTCTTGTATTGACTGATCTTTCCGTAACAGCTCTCTATCTAGTTCTTTGTTTTTAGCTGCTACCTTTAACCTCTTTAGCCTGATTCTCACTTTTCCTACAACTGTGATTTGGTCACTGTTGCAGTCTGAGCTTGGTCTTGTTTTCACAGATATTAGTGAATTCTTGAATCTTCTGTTGATCATAATGTAATCTATCTGGTTACGTATGTTATTATTTGGGCTTTTCCATGTCCATAGTCGCCTAGGGTGTTGTTGAAACCAAGTATTTCCTATTATCATTTTATTCTTTTCTTCCCACTTAATCAACATCTCTCCTCTGGTATTTATGATACCTAGTCCATACTTGCCAGTGGCTTCGTTGTCTTGTTCAGTCCCTACTTTCGCGTTTAAAGACAGGTAATACAAGTAATAGTGAGAAATATTCATTTAATATGTAGGCTTCAAATGTGGGAGAAAATTGAGAGGTTTTGGCCGGTTTTGGCTCTCCGAAAACGGCTGATTCGGAAGGTCAGGGTAAGCATAACCTCGGGTGAAGTCAGGGGACTGACCAGCATGAATGTATGTAGTGTGTAGCTGAGATTGGTCAGTGTTATTTCTCATTCGAGACGATGGCCTGGTAGCATGTTCTTTGGGGGAGCCGTTATGGTGGAATAATTGGGTTTGCAGTTGTTATGTGGTAAAGGTTTATAGTTAGGAAAGTGTTAATGAGAAGTGAGTGTGGATATGTAGTTAATAAATCACTGCGTATTTTGTGTGAGTAATTTTTATGCAGTGACATGCATAGTATTCTTTTGATGTGTTTTCATGAAAATTAATATGAACTAATTTTTTTTTTTTGCTTTGTGTCGAGCTTACAAGAAGTGAGTTGTCCAGTGGGCTCATAAATTTGTGGTGTTTTCATTTATGTTTTGTTGTTTTAATTGCCATTTAATAGCGCACTCATTGTTTAAATATATGTCAAGCGTCATAGTAGTCATCTGTGAGTATGGGCGATTAAGTTTTAAAAACATACAGGACGAAGAAGCTGGAGCCACATGGGTTAAACTCGCTGTTGAGTTACACGTACCATTCTCTTCAATCATTATAGTACCTCTCCACTAAGTCCACCCCTTCTTACTTTGCAAACTTCCTCACAGCATCACTCTGCAACCCCTCTTCCCCAATCATCTGTTTCAACTTCTCCCAGCTAGGTCAATATTGTATCACTCTCTCTCCCCTCCCCAGTTCCCCATCCACCACCCCCAGTTACAACCCACCAACCACATATCACAGGTCTCTGTTTAAACAGTCTCCACGTTCTACTAAATCTATTCCTGACACACACCGCCGGACAAGTCACACCTTACAATTTACAGCTAAGTACTCTTTTAAAATTAAAAAAAAAAATAGTATTCATGTGAATGATACTTTATCTCCACTCTCTACTTCTTCGTCCTGTATATTTTTGTATGATTAAGGCTCACGCCGAAGCGTGACAACTTTGTAATCGTTAAGTAATAAAGCTGCTCCTACTTTTTTTTCTATTTTATACATTCTAGAACCCGGGGAAAAGATTTGTGGGTGCTATTATAGTTTCCATTTGTTACGAGTTTGTACATAACAAGCGGGAGGCAGTTGAAAGCCAACCAAGCACCTTAAGATGCATAAAAATAAACAGTGATAATATCCATATATAAATATTTTATAAAATCCATCCACGCGTCTGTATTAGCATATAATACCACATGAAAAGAGAGTAAAGTGAGGACCTGTTTTTTATGTTTAAATTTATTATCAAAGGCGGCCCCCAGAAAGAATTTTTTTTAAATTCTGTATTAAAAAGCAAAACTTTACTTGCAGAAAACACTAATATAACAGTGAAGGAATCACTCAGAAACAAATGACTAAGATGGGTTTAAGTAAAGCCATGGTACAATCATCCATGACAGAAGTACAGTTGAAAAGTATTTTTGAAAAGTAAGTTCTCTATACGTCACCAATTACAATCTGTTCATGACAGATTTCTTCCATCACCACCTAGGTTTTAAGACTGTGACATGTAGGCAGCAATTTTAGCTACAAATCCTTGTGTGTGAAGCGGGTAATAAATGGGTTGTGTGTAAACAGCGATTCTGCTGTTAAGAATCCACCCCTCTCCCCGAGAAATAAACAATGTTATAACTATGTTATAAGTTTAATAATGTTATAACTATAAACTGTCATGTCGGTTCTGTTCAAAGTCTGCCAATACTGCTTTCCTTCACAAGAAATTACAACAGAATAACAAATACATTGAAGAAATTTTGACTGCAAAGAGTTTCTTAATCAACATTTTGTGATGTCAAATTTCGCAGACAATAAATGATTTAAAATATGGCTGATTTTGAGTGTTCCAAACAAAAATGATCAACTACACATGTAATGTTTTATTTGGATTGTGAGATTTATACTTGAACTGTGTGAAGTCACCTAAGCAATTCGAATGTCAGTGTAACATATTTGTAGTTTCCTTTCCACTGTCTTAGCTAGACGACAGATTTTATATCCAGGCAACGCCATGTGCCTTTCTAGTGATTAACAGTAGACCGCTTATGTATACAGTACTTTATTTCTTCTTCTTCAGCTTTCCAAGCCATTAAGGCTCACTGCTGCAGATAACGTTCGCCTCCATTCCTCTCTATTCCTAATCCTCTCTCTCTCTAGTTGGTGATATCAATTTCTTTTATATTCTCTTCTATGTTGTCTTTCCATTTCTGTCTTGGTCTACCCCTTGGTCTTGTTCCCTCATCTCTTGTGCATACATATTCTTCGTTTGTCTGTTCTCTTCCATTCTTTCTACTTGGCCCAGCCAGCATAGTCTGTTCAGTTTCAAAACATTCATAATTCATTGTGATTTAAATAAGCTGTTCAGTTCAGTGTTCTTTCTAGCTCTCCATTCTCCATTGTTGGTATACTTTACGGGCCCAAAGATTCTTCTTAGGATCTTGTTCTCAAAGATCTATCTGCAATTGTTGTTCATCTTCCTTTGTTGTACCCCACATTTCTGGTTGGATAGAAACAGTAGTTTATACACAACATAAAAAAGAAACTCATACCAGATGTTGGCACTGATAGCTCGTGAGTGACATCGATTGTTGTCTGGCGTTTATCCAAGACACTTCTGCTCACATACATTCTCCAGTGGTGATTGACTAAATCTTCAAAACCTTACCAGTCTGTCCATGGCCGTCACTGAACAAGTGTGTTCGTGCACGGGTAATTATTTTATTAACACTTTGGCTCCTCAGTTAATTCTCGTGCTATGCCCAGTAAATTTTGATGATAAATTTTGGTAGAAACAAACCGGAAGGAAGTTACTCTATAATTTAAAAATATAGATTGGGTCAGAAATGTGCAAATTCTATTTCATCATCATCATCATCGCCTTTCACTCCCTTGAGAGCATAGGCCATGGATAAAGGCTCTCCAGTCATCTCTGTTCTTGGAATTATTCTCTGCTTCCTTCCATGTGTATCCCTTGTCTCTGAGCAGTGTCATAATTTCTCTTCTCCAAGTAGGTCTAGGTCTTCCTCGTTTTCTGTTTCCTTGAGGATTCCATGTCAGTGCCTGTCTTGCTATTCAGGCGTCTGGTTTCCTCAGAGTGTGACCAATCCACCTCCACTTCCTTGACATGATTTGTAGATTCATAGGTTCCTGTCCAGCCCTTTCCAAGACTTCATCGTTCCTGATCTTGTCCTGCCACTTAATGTTTAAAATCCTTCTCAAGCAGTAGTTCATGAATGCATGAATCGCTGCTTGCATTGATTCCTATGACGCCAAAAATCTACCAAAACTGCCAGTGTTGCTATGAAGTGATAAGAGTTAATATAGTGAACTACTCCTCTGAGTTTATCACACTGTCCAATGTTGAGCTTAAGGCTGCATGCAGAACCAAAGCTTCACATTAGAATACTTAATACACACATTGGTTCTTTTAATTACTTCATACAATAGACTGAATCACTCCATCCGCACACAACGCATTACATGGTAACTCACTCGACTTAATATTGTAGACCAAAATACTCACCAGCCGTTGACAGTCCACACATGAGGCACAGAAAACAGAGTACCACATTTATTTTCATTTTTCCTGTCTCCTGTAAGAGAAGAGTTATTGTTATAAACATGTAAGAGAATAGTTATTGTTATAAACCTGTAAGAGAAGAGTTATTGTTATAAATCTGGTATATATATATATATATATATATATATATATATATATATATATATATATATATGAAATGAGCAGAAATACTACCAAAACTGACAAGGGGCTTGCTATCATTGCTTGATTATCTCCCCTATAACGGCTTGCAATGGAGGTGAAAACGCTATCCGATAGACAATCAGTGACCCATAGCTGATATGCTAGCCCCAGCTGATCAAGACCCTGTCCCACCTCCGTGGTACCCCCAGTAACAGGCATAGCCTTGCTAACAAGGACAGGGATGGCCGTAGTCCCCATGGTGGCGGAGTCTGCTGAAGAAGTATTGCACACACCCCCTGATTTTTAGCTGTACCCCGAGACTGAAAAAACAGCAGCCATAACCCGCTCCCAAACCGATACGATGTTGTGTGTCATCACCTTCACAGCATCGGCTGCAAAGAACACCAGCTCGCTGTTACAGGGAGATAGAAGACAAGACAATATAGACAAGGCAAAACAAGACAAGACAAGACAGTGGCCTGCAGACGTACGCCGACTTACGGCCATATCTAGGACCGGGTCGATTTGGCCGAGGTAGCGGCTATAGACGAAGGTCAGACACTAGGTACAGTTTGCTACTACAGAATGTTACATGTAAGATGGATAGCCATGTTCACCATCACTTTCAAATATGAACATATTCCAGATTAGAACAGCAACTGTTTGGAAATTAATCAGAAAATTGCCGAACGTCAAATGTTTGCGGATTAGTCACAGTATGGATTACAACACATTAACCAATCCCATGGTCGTTAGTACGGAAGGCCGTAACTCGATCAGCCGTAAGTCGATTTTGTACCGTACTTGCTTTCTTTACGGCGATGAAGGAGATTTTGAAAAAGAGCAGCATGGAGCGGGAAGAGTTTTGAATATCTTGGATCACTCCTAACTAATAATGGAGATACAATGAGGGAAATTAAAAGGAGGACATCTGTCGCTCTTCAGAAAATAAAACAAATAAGGAATCTGTGGAGAGGAGCAGACAGAACTACAAAAATAAGATTTTTAAGGGCATGCATCTTTCCCATCGCAACTTATGCCTGTGAGACCTGGACACTTAACAAAACAGCTGAGAAACACTTAAATGCCTTTGAATGTAATGCTACAGAAGAGTTCTTCAAATATCATGGACACAAAAAAGAACAAATATATCTATACTACAAGAGCTTAATATTGAAGAAGGCTGGCTAGTAAAGAGGATTAAAGAGAGAAAACTTAATATTTTGGACACATTAAACGTCATGATAATTTAGAGAAGACCGTATTGGAAGGATACATAATGGGAAAAAGAAAAAGAGGAAGACCAAAACGAAGATGGCTGCAAGAAATCGTTGATGATCTGCAAATGGATGCAGCAGCAGCAGCAGGCCATCTTGCTCACAACCGAGAGGCCTACAGGAGTGCTGTTATGGAAGCAAAGTTCCGCAAGGGACATGCAAATGAATGAATGAGTTTCTTCACTTCCTGTATCCAGGCTTAGAAACAGTTGTCTCTGTTAAGCTCACTATTTCGTCATGCTTCCTACCCGACATCGTTCGGGGTGGATCTCTTAGAAGCTGTAAGCAGTTCTTCTTATATTTCCGCTTTTAATTCGTCTTACATTTGTTATTATAATATTAATAATAGCACCTAATCTGGAGTGGTAACGCTAAAAAAAATATCATCAGGTTTCGTAATTTGCAGGGAAAACTACAAAAATAATGCAACTTATTAAATAAGGTGTTTAGATCGTAAGCTAAACACGTCTTGTACAAAAATTAGTACTGTACATCACGTAACAATAGCTACTATTGTTACACTAAAACTAAAGTGTTACAGGGAATTAAAATGCTTTGCCAGGGCAGACAAAACTCATTAGAAGGAGAAACACGTTAATTATTACAAAGAGGAACACTCTATTATTATAAAGAGAAACACTCTAATTATTAGAAAGAGAAACACTCTAACACACGCCTGAAGGTTTAAACTTTTACGCATTCACGAGGAAATCGGCCACAGTATTCCTCTAAGTACTGCACTTATCAGACGAAAGTTATAAGTCTGTTCAATGATATAAGGACGAAAAGAGGAGAGACATCTGTGTGTGAGTGTGTTGCATTAAACGCCACCACTAAACACGTATTACAAGTGTTGGGGCCTGGTGTTGGCCTACTATTGACGTGTATTTTGCCTACTGTACGATGGTGTCTAGATGTGTTATACACCAACTTAACAGGAATTTGACCGAATACTTCACATCACTATTTACAGAGCAGTTACTAGCTTACTACTACACCAGTGACAACAAAATATTACATTGATATACACCGTGCAACAAAAACAACCCAGGACAAAACATTACACCACATTTCAATACACAAACCTGACCAGTACATGATTAACAGCTCAACTCAACACCACAGTTGGCATACTCAAGGTGAGCCCAAAGAGCACGGGATTCAGCAGTTACAAAAGTAAACAAAGGTTAATGATGAAATCCCCATTCGTAAATGAGTGCTGTAGGAGGATGTGGACTGGAAAATGATGAGACAACCAGCAGTGAGTACAGAAAAACTGTCTGGGCAACTAACATCGCCGTGGGACACTCACACAATCACACAACATCAAAAACATACTAACTTCATATTCACCAAAAACTCCTACATATCTTCTATCACGAATCCATGCCATGTCCAGAGGGACGAATCGACTTACAAAAGAACATAACAAGTCTAACACAAGTTTTGTCCTAAGAAGGACAAGCAACCAAAAAAAAAAAAAACTAACACTACGAATCAAGTCATCCTCGTAAACATTTCTAAAAAGTTGGTACCTGCTAGAGAGACTGAATCTAAACTACGGAATTTCTGTGTCACGACCTTGTCTCTTTCCAGGTGTCACGATCCCTCATGTCTACTGAGCAGTTACTAAAGACTATGTCTTCTTCTTCTTCTTCGTTCGCTTCTACCACCAAGACCGCCCCGCGATCCTCCTGAATTTACGCCTGTGGTCCACGTTACGTCCTGTGGTCCCCTAAAGGACCACACGAGATCCCCGAGAGGACCACAGGAGGTTCAGAGTATCGCAGGGCTTGAGCTTGTATTCTTGGTGGGTCCCAGAAGCGGGATTGCGTGACACCGTGGTTTTCGTCGCACCAGTTTTGTCTAGAGTTAGACTTTCTCACCGGAAAACCTCGACGTGTTTTGAGATATTCATATATCACCGCCGGTTGAGAGGTGGTTGCCCATCCAGTCCAGTGTTGGACTTTCTCACCGGAAAACCTCAGCGTAATTAGGATACGCATACATCCCCGCCGGGTGAGAGGTGGTTGCCTATCTAGACTGCCCTGGTCCAGTGTCTCCGACTTCAGCATTCTGTGGTCGTGGCCGCTACCCTTCCTAGTTGTGACCAGGATGGAGCTTTTGTCCAGGAGGATGAATCCTCGCCACTAATGACTTCCACCCCTGGGTTGAGCCGGTTTAGGCATATTAACCCAGTATGGGCGTGTTTGAGAAGTGACCGACCTCTAGAGCAGATGTACCGTGGCATGCGTAGCCTTCAAGTTTCACCCCTGGAGTGAGCCGGTTTAGGTACATTTCACCAGTATGGGTGTATATCGGGCTTGACCGACTTCTAGAGCGGAGGTGGCATGGCATGCCTAGCCAGCAACTTTCACCCCTGGTGCATGCCGGTTTAGGCATATTTCACCAGTGTAGGTGTATTTCGGACGTGGCCGGCCTCTAGAGCAGAGGTGCCGTGGTATGTGTAGCTCTCGAAGCGATACTACTGGACATACCGATTAAACTTCACTTTATCGTTTTCCTTCACCTTTTCACATCTATGCCACACAGCAACCCTGATTGCTTTTCCGCATTTTCTTCCTTGGCCAGGAGGAGATTCACTCCACGGGCGGCTCCGAAGAGTCTCGCCAGCAGTGTCTTAACCTCTAGGTTAAGCCAGTTCAAGCATTTCACCCGATATGAGTACACTTAGGACGTGGCCGACCTCCAAACCAGAGGTGCTGTGATTTGACTGTTTGCTTCGCTTTATCCTTTCTACCACCTTTTCCGCAGTGGTGCCGCGCGGCAACCCATTTGCACTTTTCTTCACTGGCCGGGAGGAGCACCGCTCCACGCAAGGCAGCTGAAGAATCTCGCCAGCAGCGGTAGATGAGCTACCAAATGTGCCACTCATCTACCCTAAGTGTCTGGTTTTCAGGCGCCAGATATTCGCCTTCGCCCCTTCTCCTGTCAGTTTAAACAGTTCTGCCACGGGAAGGTCAGGAGCTGGACTTGACTGCCAGAGGCTATTTGAGCCGCACGCCGTTGGAGTGGAGAGCGAATTCTCCACCCCACCTCTGGCAATAACAGTCCTTAGAACCAAGACTATGTCAACAAAACACCTTTTTTGGGGGTGCTAGTTGGCTAAGTAGATAGTAAGCTGTTTTATCGTGGCTAGACGGCTGCTCGTCCTACCGGATTCCGTGTTCGAATCTCATTTAAATCTCTTGTGATTTTTCTTTCTCTCATGTCTCACTAACATGCTTTGCCTGTGACTTTTTCGAGGTCTAATCCTACAAAATTGTGTTCTCTTACTTTATGTAATTAATGCTCTCCATGGAGAAGCAGTCAGAGCGGATGCCTTCGAGAGCAGAAATTTGTCCTGCAGAGCAAGACAAATTTATAGAAGTTGGTGACTATATTAGGCACCAGATATTCTGTGTAAACAAAATGGGCACGTTTTCGGAGAAAATACCAACTAGGACATTCACAACCAAAGAAAAAAATACAATGCCTGGATTAAAAAACTGCCAAAGATAGTCTACAGCTATTCGAATATTTGGCGACTACAATACGAAGTCTGTGATGATTCAGAGAATCCTAGAACCTTTAAAAAGTATTTGAAAGCCAGTCTTAATATATACTTATAAATCAAATTCAGAAAGCTTGGATGAGTGGGTGATTTATTCTCAACTTGGTTTCTTTTTAATATTTCGAGACTGCAGGGAACAGAAACTTCTCTTTAACTTTCTTCTGATTGTTGCTAATCCTCCAACCATCCCGAAGCTGTGGCTGACAAAAAAAAGAAATTAAAGTTGCCTTCTTCCCTGCATAAACAGCTTCATTGCTGAAGCTAACAGATAAAAGTGTGACTGCAGCATTCAAATCTTATTACCAAAGGATGACTTTTGTGAAGGTTACAGGTACATTAGATGCTGGATTTTTCTGTGAGTTCCAAACAAAATAAATTAGAAGCAATTCGGAAGGACTTCACTACTGTGGAGAGACATTAAAACGATGAAGGATGCAAGGTAGGAAATGTAATAATCTACACTGAAAAGGGAATGTTAGAAGACGATTCCCTTGTAAATGGATTATCTCTAAGTTTTGAGGCTCTAGTGGTTGGTGTTTGAAAGAATGAAGTGGTCAAGACCCGGGGACTGGATCTGGACGCTGAGCCTGAAGATGTTACAGAACTGTTTGGTTCACATGATCAGCCCCTAACAGGCAATGATCTTTTTCACACATGAGAGAGAGAGGAATATAGAAAAGGAGGCAACTCCTGAAGATGCAGTTCGCACTATAACGAAGAATATTAAAGAAACAGAGTGAAATATAGGCACAGTAGGGGAGACGATTACAGTTTGGAAACGGTAGAACCTAATTTCAATAGGCGTTCAAACGCAATGCTGCAAAACTCAAGAGCCTTTAACAGAGAAACTTTCAGCCAAAGAAAAGACAACAATGCGATACATTTATTTTTTTTTTCCTATTTCAAAACTACACATAATTAGCTACAACGTTTCAGATTCAAAACTGCCAGCATCGCGTCTCTGTAAGATCTCCAACAGTCTCTTTCTTCAAAATGAATGATAATTCCTTCAACATTCGACTTTAATACCCAGATTGAATACTTTCCTGAAGATTTTATTCAACAAGTCAGTATCATTTAATTGGTGAACTTATTAAAGCAGGAGGAAAGGAATGTGCAACAATCTGTCATGCACTATGTAAAAATATATGGCACGCAGGTATTTGGCCAAAAGAATTGGAAAAGAACTGTATTCATACCACTGCCAAAAAGGTAACTTGAAATTATGCACAAACTACAGAACTGTTGCCCTGATTATTCATGCCAATAAAATTCTATTAAAAAACATAGTTGGCAGACTTCGTAAGAAAATAGATGAAGAATTCAATATGGTCCAAGCTGGTTTTAGACAGTAAAGAGGATCAAGAGATCATATACTCAATATAAGATTAATAATAGAGAAATGCAGAGAATTTAATGTAAATCCACATTTATCTTTTATAGACTATTCAAAGGCATTTGATTGTGTACAACGCCAGAAACTTTGGGAGATAAAGGAGACAATGGTATTTCCAACACATGTGATACAATTAATATCACTGCTGTTTCTAGACAAACAGGCAGCAGTAAGAAGAAATGGTGAAACAACAACTTGGCTTGGCATAAAACAAGGGGTCCGTCAGGGGTACATATTGTCGCCTTACTTATTTAACTTGTATACTCAAAATATAATGAGGAATGTTAGAGAAGATGTAGAAAAAGAATATTACCATGCCATAACAAGTTGAATTCTTTCCAGACTAAATGTTTACGAAGAATTAGAAAAATATTTTGGCCAAACACCATAAGAAATAACATCTTATTGGCAGAAATGCAGATGAAGCCACTGACAACAATTATTGAGGAAAGACGCTGGCGATGGTTGGGACATGTGCTCGGAATGACTGACAACTCACTACCAAAAATAGCACTAAGATGGACACCACAGGGGAACATAAGTAAGGGTAGACCAAAAGAGACATGGAGAAGAACAACAGAAAAGATGTTGAGCAATAGAGGGCTCACCTGGGCAAGAGCAGAAAAAAAAGGCGAAGGACAGGCATTTGTGGAAAACCCTTGCGGAAACCCCATGTGCCCTGGGCACTTAAGGTTCAGAGGGAGAGAGAGAGAGAGAACAATTGGAGGCAATGAAATACCAGAGATGGGATATGCTGATAACACAGTATTACTGTCCACAACACAAAAAGGAATGAAAAAAACTAATTATGTCAGTCCATAAGTATAGTGAAGAGCAAAACCTTTAATCTTAATGTCAATAAAACTAAATTGATGACAACTGACAAAATAAAATAAGGCAGCTGAAATATATATCAATGAGGAAAAATTGTAAGAGGTGCAGAGTTTTTAATATCTTGGATCACTACAAACTAATAATGGAGATACAATGAGGTAAATCAAAAGGACATCTATCAATCTTCAAAAAGTAAAACAACTAAAGAAGCTGTGGAGAGGAACAGACAGAACTATAAAAATAAGATTTGTAAAGGCATGCATCTTTTCCATCACTACATGTGCCTGTGAGACCTGGACACTTAACAAAACAGCTGAGAAACACATAAATGCCTTTGAATGTAAATGCTACAGAAGAGTTCTTCAAATATCATAGACACAAAAAATAGAACAAATGTATCCATACTACAAGAATTTAATATTGAAGAAGGCTGGCTAGTAAAGAGGATTAAAGAGAGAAAACTTAAATATTTTGGACACATTAAACATCATGAGAATTCAAAGAAGACCGTCTTGAAAGGGTACATAATGGGAAAAAGAAAGAAGAAGACCAAGGCAAAGATGGTTGCAAGACATCGTTGATAATCTGCAAATAGATGCATTAGTAGCAGGGCACCTTGCTTACAACCGAGAGGCCTACAGGAGAACTGTTAGGGAGGCAAAGTTCCGCAAGGGACATGCAAATGAATGACTGACTGACTGACTAACTGACTATCATTTCTTATTTTTCATTTGTGCTCATGAACATTAAAGAAGGTCTTTCTGTCTTCACGATAAAGCAGTAAATGAATGCGTCGCCTGAGATTACAGGATCTTTTCTTCTTTTTCAAGATCCAAGAAATATTTAAAGACAACTTGTTACTTGTAGCACTGTAGTTTTGAATTTTTAAACCTAAACTTTTATTTAGTTTTGTTTGTTTAACTTGTGCACGGATTTGCCGGTGGTATATAGTGCACCATTTACGTTTCTCGACAAACGCTGTCAGTTTGCGAGGTGGATAATGGCTATGCCTCACCATTCGTTGATTTTCGGCATTCATGATTGCCCTGGTCCCTAACTGATGAATAAGTGACAGTCTCTTACGGCCGTATAATATCTGCGGCTGCCAGAAGGTGCCTTGCTATCGACAAGAGTCCAGTTAGAGAAGATTTGCGCACCTTACCCCAAAGTTACGTACACGATATCTGGGCAAGAAATAAATAATCGTGTGTGCTCTCTAAGCAACCCCAAGAAAACAACAAGAATATTTATTATAACAATAAAACACTTTTTTTTTGGGGGGGGGGGGGCTACTAATTTGTGAAACAAAGGCAAAATGAAGTTGCAAGAAAATGATAGAGTAACTGAAAATGTTCAGCTTCAGTAACAATGACAAAATCTGGACTTACCTGCCTTACTTGTGTTAAACCACAATTATTTCTTCAGCACTGAAATAACTGTAAAAATGAAGAAGAATCGTTATCGATAACCTCACATCAACAGATGAAACTTCATCAGAAATTTTATAAAACAGAAAAAAGCAGTATTTCGTATATAAAATAGTGACGCTGCATTAGTTTGTTTGTCATCGATTCTTCAACTGAAAACTCTTAAAATGAATAGAAAATACGAGCGCATGGAAAAAGATATATATATATATATATATAATCTATGTTGACCACATAGAGGTAAGTTTGGGCAGAACATTTATGTTGACCACGTAGAGGTAAGGTTGGGCAGATAACATCTATGTTGACCACGTAGAGGTAAGGTTGGGCAGATAACATCTATGTTGACCACGTAGAGGTAAGGTTGGGCAGATAACATCTATGTTGACCACGTAGAAGTAAGTTTGGACAGATAACATCTATGTTGACCACGTAGAGGTAAGTTTGGACAGATAACATCTATGTTGACCACGTAGAGGTAAGTTTGGATAGATAACATCTATGTTGACCATGCCGTCAACATGTACAGAGCTAAGATTAGATAGACATGATCAACAGTCTTACTATGCCAGGCGGAATTAGAGACCTCAGTCCACATTATAACAGAACATTTCTGTTTGAAGTGAGACATCTGAGTAAACCACGGCGAAGCCTATTGTAACAAGAACACTTCTAAGGAAAGATGGCGCTAACTGCTAATGCTAGTGATTTTACAATGCAAGTAATCCGTGCCCACAAAATAAAGCGAGAGTGAAAATGCTTCATAGAAAGAAATGCAACTTTAAATTGTAAGAAATCATAACCAGCCATAAACGAAAATGAATGAATCCTCGGAGAAAGAGGACACTTTTACACTAGAAGATGCTATTTATCACTATAGAGAAAGGACGCCTAAAGACATTTCAGAGAAAGAAAGCAATTTTAAACTGTAAGAAAGCATGGCCAACAAAACAGAGACGAGGCTGGGAAAAAAATTCAGAAAAAAGAGCAAAACATGTTTATACTGCTCTTACGTGTGCACAGTCGAGACTAACTGAATTTGCAGAGAAGGTTCACTGTATAACATAAAGTACGTATAGAAAACTTTGTCGTTGTCTTTAAGGAAATGAAGAACAAAAGAATATAATCCGCTTACAGCGACATCTGTTGCGTGAACAACTCATATCCAAGCACAGAACTGTTCCTGTTCAGAGTTATGAAACATCCACTGATCGACACGATATTCTGATGTTGAATAGGCGACATGTGTACATACGTCAATGCTTTTGTTTTGTCCTGTCTTTGTCTTGTCTCTTTGCTCATATACCTTTTAGTGTTGAGGCGAGAAATATACTGCTTGCGTCAATGCTTTTGTTTTGTCCTGTCTTTGTCTTGTCTCTTTGCTCATATACCTTTTAGTGTTGAGGCGAGAAATATACTGCTTGATAGAGCTCAGTGATTTGTTTTATACAAGATGTTAACTGTCTTGTGTTTAAGGTTTCTGCACTTTCCTTGCTCTGACTCTTGCATGCACTTCTTGCATGAACCGTGTTTCCTGTAATTCTAAAGACGAATGTTTTCTGTGCTCTACTCTCTGGCAGAAGACGTGTACTGTGATCAGACTATTTGACTTGTTTGTTTGTGAATGAAGTTCTGTGTACCGAGCTTCTGAGCTTAGTGTGAACCGTGAATTTTACATAGACAGTAATAATGATTATTAGTTACGTCTATCCGGCCAATGCTGAACTGTGATGGTCTTTGTATGTCCTGATTCGGCTTGGCGCCTCAACCATGGAGTTCGTGCCAAGAGCGACCCTATGTAGTTTCGCATCTGGACTGTTGTAGTTCCTAAAATAGCCTCCTAACTGGGTGGATGATCAACAAAGACCATTGTTGTACATTCTTGGCGATACTCACTGCCACTGTTATTATAGAGAATTGTAGCCATAGCATGCTACTGCTATTAGATGTGTTGCCTAGTTCTTTTCTTGTTCAGTTGACTTGTGATAGATCTGTTTGTAGATCTTTTAAACTCTACGTTACCGGTTAAAACACTTAGAACCTCAACAACCCAGGCACCCCAGACACTAGGACAACGATAGGACAACGTAGAAAAATGACGGAAAACTTGCAAGCTCACAAGACACAACTGTTGACATTTATAGGAAGGTCAACAGACCCAATGATGTAGCAAGGCTGATAACAGTATTTATTAAATGAGAAAAAAGAAGTGTATGACGAATGAGGAAACTACTGCCACAAGGCAGGAACAAAACTAACAAAACCACGGCTTCCCGTTAAGAACTTGTTTGCCATTGGGAAGCAAGAGATCTCGGTGTCACTCACTCACACACACACACAATACACACACATAGATAGATAGATAGATAGATAGATAGATAGATAGATAGATAGATAGATAGATAGATAGATAGATAGATAGATAGATAGATAGATAGATAGATAGATAGATAGATAGATAGATAGATAGATAGATAGATAGATAGATAGATAGATAGATAGATAGATAGATAGATAGATAGATAGATAGATAGATAGATAGATAGATAGATAGATAGATAGATAGATAGATAGATAGATAGATAGATAGATAGATAGATAGATAGATAGATAGATAGATAGGATAGATAGATAGATAGATAGATAGATAGATAGATAGATAGATAGAGATAGATAGATAGATAGATAGATAGATAGATAGATAGATAGATAGATAGATAGATAGATAGATAGATAGATAGAGATAGATAGATAGATAGATAGATAGATAGATAGATAGATAGATAGATAGATAGATAGATAGATAGATAGATAGATAGATAGATAGATAGATAGATAGATAGATAGATAGATAGATAGATAGATAGATAGATAGATAGATAGATAGATAGATAGATAGATAGATAGATAGATAGATAGATAGATAGATAGATAGATAGATAGATAGATAGATAGATAGATAGATAGATAGAGAACTATCTAACTTCCATACTTACAATTGTATGAACCAACACAACGAATTTACTCGCGGGAACCAAAGAAACAAACATCACTCACAGTCTACTGCAACAGAATTGACTGACAGCTAAACTCACTGTCCTAAAAAGGACAGACAATAACAACAATCTACATCTTGAAAACAATGTACAATTATAACCACAACTCTGGCCTTATAGCAGTATTCGTGCAAAAACTGTTGGGTTGATAGTAAGGGCATTATTTTGGGTTTTTCTTTTTTAATTTTCTCGTGCTGAGATCCTTCGAGAAGGTCATAGGTGCTGCAAAACCCGTGACAGTGAATTGTGGGGGGAAAAGCTGAGTGCGTGGAATCTTCATTTGAACATGTAACTGTGTGGACGTTTTTATGCTGTATAATGTCTTCGAGGAACATATGAACGTTATAGTTGCACTGCAGTTGTAAGTATGAATGGACTTCCCACTTGGCAGGTTAACCAGCCAGCAGTCGGATTTAATGTTATTTTCATCAACATTATCATCATTTCATCAATAAATGTTCCAAGTCACCGTTACCCAGGATTTACATGACTATCTATACCAGTTGTCGTCAACGTGAGGTTTTGAAGAGCGTGTATGAGAAATATGCCTCGAACAGTATTTAACTAATCCAGCAAGTGAGAGTGAGAGCTGGAATTCTGTGTATAACTAGTCCAGTAACCTCATCTGACGAAGATCAAGATGAAAGTCTACCCTGTTATTCACATGAGCACTACGATACGATATGGCCTAAGAACAGCATCATTAACACACTATACACATCAACAGTACAGACAGAAAGAAGGAGACCGCCAAAATTCTTTTATGGCCTAACTGTTCGTTAAACCGACTTATCGCTATGTCTCATGATCAACTCTCTAATTATACTCTGTTGGAAAACTGATTGAAACAACAATCTCGCCAATTGGCTCCGAGAAGCAGTTTTGTAACCCTTACATATTACATCTTACATCCTTCCCGTGCCGTTAAACGTGTCACAAAGGGCCCGCATGGTAGTTAGCCAAGATTTCCTGTCTTTGGCAAGTTTTTCAATTTCTTCAAGGGATGTTATGCCCTCTGAACTGGCATTTCTTAACAATGTCCTCTTTAGAGTTTCACGCGGTCGACCTCTTTTTCTTCGATCTGTTGTGTTCCACTTGATAGCATGTTTGGGGATTCTCTGATCGTTTCTTCTCATCACATGACAGACATATGTCCATCTTTTCTGATCACCCATGAGACAAGTTGTTTGCTCATCTGTCTTATCTCTTCGTTGTTCTTGAATTCGTTCCACTTTATACCGAGTATTTTCCTTAGGCATTTGTTTTCAAAAGAGTCTAATTTCTTTTCTATTTCTTTAGTTTTTTTTCCAGCTTTCACGTGCATAAATGAAGATGGATAACCCTACCATTTTAACTAAAACCCCCCAAGAAGTTTTCCATTCCCATTAACTCAAGTCGCACGAGAAAAAAACTAATAAATTTGACTTTCTCATATTTTCTACTATAAAAGTCGTGCGACAGCCCACTCATTGTACTCTGTCACCTTAATTTTGGCACTAACTTTACTATTTTTACGTCTCCCCGTGTACTTTAAGACCAAAGGTCAATGAGTGAGAAATGTCTCTCAAGGGGACTACTCTTGCTTTACTAACACTTAAACTAGTTATCTCCCTTTAGCTGTGGCTATTCTGCGACATAGTGTAGTACTGGTGTTTCTTCAACTCGTGGTCTGGTGGTGTCAATTCTCATGTTATCTCTTCGTGTTATATTTACTATTCTCATTAAACGCCTCATTTCCGTCCTGGCAATTTTCCTTTTGTTTTTAGCTGTTAGTGTCCACTTTTGACATTGATGGCACAGGTTTGAGAGAAAGATAGTTTTGTACAGTGTTCTTTTTGTTTCATTTGTGATGCGTTTGTTTTTTTAATAAAGGTTTAATTTGTCGCAATAACCGTTCCCAGCCTGTAGAAAAGGGATGTGGGGTTGATCTGTGGGTATAAGGGACATCGGCAGTTACAAAATTTTGCTTTTCACTCTTCCGTAGGGAAGCTATCCGACCCCTACACTGCTGAATGCAGTGCCAAATCTGGTAGCCACTTTGAGGCGAAAATTTGTCGCGACTGACCCTGCAACCCGACGGTGGATATCTTTACCGTACACAGAAAACACAGGAAGAATAGACGGACTGACAAGAAACGGAAAACGACTTGGAACGTTAAATTTCAAGAAGACTGAAAAGCATTTTCACGAGTACATGCTGTCAATATATTTGACATAAGGCGATATCGAAACTTTGCTTTAATTTACTGAATTCTTGTATTCAAGATAAACCATGACGTAGTCCTGTAGGACAAAACCGTGTCACTCTGACCGTAGACAAAATGTGTTCATAAGCATTATTCATTCTGACCACCCTACATCAACATACAGTGGCTTAGATATCCAGGGCAGAATCTGACCACACTACATCAACATACTGTGACTTAGACATCCGGGACAGAAGCTGACGAACTAACATCCACCATACTGTGACTTCGACATCCAGGGCAAAAGCTGACCACCCTATCAACATACTGTGATACAGGGCAGAATCTGACCACCCTACATGAACATATTGTGTCTTAGATTTCAGGGGCAGAAGCTGACCACCCTATATTAACATACTGTGTCTTAGATATCCAGGGTAAAAGCTGATCACACTATATCAACATACTGTGACTTCGACATCGAGGGCAAAAGCTGACCACCCTACACCAACATACTTTGACTTAGACATCCAGATTAGAAGCTAAGCAACCTGTCAGAATATCGTGACTTAGACATTCGGGGCAGAATCTCACCAACCTACTTCAACATACTGTGACTTAGATATCCAGTACAGAATCTGACTACTCTACATCAACATACTGTGACTTAGATATCCAGTACAGAATCTGACTACTCTACATCAACATACTGTGACTTAGATATCCAGAGCAGAATCTGACCACCCTACATTAACATACCGTGACTTAGATATCCAGAGCAGAATCTGACCACCCTACATTAACATACTGTGACTTAGATATCCAGAGCAGAATCTGACCACCCTACATTAACATACTGTGACTTAGATACCCAGAGCAGAATCTGACTACTCTACATCAACATACCGTGAATTAGATATCCAGGGCAGAATCTGACCACCCTACATCAACATACTGTGACGTAGACATGAGTGCAGTTCAGTTTAATTATTATTTTATTATTCTCCGTTTCACATTACCCATAATTTATTACGAAGCAGGACATTTTGACACTGACATTTTGACGTCGGGGTTTTGGCGTCGGTGCTTTTTGAAGCCTAAACATCTTGACCCCGGACCTTGTATTCAATAATTATTCGTTTTATGGTATGTTTAATACTATTTATTCATTTTCAGTTTCTCGTATCATTTGAGTGTCATTATTTTATGGTGACAGTTATACTGTAGAGTAGTTTGAGATAACGAAGTGTCTAACCTTTTCTAGTTGTGTGTTCTTGTTCGTGATGCTACAATTTTCGTGGTTCTCACTTGTCGCTTGTGATATGTTGTCCTATTGTGTGATTAAAAATTATTATTATTTTTCTTTGATCTGCGAGTTGTTGTTTATGTATGTGAAATGTGCTATGTTAATGTCTGATTCTTCCGTTAGGTAAAATTCATAGGGTAGCAAACGAGACCCAGATGAAGGGGCTAGAACCTGGGTTGCTATATTTGGAGGGGTGCAGTTTCGAGGTACTATGTATGATTGTAGGCTAAATATGGGAAGGAAACATGTGACAGTCACACATGTAAGTTCAAGGCACCAAACTCCCAACCTCGCGCGTGTATATTTTCTTACGGGGACTTGGAGAAGAAGGCGTCGAGCACACCTTCCATTTTGAAATTTCAGTACATTTCAAGCGTAGGCTCAGATAGAGAATCTCTTCACGAGCAGTTTCTGTAAAGTCAAGCCCAACTATACAAGATTTTTTTTAAGGTAGATATATGTTGGCAGAACAGCCCCAGCTATTCGATTCGAGTCTATATCTGTTGCAAGCGAAGGTATTGATCATGATGATACAGTTGTAGAGTCTTGGTGTTTCATCAAGATTCTCTTCATTGTCATAAAAGAATATCTCTACAATACTAAAAGCATGAGCAATATTGATTAATCAACAATGAACAGCAGGAGATAAACCCATCATAACGATCTTCCCAGCCTAACCGAAGTCAGTAATCCGCAAGGCCAGCCTCTTCGTAACGCGAACAGAATTGTAACACTTGTAACAGTTGAGCATGTTTGTCATACCACCAAGTTTCTCCATCCAGCATTTCTTTGTTATAGTGTGCGAATATATCTGCATACGTTTCTTTCTTCATTTTAGATGCCACAGAAGTCACGGACACCGATGTAATTTTGTAGAAAATACATGTTTGCCGTACAGAAATAATTAGAGTAGCGAAATGTAGACAGAACAAAACAACAGTGAGCTGTAGCAAATCCAGTCATACAGTGTAAATGTCTGAATGGGGCAAGGCGGGGTGAAAGACGGATTTTGATAGTTTGATTTCTCGGTAAGCATTTTTTTTTATTCCGTGCTCTACTCTCCAGAGCAAGACAACAGCTTTGACAGAGATTGCTAGAACCCCTTCCTATCACACGACAGCAGGTTTGATAGAGATTGCTAGAACCCCTTCCTATCACACGACAGCAGTTTGACAGAGATTGCTAGAACCCCTTCCTATCACTCGACAGCAGTTTGACAGAGATTGCTAGAACCCCCTCCTATCACTCGACAGCAGTTTGACAGAGATTGCTAGAACCCCCTCCTATCACTCGACAGCAGTTTGACAGAGATTGCTAGAACCCCCTCCTATCACTCGACAGCAGTTTGACAGAGATTGCTAGAACCCCTTCCTATCACAAGATAACATTCGAACTCGACCACACACACAGAAGCGCGCATACATTCTTATACTGAAATAAACCACATACACCAAAAACACGGCACTAAGTAAAATATTATTACTATTATTAATGTGCTAGATGTTGTTGTAAGATGGACATATGCATGCCATATGATGAGAAGAAACAATCAGAGAAAACTAAAACAAGCTATCAAGTGGACCACAATAGGTCGAAGAAAAAGAAGTCGACCACATGAAACCCTAAAGAGGACATTTTTAAGAGAAGCTAGTTTAGTGGGCACAACATCCCTTGGTGAAGTTGAAAAACTCGCCGAAAACAGGAAAACTTGGCAAACAACTATGGGAAGCCCTATGTGACGTTTAACGGCACGGGAAGGATGTAAGATGTAAGATCAACTGGTGCTTTACAAAGCACATACTATTTCAGATGATGATGATGATGCATCGCTTGATTTAGTTCCATAGATTGTTTCATTCATTAATTTGCATGTCCTTTGCCGAATTTTGCCTCCCTAACAACACTCCTGTAGACCTCTCGGTTTTGAACAAGATGGCCTGCTGCTGATGCATCCATTTGCAGATCATCAACAATGTCTTGCAGCCATCTTGGTCCTGGCCTTCCTCTCTTTCTTTTCCCCATTATGTACCCTTCCAAGACGGTTTTCTCTAAATTATCATGACGTTTAATGTGTTCAAAATATTTAAGTTTTCTCTCTTTAATCCTCTTTACTAGCCAGCCTTCTTCAATATTAAGCTCTTGTAGTATTTGTTCTCTGTTGTGTCCATGATATTTGAAGAACTCTTCTGTGGCATTTACATTCAAAGGCATTTATGTGTTTCTCACCTGTTCTGTTAAGTGCCCATGTCTCACAGGCATATGTTGTGATGGGAAAGATGCATGCCCTTAAAAATATTATTTTTGTAGTTTTGTCTGTTTCTCTCCACATATTCTTTAGTTGTTTTACTTTCTGAAGAGCGATAGATGTCATCCTTTTAATTTCCCTCATTGTATCTCCATTATTAGTTAGCAGTGATCCAAGATATTCAAAAGTCTCCACTTCTTCCAGTTTTTCCTCATTGATACATATATCAGCTGCCTTGTTTATTTTGTCAGTTGTCATCAATTTAGTTTTCTTCGCACTAAGATAGAGGTTTTGCTCTTCACTATTCACATATTGTTATCCCATCAAATAACTTTTGCACGAACAACACATTACATTTCATCGTATCTCATGTTTTCATTTTCTTCAACAATGTGAGAACTTGTGTTGCATAAAGGAAATAGTCAACATGTTTTCTTTCGGTTGTCTCCCCTCTTGAATTAAATTCAGTACTATAGAACTATAGGTCGGTGTGGGTGGGGATGGGAGCACTAGAGCAGTGCAGCATTTCCCATACGGTATTCCCCGGCACGCTGGTGTGCCGCAAAAGTTAGTAATGTCGCACAAAACTGTGATAGTACAAAATGTTTTCTTTCAAAGTACTGAGAACTTTTCTATATCATACAGTTACATTCATATAAAAACTTTCGGCGGCCTAATATTTATGTAACACGAATTAACTGCGTATATGTCCAGCATTGCTGCATGAATGAAGAAGTTCAGTGTCTCATAGCATGCTCATATCTTACATTGAAAACAAGAAACTAGTATTTAAGTATGTAAAATCTCTCTCAAATGTTGCATTTACCAAGTCTTAGAATAACAAAAATGTTCAAACATAATCTGAGTATAGTTCATGTAGTTCAGTCAGTCAATCATTTGTATGTCCCTTGTGGAACTTTTGCCTCCCTAACAGCTCTCTTGTGGGCCTTTCGGTTGTAAGCCCTGATGCTGATGTATCCATTCGCTGATCATTAACGATGTCTTGCAGCCATCTTCGCCTTGGTCTTCCTCTCTTTCTTTTCCCCATTGTCTAAACTGTCTTCTCTAAATTCTCATGACTTTTAATGTGTCCAAAATATTTAAGTTCATGTAGTTAAGAAGTATAAAATATACATTTCGCTTACTTATGTGAATTTCCGAAATAAAGACCGCCAGTGTCCCCCATTACCAAGTGAACTGGCCAAGACCCTGTCCCACTTCTCCGTTGATACCCCCAGTAATAAGTCTGGCTTGGTTAATGGGACGGGACACTGATCGCCGTAGTCCCCGTGGTGGTGGAGTCTGCTAAAGAAGCATTGCACACACCCCTGCTTTTTAGCTCTACCTAGGGGCTGAAGACAGCAGTAGACGTAACCCGCTCCCAAACCGACATGATGGTGTGCCTCAACATCTTCACTGCAAGGGCTGAAAATAATACCAGTTAGCAGTTTCGGGAAGTAGTAGTAGTAGTAGCAGCAGCAGTAGTAGTAGTAGCAGCAGCAGTAGCAGTAGACTGTTAGATTAATATGTGATGTTCGAACATGCAGTAAACCTAATGCCAAGAAAGAGATGTTTGTGTACGTGTGTATACAGGGGGCGCTAGGGGTGTGGCTTGGGAAACAGGGGACGGTTGCCTGAAAAAAAAAGGTCTGGGAACCACTGATGTATAACATGTTGTCTGTCGTAAGGCCTATTCTGAGTTTAGGGTTAGCTATATAACAGTGTTGTTGACTTCATTAACACATTTTTTTGCCGTGTCGTTAGGCGTTGGCGATCATGTTTCTCCTTTTATGTAACCGGTTACATCTGTCCTCAGTTTAGTAGCATTTTTTTTAAGTTCAGCTTGATGAGGTCGTTCTGATATTATTTATTTATTTATCTCCGCCTCCCTGTTCTTCTTTTGTTCTATAGTTTTCTTTTCCTGTTGGAAGACAGAGAACACAAGTTAACTAAAAGATACCGAGTATTGTTTTGTTGTATAACTTGTCTCACTTCTTCTTCTGCAATCTCCCTAGAACGGTGAGCTGATGTTCCTTGCAGCCGATGCGGTGGAGATGTTGAGGCACAGCGTCATGTCGGCTTGGGAGCAGGTTACGGCGTTGATGAACATCACGTGACTGGGAAAGAAAATAACCAACTCGGAGATGCTGAAAAATCTAAAGCTTTCCTCCGTGATGACTATATCCAGTCGCAAAATGCCCAGATGGTCACTACATGTAACAAGAAAAGAATACACGATAACCACATGTAGCAAGAAAAGAATGGATGATAACCACATGTAGCAAGAAAAGAATGGATGATAACCACGTGTAGCAAGAAAAGAATGGATGATAACCACATGCAGCAGGAAAAGAATGGATGATAACCACATGTAGCAAGAATAGAATAAATGATAACCGCATCTGGCAAGAAAAGAATGGATGATAACTACATGCAGCAAGAAAAGAATGGATGATAACCACATGTAGCAAGAAAAAAATGGATGATAACCACATGCAGCAGGAAAAGAATGGATGATAACCACATGTAGCAAGAATAGAATAAATGATAACCGCATGTGGCAAGAAAAGAATGGGTGATAACCGCATGTGGCAAGAAAAGAATGGGTGATAACCACATGTAGCAAGAAAAGAATGGGTGATAACCACATGTAGCAAGAAAAGAATGGGTGATAACCACATGTAGCAAGAAAAGAATGGGTGATAACCACATGTAGCAAGAAAAGAATGGGTGATAACCACATGTAGCAAGAAAAGAATGGATGATAACCACATACAGCAAGAAAATAATGAATGATGGCTACGTTTTCTTCTCAACTGTGTGCCTATGCCATTAGCGTCGCAGAGAGTTTCAGACATTGATCTAGAGCCAGGCGAGAGGCCTGGGTAGCTGTCATACTATGTTTCCTCAGTGTGTCTTTCACTCCATCTATCTACCTTTTCCTTGGTCGTCCTCGAGCCCAATGTCCAGATGTTTTAAAGCTGTACTCACGTGCCCCCCCCCCCCCGGTCATCCTGGATTCATGCGTATCGAATGCCCAAACTATTTAACTCTCTGATTTTCAGTGTAGTCCCTGACATGTGTTGTCCCCAGCATTTGCTAAATTGTTTCATTTCACACTTGATCCCTTCTTGTCTTGTTTACCATTGTTTCTTAGTCATTTCATCTCGCATGCTGTTATCTTTCTGTCATGGAATTTATTGAGTGTCCATGTTTGGCATTGATTGCACACAGTCGGGATGAATATTGTGTGGAATAGTTGATTTTTCTTTTCTTCTGTCCATCAAGATGTTTGGGTGTTTTAGGATACGTGCAAGTTGATTGGTAACATTTTTTTGCTTTTATGAATTCTACATTCGGTTTCTCTTGTCTATTTTTCCATATTGTTTAAATATGCTCCCTAGATATTTGAATTCAGTAACCTGCTTAAGTTTGCTGTTATTTACGTAAATGTTATTTACATAAATGTTACTTACATAAATGTTACATTTTCTTGGGGTTGTTCTTATTACCACTGTTTCTGTTTTCTCAATATTTATTTTCTTACTGTATTCCTTCCAACAGCTGTTGATGCTGCTGATATCTCTCTCTCTCTCTCTCTCTCTCTGTACCTTAAGCCCTCAGGGCACATGTGGCTTCCGCAAGGGTTTCCACAAATGCCTGTCTTTTGCCTTTTTTTCTGCTCTTGCTGATAACTATAACAGTAATTAAAAGCCTGCACGATGGACAGTCGTGAGAGAGTTGGGCATTTACGAGCAGTGATGGTCCCTAGGCTTGACACGGTGAGGATCCCTGATTCCTACAGTTTATACTATCCATCTCCTGATACGTGTCCTGATTCCCATCTGACTGTGGTCTCACTTACCACTATATGTTTGTATTCACAGACCAAATACACATGATAAATATAGGAGGAATAACAGAACGAAACCTAACACAAATGATAAAAACGGGAGGAATAACAGAACGAGATAAAAAAGAAATGATAAATATGTGAGGAATAGCAGAACGAGACCAAACACAAATGATAAATATATGAGGAATAACAGAACGAGACCAAACACAAATGATAAATATGTGAGGAATAACAGAACGAGACCAAACACAAATGATAAATATATGAGGAATAACAGAACGAGACCAAACACAAATGATAAATATATGAGGAATAACAGAACGAGACCAAACACAAATGATAAATATGTGAGGAATAACAGAACGAGACCAAACACAAATGATAAATGCGGGATGACAGAACAAGACCAAACACAAATGATAAATGCGGGATGAATAACAGAACAAGACCACACACAAGTGATACGAGATATAACCTAACGTGCTAGTGGAACAGAGCACTGTTGTTGTTGAACGATTGTCTCATGAAACAATAATTTGTTTTAGCAGATATTTTTTCCCCTTGTCGCCGGATACTCCCCCCCCCTCCCTTTTTTCCCCCCGTATTGTCGGCCCCTAGGCTTGCTTAATCCGCCACTGTTTACAAGACAGACACGATATTAAAGGGGGGGGAGGGAGGAAATAGAAACAAGTTGCTGGAAAGACAGACGAAAACTGAACTGGCAGCCAGCGACACATAAGAGAACAGAAATCGTTTTTCTTTCTTCTAATGATGTCCTTATTTAGGATCAATATGAGAAATTGCAGCGAGTGTTTGTCTGATACTTCAGTCTTCGCTCCTAGCCTTGTTTTGTTTTACTTTGTTGTGTTTTGTGTCCAGAATAGTAGGGTCAGTGTTCACAGTCAACACGAATCTTATCAAATCTGCAGCTGGAAGTATCTGTGAACAGAACATCACAACAAAAAAAGATTCATGATCTGTGAGATCTTTGTCTATCTAAACCAGTCTTTCCCAACGTAGGGCGTATGCCTCACAGGGGGTGATCAAAATCTATGAAGTTTTGAGGTGGGGCATGATCCAACAAAAGGCTGGGAAACGCTGAACTCAAATCTACAATATTTTAGACAAAGAAAGACAGGTCTGTGAATCTCATTTTCAGAAATTCTTTGTGTACCCTAAATATTTCTTCTTTTTTAACGTTTGTTAGAGACACTTATTTCTAAAACATTTATTAGTAACACTTTTTGTTATAGTTATTACAAAAGCTTGTTTGTTACATTTATTAGACACACTTCTTTGTTCTACTTATCAGAGACACTTGTTTGTTACAGTTTTTAGATACATTTCTTTGTTAGAGTTATGATATACACGTCTTTTCGTACTAATCAGAGACACTTCTTTATTATATGCCTACTTATTAGAGACACCTCTTTTGTTATAGATCTGTTTATTAGACACTTCTTTGTTACAGCTATTAGATACACTTCATTATTACACTTATTAGATACACTTCTTTGTTACAGTTCTTAGATACACTTCTTTGTTACACTTATTAGATACACTTCTTTGTTACAGTTCTTAGATACATTTCTTTGTTACACTTATTAGATACACTTCTGTGTTACAGTTCTTAGATACACTTCTTTGTTACACTTATTAGATACATTTCTTTGTTACAGTTCTTAGATACATTTATTTGTTACACTTATTAGATACGCTTCTTTGTTACAGTTCTTAGATACACTTTTTTGTTACACTTATTAGATACGCTTATTTGTTACAGTTATTAGACGCACTTGTCTGCTATACTTGTTAGAGACACTTTGTTACATTAGAAACACTGCTTTCTTACAGTTATCAGAACACTTATTTGCTTTACTGTTACACATTAAATAGCATTTTTTTTTGCAACAATTTCGTTTATCTTCCAAAAGAACACAAATTTTGTCTGACTGCGAAAACATGCTCCTCATCCCCTAAAAATCTTATCGCGGCTGTTTTGGATTAACAGAGTGAGCTCCTGAACCGACTTTTTGATAGACTTCACCCTTTTAAGAACAATGTTGAGCCTTTATTCGTTAATCAAACTGTTACTGGATAGGATGGGATCTCGGGTGTTTCCCCCTTCTCTTTTCTCACGTTCGCATTAAACTTTCGCACCCGATTCTATTTTTTAATACATGACCGTGTCACGTGTCTGTCATGTGACGAACGCACGCATGATGGGATATTCAAGTCGGTCGCTAGCAGACGACAAAGTGGGCAGGGAAGGAGCGGCCGTTTCAAAAGTTGTAGATAGAAACATTCCATAGAAGCACAGTTTGTAGTGAATATCTGAATACATTTGAAAGGAACGCGTGTAGCCATTTGACATCGTGTCGTGTTATATATCTAATTTAGTTTCAACGTTGTGTAAGCATACTGTGTAAGAATTTAGAAAAACTTGTATTCGCAACTATCACCAGCCATTGTAACTGCTTGATCTGATACCATTGTTCTTATCCGTTTACACTCAGTGTTGCCTTTCTAGAAGAGATTCTTAGCTCGAGAAATAGTTTCAGAAGATAATAACTAGCGAAATCTTTATGTGATATGTTGCTTTAGTGGGAAGACTATATTTGGAGACTTGAGCGTGCTGTTCAGTTGTGCTGCTTCATAATGTCTTTCGATGATGGAGTTGCAGAATGTGACGGCATCGATTTAAAGTGGATGCGTAGAGACGCTGATTCGTCATCAGAAGAGGAAGATCGCAACGATCGAGAGGGGTGAGATTTTATCACCATCATCATCCATCATCATCATTATCAGTCATAATCATCATCATCATCAAGTGCTGGTCTGTAGCTATAGTAATTCTGCACAAGCCCTAATGTTTTCCATGAACTCAATTTATGACAGTCTAATATATCTCCTCACTACACTGTCTACGATAACCTTCATCTACATCTCTTCTTATTCATATTTTCAATAAGTATCACGTGTTTATGTCACGTGATGTACATGTCCGATAAATACTGCTTGCTTTTTCTCTGTAACTTTAATTATATTCCTGTTCTAACTGACTGGAGTTACAAGGTACTTCTGTGTCATCTGTACTATATGTGTTCATCAATTTGAGTGACGTAGAGGTAGGGATGGCTAAATACACTTTCGGCATTTGATAAATCCTAGATAAAAAAAGGATGGCTAAATACACTTTCAGCATTTGATAAATCCTAGATAAAAAAAAGGATGGCTAAATACACTTTCAGCATGCGATAGATCCTAGATAAAAAGGATGGCTAAATACACTTTCAGCAATTGATAAATCCTAGATAAAAAAAAGGATGGCTAAATACACTTTCAGCATGCGATAAATCCTAGATAAAAAAAAAGGATGGCTAAATACACTTTCAGCATGCGATAAATCCTAGATAAAAAAAAGGATGGCTAAATACACTTTCAGCATTTGATAAATCCTAATCTCCAAGCAAAATAACACGACATTTAAGTCTGAAACTTGCCAAGGGTTATACTGTACTCATCACCAACATGTGGGTGAACAATGTGGGCAGTACATAAAAAACGTAATGTACGCTATAGAAAAGTGATTGATTGACCAGAAAGTGAAATGAAACAAGTAGTAGTTTAAATAAAGTTTATGAGAAACCAAATAAATGAACCTAAGACCAGGCATTTGTTGTGTTTTGCATTAGGATTTAACAAAAAAATACTTGAATATTTCATGTATTGCTTCCTTCCTCATATACCGTTCTGTGTTTAGGGTACAGTGATTTGCTTCGTATAATATTTAAGGTTTCTACAAATTCTTCCTTTCACCTCTTTCGTTGTCGGCTTCTTCCTCTGTCACAAAGGAACAAACAAACAAACAAACAAACACACACACACCCACCCACCCCCCCACACACACACACACACACACACTGTGACTGAAAACAAAACTGAATGGGAAAGTCCAGGGAAGAGTGACTGAAAGGACAATAACATTACGGGATGGACAGGAGTTTGGTTATACATGTGTACTTTCACAGTGTGAAATCGAATGGACTGGAGATCCACGACAGTTAACTTTCACTAGAAAGATGGCCGGAAAGGATGATGATGTTTGTCACAATGATGAATATGATGAAATTACACATTGATCAGAAGCTATACTTACACATACCAAGGGCAGAGCAAAGATTTGATCTCCATTGTCTATCTAGACGGCACGTGATGATGATATGTAAATATATGAAAGTTTGTAAATAATTAAACAGTATAAAAATGTAAATTATATGTAAATAAGTAACATCAACATGTAAATTGTATATGAATAAGCAGCAGAAAATATGTAAGGTAATCTCGTCATGCCTTAGAGGCACATAGGGATATGGTGTTAGCGCTCAAGATTATATATAAACAACAGTACTATGCAAATTAATATATACAGTACAGACGCACGACTGGCTTCACGTATTATGTCAGTAGACGGTGTTAGATATCCATGTAAGACAGTTCATTCAAACAAAGATATCTTAGCTATGAAACTATTACTTATAGAAAGCGAAACAACACGCTAAGATCGCCATAGGAAGTGTCTTCTAATCTCCTTACATTAAGATGTTCTCTAAGCTGTTTAAAGTTTCAACTGCCTATCTTTTATGTTGCATACCCAGCACCAAGTCTTTTCTGCTGTTTCTGATATACTTTTCAGTTATCTTATTCTTTCTTCTGTTATATATGGGAACTGTTTAAATCTAACTCAAAGTGTAGCCAATGCTTAAACAATATTTATGTTCTAAAACCTACATTTAATCTGTATTAAGAAAAGCCTTGCTCATTCTGCTGCCTATCTTTGATATATCTTTCCATCGTATATGAAAAATCTAAGCTATGCTCCATCATACATCTACAAACGTTCCTAGTATCTACTTGATGTCAGCTACATGCCTTCATGGTTCCTAAAATTTACATGCTATTTTAGACTCTTTACAGGCCCAGAATTTAATTGATTATTTCTTTTTTTTCTGAATGTTGCTGAATGTTTTGTAGATATTTTATAATATTCTTACTTATATGTAGTTACTTTCTGTATTGAGTGCATGGGTAAGAGTGAAAGATAAATGTATTTTTTCTGTTTTTTCCCAACATTGATTATGTTTGATATATGCATGACATATATTCAGAATATCTGGAGCAGAGAGGAAGTTGTATGATGAAGGGTCGAATGTCAGGCGGGCCTGCGTGTCCAGTTCTTGACCCTTCATAAATAAAGATCAATCAAGGATTCAATCAATTAATCTTTATTTCCAGTTGCTTATGTAGGTCACATTATGATTCTGTCACGAAGCCTCTGGCTCATACTTTTATAGCTATCACTTTAGCCATTACTCCTACCAAATGCTTTAATTTTCTTGACGAGACCATTGCAGCTCCTCTGTTTTGATTTCATATGTGATCACTAACTCATTTAGTATTGCTGCAGGCAAAGCACTTCTTACAAAAGGCAGCTTACAAAAACAGCATACAACAGCACTCATATATTGCCCTTAACGTCACAAATCTGCGTGCTGAATCTTGAAACGAAGAAGTGCCTACCATCAATGCATAATTAAATACTACCATAATCAAGGATGTTGAGTCACATGAAATGATATTATGAAAGAACCAGTCAGATTTATATAATGATTTCTTTGAATGTGCAGCAACGTTAAATTTAAATAACCTCCAGGCGCATATTCATTTCAAAGTAGGTATTTGATTACTGAAAGAAATAGCAGCCCAGCTGCAGTTGTAATTCAAGTGGAAACATAACTTTTGACACAAAGTGTGTCACTGATGAAAAGGCCACATTAAGACATCATTTTATCGGAGACGGTTTCCCGTATATACCGTATACTTAGCATTGTCCTGTGTTTTTCGTGACTTTCGCTATTCAAATAACCCATTTTGTAATCTGTTTCTATAGAGGTTAGGAATGTTTGCGCTGCGGAGGTTATCACAGCGCTCTCCAAACTGTGCCTAGGAGCACCAGCTAGCACGCTCTTTCCACGTCTTACACAGAGATATTTGTAAATCTCATTTCTAGATCATATTTGCAGCCTAAGAGAGAAGAGAAAATAAAAGGCGAACGAACATACTTTAGTCTCAAAGAGTGAAAACTTGGACATACGGCCCCGTATCATATTCTGCCCTTCATCTCTCAGCTTTCATTCAGAGACACTCATTCTAATTCAGTTTAATACAAGCGTTACAAGCTAAAATAAATAGCGATATTACTGAACTGAAAACTATTACATATCACATCTTCCAACGCGCTCAACAATATATGCAAATAAAACATACGATGAAGTTATTTCTCATTCTCGTGCAATGAGAGCATTGCACACTGGTGTCTCTTTCTTCATACGCTGTCTCTTTTATTTCACATGCTGTCTGTTTACTTCACATGCTGTCCCTGTTACTTTACATGCTATGTCTCTTTTACTTCACATACTTTCTCTTACTTCACATACTTTCTCTTACTTCACATACTTTCTCTTACTTCACATTGTCTCTTTTTACTTCACTTGCTGTCTTTTATGTCACATGCTGTCCCTGTTGCTTCGCATGTTGTCCCTGTTACTTCACTTGCTGTCTCTTTTACTTCACATGCTGTCTCTTTTACTTCAAATACGGTAGTCACGTAGACAGCTTTGTTAAAGATTACCAAAAACATTACTTATATAGATTTAAGTTTCTGTTTACAAAATTCAAATTTTAAACTGAAATATAAGCTAAACAGGGGTTTGAAAAACATGGCAGATGTGTTTATTATGAAATTGTTTGTGTGGTATTTGGATTTTTGTTCTAGGCGTATAAGAGTTAAAGATAATACAGAATTTCAAGCAAAAGTAACGTAATTTACACGCACACCCCCCCCCCCCGACCTCGCAAACACACACGCTCGCGCACACACATTCCTGTGTAGGAGCTGAAAGAAAGAAAGCAAAAAGTCTCATACCATTAGACGAAAGGCAAATTTTTAGACTGCATTTTCTTCAAGAAGCTCGTAGTGTCTGTTATGAAATTGTTGAGATTGTATTTCCTAACAACGGCTTCAGAAGTGTTTAATATTTTGACACGTTTTGGAAACCTGTTCATGTAGAAATACTGTGAGAGCAGACACTTGAAAAGAAGCTTTAATTCTACAAAATGTAGTCGACAGTACCTTCTCTTCGAAGGTATATTCTACATAAGGGGCTTTCACACACTTTTCAGGGAACTGCAGACTGAAACTCACATTAGCCTTACGTATGCTTTTTTCTCAAAACAAACATATTGGTGGTTCTTTAATCGTCGGAATGCAACTGAATAAGCAAGCACTGAAGTCATTAATGTCTTAAAATTCTGAACTGTAGTTTAATCCAGAAGTCATTGAATACGAAAATGAGATTAGTTTTATTTTGCATCGAAACTGAAACTGACAAATCTGTTCATTTCATCGTAATGAACATCGTTTCTAACATCTCAGCAGTGAAGGTTAACGGTAATATATCTCCTTTGTTGGTTTGTGAGACAGAGAAGCTGTCCCTTATATATGATCGCAAATGACTGTCCATCCCTTATTTACAGTGGTCATCCATAAGATTTACTTTTGTCTACTTTAACCTTTAATAAGATGTTAAGTGGCGGATGTTCCCAGATGCAGTCTGCAGCAGACCTCACACATTTACAAAATCAGTTTGGATGCTGACAAGAATGAGACCATATCGACCAACTACTTGTAACATCAGAAGTGAAGCATAAAAAAACGTCCAAGAATAAGATGGATAGATGTGGTAAAAGACATCTGTATAACCACCCATATTCAAGCGTTGATTTTATGTCTCACATTTTCCCTATTGCCTCTTACTTTTGTCCAAGATGAATTTCATAGCATTTGTTTTACTGTTTGTTTAAATATAAAACTTTCTTGCGAAATTTCATTTCATGATATGCTTTTTACTTTAACACAGGGCTACCTTACCGGCATTTAGTCACCATGAGAAGTCTTGGAGGGCTCGTCTACGGGCCATTATTCTCAGAAATCCCACAGCACGTATGTAGACTTTGTTTTTTTAAAAATTGTTTTTATTCTTTTTTATAATGAGAACCACTTAATCAAATCTTTTCACACCCTCTTTCTGCATAGAATTGTTTGTTTGTTCCTGTCAACATTCTGATTTCTAACTTTGCCATACCTTGCCATCATAATTGTTGCCATCATGACGATTATTTCAGTCTTTCTGTTTTAGTCACCGTTCTTTTGCTGTCACTGGAACTTCCTGATCTTCATACGTTTGTTCCGTCACTTCTGTCTACACATTTACTTTTATCATGCAACCAGTTCCGTTCTCTTGTATTCTTTTAAGTTTACTTGAAGTTTACCAGTGTTTCTTAATCTGGGGTCCAAGAACCCCCAGGGAGTCCACGGAAAGATTTTTGGTGCTCCACGGACAAGCAAATGAGTTGACTCTGTTAAAAAAAATCTTAGCATCATATGGGTTGTATTTCATTGTTTTATTTTTAATAAAGGATACACAGCTATTCTCAGTCCAAATAGGGGTCCCAGCGTAAGAAGTAAAGTGTCAAGCCCTACCCTATTTAAATAGCCAGCCTCAGAAACGCACCAGACACTGGGAGTAGCATGAACAAGTAAGAGTTTTGGCTAGTTCTGGTTTAGCCGTCACTCCTTCATATTCATGTTGGTACTTTATGTGACTTTCTGACACCTGCTGTAGTGAACAAAGTCAGCTAGGCTTACACTTGCTTAGACTGGGCATCTCACCCCTAGCATGTGGACATAAGTTCTTTTCGCATGTCTGTACTTTGGTATGATGTTTATGCTCGTGTTGTAACCTGTCCGTCTCGGTTTGAATAGTGTTCCAACAGGCTGTCCTTGGTCGCCCTAACTTCCTCTCTCTTTCAGTCGTCCATTGCATGGTTTTATCAGTTACGCGTACAGACGTGCCCCGCTTTTCGTCGCGTCGGTCTTTCGTCCATTTTCATTTGTAACCAAGTTTCAAGCTTTCGTCTCTGCTGTACTCGTATCAGCGGCGTGACCGAGAGCCATTTTTTTCGTCCTTCTTAAGTCTTTCAGTAGACGTTGTTAGGTGCACTGATTTGTTTTTAATTGTCCTCATAAAATATTTTAAAAATTATTTTTCATATTTTTTGTTATTTAAAGTATATTATTTTCGTGATTACATACTAAACTGTAAACAATTTGTTAATAAGTTTGTGCTAACAGTGTAACTGCAGAATTCATATGTTTAGTTATTTCCGGTGCTATTCTTGGCCGTATAATACTTATTTTAAAGCTTATATTACCTGTTTCCTTTGTTTTCTATGAGCGGTAAGTCAAATGGTTTGACCATGTTACGCGGTTACCACTAGACAGTATATTACAGACAACATTCAGATTTGTAGGTAACACAGGAAGAGGCCGCCCACGCAGGAGTAGGAGAGAGGAAATTACACAAGCATTAAATATCCCATTATATGAAGCAAATCATCGAGCCCTATCAGGACGTCTGTTTGTCCCCTCTACACCGAAAGGTATGTCAGGTAGAAGACAAGACAAGACAAGACATTCCATGCTTCAGTATATTCATAATTGATCTTAAATCTAGTGATAAAGGTAAAATAACCCAAAAGGTTTTTATTTTGGAAAAAAAAAACTTGAGATAATAAAGCTTAAAGAGCAGGACTTCTCCACTGCTGAAATATGGCGTAAAGTAGATGTGTCTCCCACTGCCAATTAGTACAATAGTGAAGAATAAAATGAAAGTGTTAGATGAGATTAAAAACGCTACGCCATTGGTTACTAGATTATTTTCGAGAGAAGGACAGCCTAACTGCTAAGTGAATTCAAGACCAAGTCGGGCACAACATTCCCCTTAGCCATGGTCTTATCAGGCAAAAACCAAGACGTTATTTCATAATACTTTAAAGGCGAAGAGAGGAGTTCAGAAGATGAGATTCAGCAGTTTTCTTCTTCAGACTAATGCACTCCAACTAACTCGCTGTCTGAACTGTACGTAGTGTAAATATTCACCGTCCACGTGTGCAAAGGGGGGATGTAAGGACACGGTTTTGTTTAATACGTAATTTTTTTGTTCTTATGTTGCAGGCATCCATAAGTGTTATATAGTTATTTAGGTTTTTTTAGCGCCCTAATGCATGTACAAGCTAGATAAAAGATGCTTTGCTTTTCATCAAATTTTGTCGATGCTGTGACCCATAACCGAAGAAAGAGCCGGGTATAACTGTACATTATCTGCCCATTTCTATAGTCAGTTTTCTGTACTTATATACATATCTTTCTCCTTGTTTCGAGCTAGCAGATATTTCTATTACTTATAGTGTTTCCAAGTGGTAAAAAAGCGGTCTAGATTTTATTTACTAATTCTACAATGAGATTCATTTGACCATTATCTCCTTTTCGATAGTTCTCCAGCTTTCTGCTCTATATAGAATTGTGGGCGGCATGCAGATACCGGAGGATTAAAGAGAGAAAACTGAAATATTTTGGACACATTAAACGTCATGATAATTTAGAGAAGACCGTATTGGAAGGATACATAATGGGAAAAAGAAAAAGAGGAAGACCAAGACGAAGATGGCTGCAAGACATCGTTGACGATCTGGAAATGGATGCAACAGCAGCAGGGCATCTTGCTCACAACCGAGAGGCCTACAGGAGTGCTGTTTGGGAGGCAAAGTTCCGCAAGGGACATGCAAATGAATGAATGCAGATACCGTCTAAAAGTGCCTAATGTTTCTCTATGTCTGTGTTGACATTTAACAAAATTTGATGTCCTGTAGATACTACTCTCCGGTCAAGTCGTTGAGGAAGCTTTTTTGATACGTGAAACAATGTTCTTTTAAGATGTTTAACTTTCATAGAATAAAGTGAGGTAATGCAGCCGTATTATGCCATGGAGACACCTAGGGGATATGATGTTAGTGCCCATATTTTCCTTGACCATTAGACTACATTAGAGGGTGAAATGGTCAGCATCACACCTGACTGCATTTCCTTCCTCAGCTCTAGAAGAAGCCAGATGCCAATAAACATGGGTGACAGGGGTGCCTCCAGCGGATTCGAGCCGCCTACCATTTCCATGAAAGACTAGTACACTAATCACTTCGCTACTCAGGCGCCCAACTTATATAATAGCCTGCTTAAATATGCAGCCTGTACTGTCATTTCAAATGTTTTAAATGAATATCATTTAAATATGTAAAAGTGGTGACTAACAAAACTGGTATTTCTCCCTAGCACCTGTCCTTTCGTCGACTTCTCGATTGCTGTAGTCAAATTCAAAACACAATATGTGAATGTAAAGCAAGTTACAACATGGGGCTGTTGTTTATAAAACCCCCAGACCTGTAAGCGATCTCGTGAGAACAAAAGAGCAATACATAAACCAGCTTGTTTGTCAGACTTTTTTTTATTTTGAAGGGGGGGGGGGGAATGGGTCGTTATCCCTCAGTAGTTTTTACAAAACAAAACTGTCAAATTTTGATTTATCAAGGTTCATAACAATTCAGAAAATATAAACTGGTCGAGACTAGTTGTTACATAACCAGTTTAATGTCATTTTAAAATGTCATTTCGACACTTAAAGTAGCCTTGACATTACATGTTTTGTTTAGTTTTTGTTTCTAGTGTTGTATCTGGACATATATTATCGTTTTAGTATCTTATTACTGTGGCATTTGAATATGTTATCTCTTTACTTATTTTGAAGCCATACTGTATAATTTAGATATTTACCTCCAAAGCTGCGTCAGTGTTTGTCTCTTTGTAATGATGTCTACGCACATTGCTATAGAAAAGAAATAGGGTTTTAGACTGGGTCATCATTCGCAACAAACACACACTTATACAGAGCCATGTTGTCATTTGGGACTGCTCATTCAGACTGGTTACTGGGAATCATCATCATCATCATTTTGTGCTGTTTCTACATTAATGGTTGCCTGCAAAATGTCTGTCTCAGACTGGCTTTTTTGTTGTATAAAATCGAAAAAAAAGTAGGAGCAGCTTTATTACTTAACGATTACAACTTTGTAATCGTTAAGTAATAAAGCTGCTCCTACTTTTTTCCGATTTTATACATTCTGGTATCACAGCTTTACTGCACTTCTTAGTGTATAGTTGTATACTTATACACCAATTACTGGCTTTTTTTGTTATTCTAGTACACCCGATCATTTACTACACTTGAGGAGGATTTTAAACATTAAATGGCAGGACAAGATCAGGAACGAGGAGGTCTAAGAAAGGGCAGGGCAAGAACCTGTGAACCAACAAATCATGTCTAGAAAGTGGATTGACCACACTCTGAGGAAACCCGACACCAACATAACAAAACAGGCACTGACATGGAATCCTCAAGGAAATAGAAAACGAGGAAGACCTAGACTTACCTGGAGAAGAGAAATTATGACAGTGCTCAGAGACAAGGGATACACATTGAAGGAGGCTAGGATAATTCCAAGAACAAGGAATGACTGGAGAGCCTTTATCGTAACTTCATATTGTCTACATGTTTGCTATGTTTTGATTCTATTACTTCCTGCACTAGACTTTGTCCTGCAGTATGATGTTTAGTGTATCATATCTTCTATTACATCTGTACAGATCTGTCAACACTTTCAAAGAGACCCTGAAAGGAACTGATAAGAAAAAGAATATTTAAAATCTTCCAGAGTTACTATTTGGATTGATATGGAAAATAAGACGACACAGATCTGATTGCTAACAGTGAAGGAGAACTATATGCTCTTCTGGACGTCGTAATTAATGAAAGTATGCAAAAGTAAAGGTCTCAGCCTGAATAAAAAGAAGTGATGGTCATCTCAAAGAAAAGAATACCACCAAAATATAGCATTACCATTGATGACACAGAACTGAGACAAGTTGATAGATTCAATGTACTTAGGAACGATTATAACAACTTATGGATTCAAACACTTAGGAACAGTTATAACAGGTGTTTGGGAAATGCCACAACGAAATAAAAAGCGGACGTGCTCAGGCCAAGTCAGCATTCCGGAAAATAAGAAACATCTTGTGCAACAGATCCATATCAACGGAAACAAGATTACGAGTACTTAAATGTTACATCAAGCCTATTTTGTTTTATGGATGTGAAGCATGGTCCATGAATAAGAGAGTACAGCGAGAAATGGACAGCTAAGAAAACAAACGAAGAAGTCTTAAGAGAGGCTGGAGTTATAAGGCAAATTACAGCAAATATCAGAGGAAGGCAAGCGAGATTTATAGGACATTTTCTGAGAAAGGAAAAGTAGAACACATTGTGGCAACGGGAAAAATCGAGGGAAGAAGAGACAGAGGAAGACACAGAGAGAAGTTACTGGATGGGCCTTCAGTGTGGCTAGGAAGAAAAGTCAACGTCGGATCTTATAATCAAGTCTAAGGACAGGGAATTGTGCACTTGATTGATTGATGGAAAATAAAGAAATTCCTTCAGTCAGTCAGTCGGTCATTTGCATGTCCCTTGCGGAACTTTGCCTTCATAACAGCTCTCCTGTAGGCCTCTCGGTTATAAGCAAGATGCCCTGCTACTGATGCGTCCATTCGCAGATCATCAAGGTTTTTCTAACATGTTACATTTTAAAAAAAGGAAATCCTTACGTCTAGAAATTACGGCTTGTCAAGAGGGAAAAAAATACCTTATATACGTTAGAAAAAAGCGACAGGTAATGCTACTCAAATCTTCTGCGTCTGTGCGAGATATACAGTTGTTAAACTTTTCACTGAAGAATCCAGCTCCGACTGTTTATCATCTTTAATCGACAGTAAAAACTTTATTTACATATGTTATTTCCGGCATCCGCTGTTTACATGTTTATTACTCGGTATTTCTTTGAACGTTTTTTTTTTAAATTATTTTTTACAACCCTTTTTGTATTATTCATGCCGTACCAAATAATTGCGTTTGCTGAGTCGTTACTGTCACGTGTGATTGTTGTCATTAGCTGTTTAATATTTCTGCTTGTGCACGGATAGCATTCCAAAAGCATCAGCAAGAGGTGTAGGATTGTATCGCATTACTAATGTAGCGTAGAATTATAAGCACACAGTTGTGAAATCTTCAAGCGAGACTTCAACACTATATTTATATGATTTAGTTGAATGTCCTGTAGGCTAAAGTGCACCATAGATACATGAATTAATAGAGCATTTGAAATCAGTCTACTCGTAATAATCTGTGCACAGGGAATTATGTTCATGGAAATCAGTTTTGGTGTACGATTTTCGGCACGCGGTTTCATTTAGTGAATGCCATTTTCATGTACTTGCGTGAATTCGCTTTTCTGAATACAATATTTATCTACATAGTACTTGAACGATTATATACGGAAACAATGCAGCGACCTTTTATAGCATAGTGGTGTCCGTTGTAAAGATTATCGCTTGATTAAAAAAAAAAAACAGTGTGGTCTATCGACTGTGGTGGCTCAGCCCTGTTATGCTAAAGGCTAAAGTTCAGATCTTATTAAGCAACCCGAAATCTTTCTTCAGCCAGTGGTTCTCGTAGTGATTTCTTGCCCTAAACTGAAGGCCTTAGTAATGAGACTGAGTACCTTAGCCCGTTAAAAAAGTGGTCTTGAAGAGTCGCAGCGGTGTTCACTGCACACAGATAATTGTCTGCATTAATAAGGGATTGACAAAGATTTTCCTGAACTTTATAACTTGGAACTGTACCTGATGTATGAATGAGAAAATAGAACACCGACCATAGTCTTCATAGTGTGATATATTACCACAAGACTGAATACATTTCTCAGTATCTTATATACTTGTTCAAGTGGACTATAGTTCTCAGTAATTTGTATAACAGTTTAGAACTCATGAATTCCCTGGATTATATACCAGTTCAAATGAAGTATTGGAAAATCCATTTCTCACCACAGTGTCGCTGTTCATAAGATATTCATGCACAGCATACAATTCTTCTTACGCTATATGCTTCTGTTTGAACCTGCCCAGTAACTGACAAGTCAAAGAATGACATTAATAAAAATGTTTCTGTACGTATTGATATTTATAGTGCATTCAGTATCTCCTTCATGTTTATACTCGTCAGGTCATGTTTCTGTCCTGTAGTACGTGAACTCATTCAAAATGTCAAGACTTTGTATCACTTTTTTTGCATTTCGTTAGTGATATTTATATATCTTGATTCGTGTTCATTGAACCGGAGCGTAGAACGAACATGGATCATCTTTCTGAGCTGTATAGCTTGTGACATTTTTACACAAATTTTCCAGCCGGCACGTCAGAGGCTTACAAATGGAGCCGCCGGGAGAGCAGTGCTTGTTTGTAAGCATTTCCATTCAGCATAAATATCCACGATCTCATCACAGCCATGTAATCCTTTATTAAATAGGCCAGGGACCTGCTATCTTTGTAAACTGCTCGTTTATTTCAGATATTTATTATGTTTCTTGGGATGCCCTTTTGCTTTTAGTCCAGATAGTCCTCGTCATAGGCTGTGGTTTTGGGACTGGAATAGACCCGTACTTGGACAGTTAGAACTTGGCCCGGACAAGCAGTAAAAGCTAGAAAGGATATTTCATCGAGTATGACGCTAGTGGCGCAGTCTGCATCTGCCATCTCAACCAGATAGTTTTACTACAAGGTCTTTGCAGTTTTCTCGTGTCTGTGTTGGAGCTCACGTGCTTTTTTCATCTTTGTTTTCTTTGCCATTTAGTCTGAATATTCACTTTTTTTAAAGATTAAATTACATGAGTATGTCTTGATTAAGATAACTGCCGAATTTGTATCATATTACAGCTTTAAGGAGGTTCAGATATCAAGAGACGTTAGAAGCATAGAGCGTGAAATTGGTAGAGTTTCACTTCAGCGTTTTTGAGCGTATACATTTCTTTACACATTTGAACTTACTTTGGTCTTCTTCATTCATGAACATAACACTCCTAAGATTTGGTAGACTGGTTAATGCAGAAGTAGAAGGGCATGGTTATAATTGACAGTGAAGCTTTTCTACACATCATCTTAACAGAAGAGTTGATGTTAAGGTTTGGAATGCAGAATGTAACATTTTAATTACTGCAAAGCATACACATGCGTTAAAAGATTACTTGCTATCAAACATTTTTCGCGTATTCTATCTTTTCATAAGAATTTAACTTACTTTTCATTTCTTACATCTTACATGCTTCCCATACCGTTAAACGTCACATTGGGTAGTTCGCAAAGATGTCTTGTCTTCGGCGAGTTTTTCAGTCTCATCAAGGGATGTTATGCCCACTGAATTGGCTTCTCTTAACAGTGTCCTCTTTAGAGTTTCACGTGGTCGACCTCTTTTTCTTCGGCCTGTTGTGTTCCAATTGATGGCCTGTTTGGGGATTCTCTGTTTGTTTCTTCTCATCACATGACCGACATATGTCCATCTTCTTTTTCTGATCAACCATGAGACAGATTGTTGTTTGCTCATCTGTCTGATCTCTGCATTGTTCTTGAATTCATTCCACTTTATACAGAGTATTTTCCTTAAGTATTTGTTTTCGAAAGAGCCTAATTTCTTGTCTATTTCTTTAGTTGTTTTCCAGCTTTCACACGCATAAATGAGGGTGGATATTACATTTGAATTGAATAGTCTTAACTTGGTTTTTGTGCTTATAAGTTTTGAATGCCATGTGTTCGCAAGATTCTTTTCATTTCTGGCTCTGTATTACTCACCCTTTTTTATCTTCAGATGTTATCTTTACTCTTGTCAGTGAAGAATTTCTTAATCTCTTCAACATCTCCCATACATTATCTACAGGTCTATTATATGTTTGTAACAACGCACACGCATTTACATAATTCGTTTTTATATATGTATGAAAGGAAGATATACATATCTACGGCGTAATTATGAATACTATGTGTATGTAAGCATTTATGAAAGAATGGGTATATGTACGTTCGTACATGTTCATATATATGTATGGGGGTGGGTTCTTTTTCCAATTTGTCCTACATGGATGACGTCAGTAACAAGCTTGGAGACACTTCTTGAGCAAAGATGACTGTCAGAAGCAGCTGTTTAACTATCAGAGCCGGGGAGTCACGACCGGGGATTCAGGGCCAGCAAGTAAGGACCAGTGACTCTGGTCCGGGAGACTAAAGGCCAGACAGTCAGGACCGGGAACTCAATCCTAGTGAGTCAGGGCCGACGATGTAGTCTGGGGACTCAGTGCCAGCGAATCACGACAAGGGGACTTCAGAGCAAGCTATTCGCGACAGAGGATTCAAGACTAGCGAGTCATGACCCATAGGACTTCAGGGCAAGCTATTCGCGACAGAGGACTCAAGACCAGCGAGTCATGATCCATAGGACTTCAGGGCAAACTATTCGCAACAGAGGACTCAAGACCGGCGAGTCATGACCCATAGGACTTCAGGGCCAGCGAGTCACGACTGGGGAGTCAGGGCTTGACTAAGACCGTGTCTCAACTCTTCCAGTTTTATTTTTCTTTAATAAATGTAATGTTCTCCACAATCTGACTAACGGGACTCGCCGTAATCTGCGTTGGTGTGCTCTGAGACTTCAGACAAGCCATTGTTAGACTTTAGACTAGTTACTATGTTACACTTCCCAACCATCAGGCTGCCAGTGATTCACTTGATTGATGCACGGCTAAAGAAAACACGTGAGAAAATAAAAGAACGACCTGCCACAGAACATACTTTTGTATAATCTCGTTTCTATAAATATACTTTTTAACTTTGCATCTTTGTATTTAACCCTGGTCTGTTCTAGTTTTACTACATTTACCATCAGCTCATCTGTTATACTTCATTTTTCTAGAGTTATTTTAAATATTGTTTTGTGCAGTAGCGAACGTTTAGTCAAAATTCCACTAATCAGTAGACATCAGTCATGCAGAAATGTCGTACTTCTAAAATATTTGAGTAGTGTAATATTGTTTTTCATCATGAAAAGTCATACACGTAATAAAGAATTTCCAATGGTTTACTTTTTAGATCTTTCATCAGTTCCACGTTTCTTGTCTGTGTTATGACCATTATGGATGAGAGAAGCCACGCTTTTTCGTCCAAATAAAAGTCAGAGTTTGAAAACCTCCTATTTAGGGAAGACACAGATAAGGGAAAAAAATAACCATCTACCGAAAGTCCTGTCCTTCGAAAAGGAATTCCAAGACAAATAATGAATCTATCAGGTTCCAACAAGACAAACAATGAATCTTTCAGGTTCCCACAAGACAAACAATCATGTTATCACAAGACGAACAACGAATCCATCAGGTTGCCACAAGACAAACAATGAGTATATCAGGTTCCCATAGACAAGCAATGAATCTATTGGGTTCCCACAAGACGAACAATGAATCTATAAGTTCCCACAAGACAAACAATGAGTCTGTCAGATTCCCACAAGACAAACAATGGATCTATCAAGTTCCCTACGTACAAGTGTGGGTAAGAGAGAGAGAGAGAGAGAGAGAGAGAGAATCTTTGTGTGTGAGTGCATCAGTGTGTGAGCAGAAAAAAAAATATGTTTAAGTAACATCTATAGAACACCAGAAACTTTGGGAAATAATGGAAAAAATGGAATTTCCAACACATTTGATACAATTAACATCACTGCTGTATCTATACCAACAAGCAGCAGTAAGAATAAATGGTGAAACAACAACTTGGTTTGACATAAAACAATGGGTCCGTCGGGGTGCATATTTTCGCCTTACTTATTTAACTTGTATACTGAAAATATAATGAGGAAGGTTAGAGAAAATGTAGACGAAGAATATTACGATGCCATAAAAATTGGAGGTTATGAAATTCCAGAGATTAGATATGCTGATGACACAGTATTACTGTCCACAACACAAAAAGGAATAGAAAAACTAATTATGTCAGTCCGTAAGAATAGTGAAGAGCAAAACCTCTATCTTAATGCAAAGACAACTAAATTGATGACAACTGACGAAACAAACAAGGCAGCTGAAATATGTATCAGTGGGTAAAAACTGGAAGAAGTGGAGAGTTTTGAATATCTATGATCACTGCTAACTAATAATGGAGATACAATGAGGGAAATTAAAAGGAAGACACCTATTGCTCTTTATAAAATAAAACAACTAAAGAATTTGTGGAGAGTAACAGAAGGAACTACAAAAATAAGATTTTTAAGGGCATGCATCTTTCCCATAGCAACATATGCCTGTGAGACCTGGACACTTAACAAAACAGCTGAGAAACAGATAAATGCCTTTGAATGTAAATGCTACAGAAGAGTTCTCCAAATATCATGGACACAAAAAAGAACAAATATATCTATACTACAAGAACTTAATATTGAAGAAGGCTGGCTAATAAAGAGGGTTAAAGAGAGAAAACTTAATATGTTGGACACATTAAACGTCATGATAATCTAGAGAAGACCGTCTTGGAAGGGTACATAATGGGAAAAAGAAAGAGAGGAAGACCAAGGCGAAGATGGCAGCAATACATCGTTGATGATCTGCAAATGGATGCATCAGTAGCAGGCCATCTTGCTTACAACCGAGAGGCCCACAGGAGTGTTGTTAGGGAGGCAACGTTCCGCAAGGGACATGCAAATGAATGAACATCTATAGAGCACTATTTTTTTAACCGGGGGTGGGTGGTAACCTGTTATGTTATTACTGAATGGATACATGATATGCGGCCATGTTACTGGCCTTCGCGAGTTTTCCCAGCGCAAACATGACTGACATGCAGACACACAGAGTATGGAGAAGGTTAATACATTCTCACTGACAGTTGCCACTGGGAAACAAGTCTTGTGCTGATATTTGTTTTTGTGTTTGTTTACCGAATGAGAAAATGTTGTTATATTTGCTGTTATATGCTTGATGGGTTATCCTTTCCTAAAAACATAACTTGAAACCCTCCCATATAACAAAAAATTTAAACCATCCCATAGAAATAATCGCTTAGAACAAACGATCCCATAGAAAAAAAAACTTAAACCATACCATAGAACAAAAACTTTCAACCATACAATATTTACACATATTCTCAAGTCATTTTTAGCATTGTGTTTTGTATGCAGAACTCTTAGCAACTATGTAGCTGAAACAGCATCACGTGTACATTATTGGAGGAAATAATCCTATCCTGAGGACATGGATTGCGATGCTGTATAATTAGGATTCAATCAAAAATCAAAATGGAAAAATACACATAGAAGAGACAGATATTGAAGAAGTCAATCAATTTGCATACCTTGGCAGCTACATAGACCAGGATGGTGACACTAGAAAGGACGTTAGGATCAGAATTGCAAAAGCAGCATCAATCTTCAAGAATCTTGAGAACATATGGAATTCAAAAGTTATAAGCACAAAAACCAAGTTAAGACTATTCAACTCAAATGTAATATCCACCCTCATTTATGCATGCGAAAGCTGGAAAACAACTAAAGAAATAGAACAGAGATTAGACTCTTTTGAAAACAAATGCCTAAGGAAAATACTCGGCATCAAGTGGAATGAATTCAAGAACAATGCAGAGATAAGACAGATGACTGAACAACAACCAGTCTCATGGGTGATCAGGAAAAGGAGATGGACATATGTTGGTCACTTGATGAGAAGAAATGACCAGAGAATCCCAAAACAAGCTATCAAGTGGAACACAACAGGCCGAAGAAAAAGAGGCAGACCGCGTGAAACTCTGAAGAGAACATTATTAAGAGAGGCCAAGTTAACAGGCATAAAATCCTTTGATGAGGTTGAAAGACTCGCCGAAGACAGGAAAAATTGGCGAACTACTTTACGAGCCCTATGTGACGTTTAACGGCACGGGAAGGATATAAGATATAAGATAATTAGGAGGATTGTTTTTATTATTGCTCGCATTGGGTACATATTTTCACGTGAAATAATACAAGATTTTGAATATAATGGGAAGTAAAGAGCTGCAGAGAAAGAAAGAGTTTTGTATAGGCGAGAAAGACAACAAGCTAGAGATTTATTATTGTCAGCAGTAATGATTACAGAGATGTTGTAATCTGTGATGAGTGTTGCTTGGCGTGTATATTGTCATTGACAGCTGAGTTTGTGGGAAACTCCGAATTTCTGGAACTGTGCATGTAAGAGAGTCACAAAGAGTGACAGAGACAGAGAGAGAGAGAGGGAGAGGGAAACACAGAGAGAGAGAGAGAGAGAGAATGGTGGGGGGGGGGGGGGGTACATTGTTTGTTTTTGCTCCTGTTAGCCTCTCCTGAAAAACATTCTTCTATTGGTAAAACAAAATAATAATTCTCTCTCTCTCTCTCTCCCTCTCTCTCTCTCTCTCTCTCTCTTTCCTGCTGTACCTTCTCCACCTGCTCCCGCCCTTCATATTTTTTTTCCTCCAGCCTAGCCAGACATTTTCTTTCCTGAAGATGCAAATGTCAGCATCGTCCCAGCGGTTCAGGACAAGGACGTCATTTTGAAACTTATGACAGTAATTCCGCGATGGGAGCTCGTTGGAAGTCGTTCTCGCCCGATCACAGTTTGACAAGCATTATATGTTTGACACTAATGGAATTGACACGTACTTACAAGACACACATGACCCTCGTTACAACTTTTATGCAAGTGTTATTTCAATATTTTTCTCACATCCATTTCCGGGAAGTTGCGCCTCGAGCGTTATTTGCCTTCGTGTGGACTCCTCGTTAAGGAGTTAGTGGTTCATGTTACTCTTGTAATGTCGAGGTCCTGTCCCGCGTTAGCGTATTGAAGAGTTAACTTGGTGTGAGGAAGGGGTGCCCACATGCTTTCCTGTCCCGCGTTAGCGTATTGAAGAGTTAACTTAGTGTGAGGAAGGGGTGCCCACATGCTTTCCTGTCCCGCGTTAGCGTATTGAAGAGTTAACTTAGTGTGAGGAAGGGGTGCCCACATGCTTTCCTATCCCCGCGTTAGCGTATTGAAGAGTTAACTTAGTGTGAGGAAGGGGTGCCCACATGCTTTCCTGTCCCGCGTTACTGTAATGAAGAGTTAACTTATTGTGAGGAAGGGGTGCCCACATGCTTTCCTGTCCCACGTTAGCGTATTGAAGAGTTAACTTAGTGTGAGGAAGGGGTGCCCACATGCTTTCCTGTCCCGCGTTACTGTAATGAAGAGTTAACTTATTGTGAGGAAGGGGTGCCCACATGCTTTCCTGTCCCGCGTTAGCGTATTGAAGAGTTAACTTAGTGTGAGGAAGGGGTGCCCACATGCTTTCCTGTCCCCGCGTTAGCGTATTGAAGAGTTAACTTAGTGTAAGGAAGGGGTGCCCACATGCTTTCCTGTCCCGCGTTAGCGTATTGAAGAGTTAACTTATTATGAGGAAGGGGTGCCCACATGCTTTCTTACCCCGCGTTAGCGTATTGAAGAGTTAACTTAGTGTGAGGAGGGGGTGCCCACATGCTTTCCTGTCCCGCGTTAGCGTATTGAAGAGTTAACTTAGTGTGAGGAAGGGGTGCCCACATGCTTTCTTACCCCGCGTTAGCGTATTGTAGAGTTAACTTAGTGTAAGGAAGGGGTGCCCACATGCTTTCCTGTCCCGCGTTAGCGTATTGAAGAGTTAACTTATTATGAGGAAGGGGTGCCCACATGCTTTCTTACCCCGCGTTAGCGTATTGAAGAGTTAACTTAGTGTGAGGAGGGGGTGCCCACATGCTTTCCTGTCCCGCGTTAGCGTATTGAAGAGTTAACTTATTATGAGGAAGGGGTGCCCACATGCTTTCTTACCCCGCGTTAGCGTATTGAAGAGTTAACTTAGTGTGAGGAGGGGGTGCCCACATGCTTTCCTGTCCCGCGTTAGCGTATTGAAGAGTTAACTTAGTGTGAGGAAGGGGTGCCCACATGCTTTCTTACCCCGCGTTAGCGTATTGAATAGTTAACTTAGTGTGAGGAGGGGGTGCCCACATGCTTTCCTGTCCCGCGTTAGCGTATTGAAGAGTTAACTTAGTGTGAGGAAGGGGTGCCCACATGCTTTCTTACCCCGCGTTAGCGTATTGTAGAGTTAACTTAGTGTAAGGAAGGGGTACCCACATGCTTTCCTGTCCCGCGTTAACGTATTGAAGAGTTAACTTAGTGTGAGGAAGGGGTGCCCACATGCTTTCCTGTCCCGCGTTAGCGTGTTGAAGAGTTAACTTAGTGTGAGGTCCACTGTCTATAAATTGCCAGTGACAGATCTGTTCCATCTGGAATTAACTCAGTCATGTCCGGAAGTCCATTGGAATAAGCAAGATGGCCAAATACGGAATCTCCAAAGCCAGTTTTTTTTGGGCGTGTTCCTGTATGGGAGCGAATGCTGGAAGATGGCAAAGACAGCTGCACGTGCATATGATACTTTCCGGACTGCGTAGAATCCGGGGGGGGGGGGGGGGGGGGGGGGGGAGAGGTTCTGACCAACTACCATAGTAATGACCTAATGTTGAGAGAGACGGGCATGACACACTTGTCCACAGTGTTGAGGGGGGGGGGGTAGTAGTGGATTGACCATGTTGTGAGAATGACAGACGAATCCTTATCGGGAACAGCATTGATAGGGACTCCACAATAAGGGACGGGCATGGAGACGTACGAAATGGAAGATGCTGATAGACAAAGAACTAACGTGTCAGACAGCACGAGGATGGCGAAGGACCGACAAAAGTGGAAACATCTTACTACCTGCAGCCCCAGATATCTTAGGCACTGAAGGGACAAGAGACAAAATGAGAGTATTTTGTCTGAGTGCACGTTGTTCTTATTTTTACCAGAGACTTTTCAGTCAGGTGTTTAGTCTTAAAGTTCATTTTGTTGTCACTTATTATTTCCACATGTTTATTTTTGTTACTCAGAAAACTTAAATAATTTTTCTTTGCACACTTTAATTGCTTACAATGTTAGCTGTATGTGTTAATCATCTCCACTTATAATGGACACCTATCTTTTCTCCGGAAGTCTGCCAGCTTAGCTTAGAGCTATAACTGGGTGTTTCTAGTTTTGTAAACTACTCCATAGTGCCTGTGTATAAAGAGCCGTTAACAGCCTTTGTTGTCCTTTCCCGAGGGTTTGTATTCCTGATAGGTTTTAATACTGTGTAAGATCAAAATGAATTGCTGGCTGCTTGCTTTATGAAACGGTAAATAACGTATATATTGTATTTCTTTTGTTTATTCTAGTTTACTTTCTTCACTTTCAAAACCCCCAAGCTTGGTTCTCAAGTTCTAGATAAAAGGCCGCATTAAAAAGTGCTGTTCCTTCGTAATGAACAACTTTTCAATTTTAAAAGTTCAGGGCTGTTTCTCTTTGTATTGATCATTAAAACAGTTGTGTTCCTGCATTTAGACTGACAAAGAAAATCCTACAATCACACACAGTGTTGTATGGTCAGTCTCCGCGGAACAACAGACAACGCATTTTAAACGTGAGAGGACAAAAAATTAGTAAGAGAATGCCCATGACTCGATCTATCCACTCGGCAATCTAACATCTCTAAAAATATTTTCGATAGCTTAGTTCAAGTCATATCCATTCTTTCACTGTTTTTTCTTTCTCTCGCGTCAAAGGTGCTTTATCTATTATTTTTCTTTCTCATGCCTAAAGTGCTTTGTCTACCGTTTTTCTTTCTCTCGCATCTAAAGTGCTTTGTCTGTTTTCTTTCCCTAACGTCTAAAGTGCTTGTCTTTTCTTCCCTTTACGTCTTCTTCTTCTTCTTCTGCGTTCGAAGTTGTTGGTCACATCAGATCCTGATCTGGAGCAATTGAAATGAAACTGTATAGATGCAGTCATTTTATTTGCAATTTTTGTTTTGGGTACAAAGTCACCTCTCTTTGACCGACTGTAAGAAAAGAGAATCGTTGTTATTATTTCTGGACTTCTCGGTAAGTGCAAGCTGAAAGTTATTATTATTTCTGGACTTCTCGGTAAGTGCAAGCTGAAAGTTGTTATTATTTCTGGACTTCTCGGTAAGTGCAAGCTGAAAGTTATTATTATTTCTGGACTTCTCGGTAAGTGCAAGCTGAAAGTTATTATTTCTGGACTTCTCGGTAAGTGCAAGCTGAAAGTTATTATTTCTGGACTTCTCGGTAAGTGCAAGCTGAAAGTTGTTATTATTTCTGGACTTCTCGGTAAGTGCAAGCTGAAAGTTATTATTTCTGGACTTCTCGGTAAGTGCAAGCTGAAAGTTATTAATAGTTGAAGCTAAGGTCAAGTTTTAACAATAAATAGTCATGTGATAAATAGAAAGCTCAGATATAACTTTCCTTGCTTCCAGGACCAAACCTAAGAAGCTTGCTTCTAATTCATTTGTAAAATCGAAGATTTATTACTTGTCACTACTCGGTGCTTATTACTGGTCACGTCTTATTACTTTATTATTCTGTATCTGTCTTCTCTGCTCTTGTTTTATCATCTTCATGGAGATTTCTCTGGTGCTCATGGCTTAAATCGCTAGCCTAATGTAATGAGTTGGTTCACGGTGTGCGCGTCTGTGCCTGGAACACTCTAAGTTACTGAGCTTCTCCATACGATCCACAGCCCAGGCTCTTTGCTCTCCCAGTTTCTGTCTATATAAACTCCCCTAAATGACTTTTGTTGGCTGGAAAATAAGTTATCATATCACTCATTCCCCAGCTCCACCAACAACAAATAACTTCTCAAAAGGCATAAATTGACCAAGGCAAAATAAAGGCTTGATTTATCGACAACACCAGACGCCACACACGTTTGCACCAGATACCATATAAACACACATACACGTCTTTCCACAGCAGCCAGCATCATGCATGGAAAATATGAGCATGCCATGAACATCAGCATGAACCAAGAAAAAGGTGCCACTCCAAGTGACTCTACTTCTTAGTTCACATCTCTAACCATTCTCTTGTCTTCTTTAACAACATATAAATACAATATTCACTACTAATCAAGAGTTAGCTACACTCCCTTACACATATAGGAGGTTCTTGCCAACTCATACAGGTAATACATATACTCAGTACTCTGCCTGTGTCATCAACAGATATAGTGCAAATATTAAATGATCAGTGGCACATTAACAACCAGTTGTGACTCATTATGATGCTGAAAGATGAAACATATAGCGTTATACATAAAATCGACACTGACCAGAATAAACACGTGCGCACTCACAAACACACAAACATTTCAGTGTTTATGATCAAAAGGTGAAACATGTGAATATATGAATGCATAATAATGACGTGTATAACAATGATGAAAAGATTATGCATTTCAAATCTTTATCTTGATGAACATTATGCATCATGAATCATAATCTTAATGAACAAACCATTATAAAACTGAACACTGAACACGTCTCACGATACACACTTACAAAACTTTACATGCGACATCCGAAAACTTACATATATCGACTCACACAACATGAGGCGGCTCGAGCAAGCACCTGGGTTACATCTAAACAGTCCATTTGTCCAGCATCACTATATATATGAAAACTGCAGTAAACACATCCAGATATACCACGACAACAGCTCCCCCAGATAAACGTATGCTGCCCCTACAAAGCCCCCGGAAAGACTGAACTAGCTAACACATTACCCTCTACCTGACCAACATATCACGTGACCAGGTATCACAGAAAACCACGAGGTAGGTTGATCCTTGACACTCCAAACGGCCGATTTCGAAGCACCAAGCTCAGCCCACCTCACACATTACAACGAGGAAAACGTCTGTTGCTGTCTCGTTAGTTAGACAGCACTGTCACGATACCCTGTTCTCATAAGATCATCTAATGGAATAGGATATATATATACAGGGTCCGGCATAAAGCATAGCTGGACCTTAAAAATGGAAAATAAATAAGTGTAGACGTGCACTATCTATACATGTATCGTGCATCTGTCTATTATTCCTGTGACCGCTAGTTATGACACGACAATACTTATAAAGATTTGTATTACTATCATGAAATTTCTGCTATAGAAATACTAACAAGGACATCACACAGTGATCAGTGTGAAGAATAAGTCCAGTGTGAATAACATAAACTCACACTTTATTAATGGATAAAATGAGTGATGATAGGTGAGGGTGAGAGACAATTGATAACGTTATACAAAGTTTCTGGCTAATCGACTTTCTTGCAAGAACTAGTTTGCCAGATGGAAAGGGAGAAAACCCAACTCTCACACTACATAAAAGCCACAAGCATACAAAAAATGTAGTACAACATAAGAGTACACCTTACTGCATCAGAAATGATCACAGAATTCTCTCACTCATCACAGAAAATCTGTAGATCAAAGGTCTATACAAAAATCCCCAAAAGGAACTAATTTCACATTCTTTAGTTCAGCAAAGTTATGGCAGGAAAAGAAATGCTTGACATTATGACACTAACAACTACCTGACTCTTTACTAAAATCATAATGAGAAATAATCTCATAATGTCCTCAAAAGGAGCATTCTGTGCACAAGTCAGCTACATGACAAAAATCACTAACACAGTGCACTGTATGCTAGGAAAAATCACATTCTCAACTAATCATGCATAACAATGATCGTAACACATTCTCAACCGAGATTTATTTCAAGCTCATTCAAATCTCATAATCATTATATATATATATATATATATATATATATATATATAATCAATCTCGTCCTCTCACTCCTTAAATATGTGCTAACTATTTCCCTAAATCTTCCCCAATTTTCTATCCCAAGAATCAGTCAGCCCGTGATTCTACCTGTTTACGACCTTCAGACGAAAACTCACAGGACATTCTGAAAATAACTTTTCTGTTACAAGCATGTCAATGATAAGCTCATAAAAATAATCAAACATCTCGTGGAATTTAGCGTCTCAACCCTGACCTTTCAATTGAACTCTTGTACAACAAAAATACCAAGGGCTTTAAATCAAATGGTCAAAATATTAAAATACCCCTGATTATCCTTTTTATGAGAATCCAACCATCGTAACAATAAACTTTCCAGTATACTGTTATATAAGCGCTGTACATGTTTTTATTTTTAAAAAGTGAAATGAAACTCAGGAAAGTGGGTATTTTTTATTATTACTGACAATCATATTTAGGTTTTGAAAATTACGCCGGTTAGATGACCGCCATTACATTTGATACATTCAGCCAGGCGTCTTAAAAATTCCTGCATAACACTATTTAACACGTTCAAAGGGATATTTTGAATGCAGTGTCGGATTCGATCTTTTAGGTATGCATTTGACTGTGATCGAAAAGCATACACCGTGTTCTTGAGAGATACCCCCATAAAAAGAAGTCTGCGGCCGATAAATCCGGTGACCTTGCCTGCCAAGGAATATTCCCAAATCTGGAAATAAGACGATTGGGAAATGTTTGTCACAGCATGGCCATAGACTGACAGGGTGTGTGGGCAGTTGCTCCATCTTGTTGAAACCCTATTAGTCTCTTATTTCTATTGTCCAAGTCTGGAATGAAGTATTCAGTTAGCATCTGCACATAAAGATCACTGTTAACAGTAAGAGGATGCCAGGTGCCAAAGTGTTCCTAACAGCTGATCGCCGAGGGCTACTCAGCAATGTGTTGCGAACTTCTTGAATTCGTTCAGGTGTCTGTTGAGTTCTTGGACGACCAGTATACTTGTTATTAAGGCAGTTAGTTAGCGTTTCCTTAAATTTTTTGACCCATCTCAAAATTGTTTTGTCCTCCGATCGGGAACATTATCATGGGGATGCAACTCAAAATGGCGACGAAACTTTCGTTGTACGGTAATAGACGATTCTCCACTTTTAAAATAAGTTTCAACGGTGAATGCTCGATGTTGTGTTTGCCAAGAAGCCATTGTTAAAAATGACCGTTTGTCTGCTTCATCTCTGATGTCATGTTTTTTTCACACGTATTTAGTTTCTCCGCACTGCGTCAGTTAAATCCAGCTATGCTTTATGCCGGACCATATATATATATATATATATATATAAATAATGAAAGCATAATAATAATCATTTGATACATTGATACATTTAACATCACTGCTGTATCTAGACCAACAAGCAGCAGTAAGAATAAATAGTGAAACAACTTGGTTTGACATAAAACAAGGGGTCCGTCAGGGGTGTATATTGTCGCCTTACTTATTTAACTAATATTACGATGACATAACAATTGAAGGTTTTGAAATACTAGAGATTAGATATGCTGATGACACAGTATTACTGTCCACAACACAAAAAAGAATGGAAAAACTAATTATGTCAGTCCGTAAGAACAGCGAAGAGCAGAACCTCTATCTTAATTCGAAGAAAACTAAATTGATGACAACTGACAAAACAAACAAGGCAGCTGATATATGTATCAGTGAGGAAAAACTGGAAGAAGTGGAGAGTTTTGAATATCTTTGATCACTACTAACTAATAATGAAGATACAATGAGGGAAATTAAAAGGACATCAGTCGCTCTTCAGAAAGTAAAACAACTAAAGAATACGTGAAGAGGAACAGACAGAACTACAAAAATAAGATTTTTAAGGGCATGCATCTTTCCCATCGCAACATATGCCTGTGAGACCTGGATACTTAACAAAACAGCTGAAAACACATAAATGCCTTTGAATGTAAATGCTACAGAAGAGTTCTTCAAATATCATGGACAGAAAAAAGAACAAATATATCTATACTACAAGAACTTAATATTGAAGAAGGCTGGCTAGTAAAGAGGATTAAACAGAAAAAAAACTTAAATATTTTTGGACACATTAAACGTCATGATAATCTAGAGAAGACCGTCTTGGAAGGGTACATAATGGAAAAGAGAAAGAGGGGAAGTCCAAGGTGAAGATAGCTGCAAGACATCGCTGATGATCTGCAAATGGATGCATCAGCAGCAGGTCATCTTGCTCACAACCAAGAGGCCTACAGGAATGCTGTTAGGGAGGCAAAGTTCCGCAAGGGACATGCAAATGAATGATAATAATAGCAGCAACGAAAAGATGTAGCGAAAGTGAACTCGTTTTCTGCTACAAATTCTTCTGAAATAAATGAATTCCTTATTCTTTCATGACTGTTACAGTGACTATGAAACTGTCTTTATGGAGATGGTATGTAAGGAAGCTGTTATGAGATTAGAGAGGAAATTTTAAAAAATGAAAGAATGCAAAATGCTTTAAACACAACCAATATTTAGGCCGAAAGTCTTCTCAGGTGATACGAGAAAATATAACAGTCAATTAAAGAAAAAAAGTTTCACAAACATCGGACTACTTTCGAAATTGATTTTAATATGAGTCATCTAAAAGGAAGATAAACGATGAAGTAAAGAATTTAAAAAAGTAAAGATAGTCCCATAGCATTTCAAATGCCGTAGGGGGTGAAGCGTTAGAGACCTCATTATGCTGGGTCATCAGCGTGTGAGGTAGGGTGACCAGTTCCTTTCCTCGCTGCCTTTACTTCCCAGATTTTCTCTGGTACCCATTTTACGAGGCTGGGTCGACCTCAGGGCCGTATTGGTCGGAAAAAAAAATCCCGCTCAGCTGGGGATTCGAACCCTCGACCGTTTGGTTGCTAGACGAGTGCTCTAACCACTACGCTAGCCGGCCCCTAAGTAAAGAATACACATAAGAAAAGTGATCAATTCATTTATTTCAGAAGAATTGGTAGAAGAAAACGATTTCACTTTCGCTACATCTTTTCGGTGCTGCTAATATTGAAATGATCCAGTGAAAAACTAACTGAAAACCGTTTTTAACATATATTCTCGGTTTGTTAACGCTAGCAGTGTTTATCAGTAGTGAAATAGTAGAGTTTGTGATAATCGAATTCATTGTTAAGGAAGCTCACATTAACACAAGGACATAATGACCGCCACGCCCACTTTGTCTTTTTGTGTGTCTTCATTTCCGGATCTTGCAAGGGACTCAGTTGCTAAACCATATGTTACTCGAAATATTGTAGTGTTCTGTGGTTCTTAAACACGCTATGTTGTTTTTTGTTCACACGCTATGTCTGTGAATATGGAACAATTTTTTATAAATAGGAAACTACGAGGTTTTGGTACGGTAAAGTAAGATAACAAATATTGTAGGATTAAACCTCAAAAAATCGTAGACAAAGCTTTGTCTACGATTTTTTCGAGGTTTAATCCTACAATATTTGTTATCTTACTTGTCTGTGAATATGTCCATTTGTTGGTGCCGCTATACGTAAGCTTTCCTCTTCACTTCTGCCTTACTGTCCTATGCTAAAGTGTCATGAAATAAACTTATCTGTGTATGTACCTGTGTGTTTGTTTCCCTCCATCATATTTCTCTTTCTGTCTGTCTATCTACAATATGAACAGTATGTGGCAAAGTACCAGCAAGAAAACAAAGTTACGATTACTAAGTAAGAGCTTACATATTCCCAGTGGCAGCATACGGATGTGAAACGTGGACACTTAACAACAGAGAAAAAGAAAAGAGAATAACAGCATTTGAGATGAAATGTTATAGAAGGGCACTTAGAATATCATGGATAGAACGAAAATCAAATAAAGAGATATTGATGAGATTTGGTGTCGCAGAAAACTGGCTTGTTAACACCATAAAAATTAGAAAGCTGAGAAATTTCAACCACATCAAGAAACACAACAGCTTGGAGAGGCTGATAGTAGAAGGTATAGTGCCTGGCAAAAGAGGGACGAGCTCGCCGTAGGTGGACTCAGGACATCACGGAAAGACTGAATGTGCCACTGCGAGGCGCTGGTCAACTTGCGCAAGACCATATTACATTCAGAGAGGCTGTGAGAGGAACAATGTTCTGGAAAGAATGTGTCACATGAGTGAATGTCTATCTATCTGACTGCCTTACATTCATGACTGAAATTCATTATGTTGATGTTATGAATATCTTTCTTTTAGGGTTGTCAGAGGCACTGAAACTTGTTAGAATTAGAGAATATATAAACATATTTTAAAACCTTTCTAGATCATGTTAATAATGTTCATTCCGTTCCCGTCCAGGATGATTGTTTCCAGCAGAAACAATAGTAAAAAAAAACACAGCACAGTAACAAAATACAGTAACATAATTAGAAACACAGTAACTACAGACAGTAACACAATAACTAGAAACGCAGTTAACTATAGAGAGTAACACAATGGCTAGAAACACAGTTAACTAGAGACAGTAACACAATAGCTAGAAACATAGTTAACTAGAGACAGTAACACAATAAGTAGAAACACAGTTAACGAGAGACAATAACACAATAGCTAGAAGTAACACAGCCACTTGTTAGTTCTGACGGTCTGAAGTCTTATCGAATTTTATGCTGCTCGCGATCCTGCATAATCAATAAAGATCAGCATGTAAATGAAGTAGATATCTCAAGACCTGTACGTAAATGTCGCTGAATCTACCTGTGATAGTTTATTGATTTTAAATACCCGAAGCTTATTGCCCAGAGAGCTCACCACACGGACTCCATAACCGCAGTCCAACTGTTGGACGTCGCATTAAAAGTGTTGCCAGTTCTGAGCAGACCAAAAAAAAAAAAACCGACTAAAAAGAATATGGAAGTTACTAGGTTTTACAAAAAGTCTGTAACCCCTTGTTTAATCCTTGTAATGCCCCACTGTAGAAATGTAAATGTCTGTCCAGAAGGTTAGCTAGTCATGTCAAACAATCTTTAACATGGAACACATATTTCTCATAATTAGTGGAATCAAAACAAAGGAAAGGTAAAACAGTCTTTAACATGGAACACATATTTCTCATAATTAGTGGAATCAAAACAAAGGAAAGGTAAAACTGTCAATCAGTAGAAAGTAAATATTTATAATCATTTCTCACCTCTATAAAGTCTCTAAATCTAAGTTTTGTGTGTGTATGCGATTGACCAAGATGCTCAGGAATTTCTAAAATCGTGTAGCAGTTTTCACTAACGAAGCTGACTGTCGCCGTGACAACAGGCAACGAGTAAAATTCTACCTATTCCATAAAGAAGAGTGGCCAGTTTTAACGTCCTGTTTGATAAGACTTGAGTGATTTCTCCGAAAAAAAAAAAGCTTTCGGGCGAGCTTCGTTGACGCGTAGTACAAAATATGACAGTTATGCCAGTTGGAAGGTTCAGATCACAGTATAAGATTTAGCACGACAATGACTGCGTTTGTTCTGACACAGCTGCGGCCGCTCCTATGTTGAAACTTTCAGATTAACATTTACATCCCAGGGTTTTTTAAGAGTTTTTTTTAACCGTCTGTGAGGATAGAAAGAAGTAATTTTATTTACGTAACCAGCGTACGTTTACGTGCTGTGAGCATAGCGTTCTCAACCTGAGCCACTCCTAGAAACGGATCTCGGAGTTTCTCCATGTATATATCTAGTATACGGAGTTTCTCCATATATATCTAGTATATATTATGTTCTTGCAGTTGCTAAAACAATGCGGAAACTGAATTTGTTCTGGTCATTTATATAGCTAAAAGCCCCAGAGAGCTTATTTTGTTGTTTTTTTTAATTTATATCTTATTCACTATTATACTAAGCTAATCCAAGTTTGTTATCACAGTTGACTCATATTCTTGTGGTCTGTTCTCTTTCCTTCGCTCCCACAATCCTGCTGTAACGCACCGGTTCTGCCTACTTTCAACACCTCGTCTTCATATGATATACAGGTCCGCATTCACTTTTCTCCTTTTTTTGCTTGCTGCTTTACTTGTGTTATTACGACCAAGCTTTCCTATCTCTTTTTGTGTGTGTCTGTTCCAGTCTGTCATTAGGCACTTCATTTCGTTAGGTTCAACAAGAGTGGTGTTGTTAGGAGTTGTATCTTTCACGTAATACTGAGATTTAGATTATATGCTGTATAGCATCTTTGGCGTCATACTGAGATTTAGGTTATATATAATATCTTTGACGTCATACTGAGATTTATTTTATATAAAACATCTTTGACGCCATATTAAGATTTAGATCGCATATAACATCTTTGACGTCATACTGAGATTTGGATTATATATAACATCTTTGATGCTATACTGAGATTTAGAGTATATATAACATCTTTGAAGCCATACTGAGATTTAGGTTATATATAATATCTTTGACGTCATACTGAGATTTATTTTATGTAAAACATCTTTGACGTCATACTCAGATTTAGATCGCATATAACATCTTTGACGTCATACTGAGATTTGGATTATATATAACATCTTTGATGCCATGCTGAGATTTAGAGTATATATAACATCTTTGAAACCGTACTGAGATTTAGAGTATATATAACATCTTTGACGCCATACTGAGATTTAGAGTATATATAACATAATCCCAAAACAAGCTATCAAGTGGAACACAACAGGCCGAAGAAAAAGAGGCAGACCGCGTGAAACTCTGAAGAGAACATTATTAAGAGAGGCCAAGTTAACAGGCATAAAATCCTTTGTTGAGGTTGAAAGACTTGCCGAAGACAGGAAATATTGGCGAACTACTTTGCGAGCCCTATGTGACGTCTAACGGCACGGGAAGGATATAAGATAACATCTTTGACGCCATACTGAGATTTAGGTTATATATAACATAATTGACTCATGTTGAGATTTGGATTATATATAATATCTTTGACGTCATACTGATATTTAGATTATACGTGTATATAACATCTTTGACGCTATAATGATATTTAGATCGCATATAACAGGCTTTTAAAATGACTAATTGCTATATTTTTCTGCTTGTTTTTTTTTTACACTCTGAGTGTTCAGTCACAAAGAGTGCTTTTTTAATTGTTTAAAATATCGTTCATGTAAGATTCCCGGACGTTTGAGTGTACTCTCTCCCGTATCTCATCTTGCTTTCAGCGCCGTGATATTTAGCGTGAACATTGTCATTGTTTATCATGTAAGTTTTCCATCATCGAAACTAATCTCAGAAATTGTGTTCATTGTTAAATACTTTACACTGATATCATAGTAATAATAATAAAAAAAGAAATTAATGTGGTTTAAATATAAACTGTAGAAAGGGTGGATTCTGAAGTAATGTGAAGTGTTTTAACAATGCAGTCAGTCTTCTTGCTTTTAAGTGCTTCTCTGTTCCTGATGTTACGGGGTAGCATACAGTCTTTCTCCATGCTTTGCAGAGTGTGTCGGTCTGTCTGAAATAGTTTATGGGTGAAATTACTTCTGGACTACACACACTTTCCCAGTGGTCGTCATGTCTTTCTCTACCATTAGATTCATGTTTTATGTTTGTGATGCAGGTTTCTCGGGACAGTTTCTCATAAATTTGTTTATCGATTTATATCAGTACATAGGATGCTAGGTGTGTCGTGGCTGGTCAGGTCTTACTTTTAAAAAAGTCTAAGCGTGATGATATGAACGTTGGTCACACAGTCACGTGACTGAGTTGTTAATGAACTTGCTCATGGGGGGGGGGGGGGGGCGCTTTTTTACTTGACTTTGGACGGAGAACAACTATGTGAAAGCTAGAGAATGCAAATATGGAAGTGTACATGGCTATTATCTGTTTACACCAAAAAGTGATTAAACATGGTGGTAAACAAATATGAGATCTTGGAGTTGGACTTATGCTTGGACCTGTTCTTTTGTGTAGAGTTTAATGTCAGCGTGAAGTATTTGTATATTGTTGTATGTTTAGCTGTCAATACCAACAGCATGAGTCATCACACATGCACTCATCCATCACTAGATCACGCTATTCACTTACGTGGGTTTTAAATTTCTCCCTTATACTAAAACGCATCCGAGCAAATTCTCACTTGCTAGCATCAGGGTTTTTTTCCCCTTTTCTTTCTCGATTACTATTACCGCCTGTCATTGTTAATATTTACATGTTTCAGTGTCATTTTTTATGTGCCTCTGTTTGCTTCAACTTTCAGCGCCGTACATCTTGTCAGTGCTTACAGTATAACCTGATCTCTCACACGTGAACACATTTGATTCTGTGCTTATTAAATAAATCTTTATTTTATTATCTTAATCAATCTGATTTTCTGAATGTTGACGTATCTTTGTCATAATGTGTCCCTGAATTAGTATCTGTCTCTGGTGATGTCATTTATTTCCTTCTAGCTTGTTTGTATTGTAATCACTCTCCGAATGGCTTATTTTTTGTTAATCTCTTTATTTTGTCAGCGTTTTAAAACCAATTTTTTGCCGTTTCTGTCTCTCAGACTCCTTCTGTTATTCTTTTTTTTTGTGTTTTATTTTGTGTGTTGGGAGTGACGCCTATTGAGGCAGTCAACTACCCATAGCTGATATGCCAGCGTCAGAGTTAGCGACCCATAGCTGACCAAGACCCTGTCCCACCTCTCCATGGTACCCCCAGTAACAGGCCTAGCCTGGCTAACGGGGCAGGAATCGCCATAGTCCCCATGGTGGTGGAGTCTGCTAAAGAAGCATTGCACACCCCCTGCCTTTTAGCTGTACACCGGGACTGAAAAAAGTAGTCGCCATAACACGCTCCCACGCTGATACGATGCTGCGCCTCACAACCTCTACATCATCGGCTGAAAAGAAAAAAAACAGCTCGCAGTTACAGGGAGTTTGTACAAGTACAAGTTTTGTGTGTTCTTATGTTTCATCTTTTCTTTTGTCCTTTGTAAAGGCATTCTGTCGAAATATTGGATTTTCTTTTGATAATTTTTATTTACTGTTTTCCCTTTTACTTAATCTTTTAGTCACCTTTCCTTTTTGTCATAAAGCTGTGCTGTACATGCCCGCTCACTTGTGCTTCACATCGTCTTCTCTTGTTTTCCGAACACCTCTATGTCGTTATCTCATTGTTAAACACATCTGCATTTCTAACTGTGAAAGTGGATTAGACAATAGATCGATGCCAAGACTTTGTATCAAGTATCCATTGAAAGCAAAAGACAATAGAGTACAGTAGAAGTGTAAAGTTTATTCTACAATCAGCCATCAGTGTCAAGCAGCACATGATGATGATTAAGGCAGGTTCTATTCATTGAGCTGTTTAGTCGTACCTAAACACCAAAATATATGGCAAGTATTTCAGATGCGTTTGCTGTGCAACAGTTAGAGAGAGAGAGAGAGATTTTTTAAAAAAGTTTTCACCTTCTTTCTGATATAAACTGCAGTCAGAATTAACAGAAAGGCTAAGTTCTCATTACCTTCTCGTATTTTGTAACTGGCTTGGGCGAACGCTACAGCTGAAATGGTTGCAGTGAAATTCTCCCGCGTGAAGAGCGAGATGTTAGTCTAAGTACATACACAGACAATCTCGTGTTTCCAGCAAGAACGACGTTCAAATTGAAACATGAAACATGTCCGCCAGCGTCAATCTGTTTCTAGTCAATTAAATCACCTTGCCTGTCACTTTCAGGCGCACACAGTAACTGAAACAGAACAGAACAAAGTTGTTTAGCCAGAACAGTGTATGTTTTATTCTCACTGTTCTGCTGATCGTTAAATTTGCTTGTGCTTGAAATTTAACAAAGACCCCTCGGGAAAGAAACATGGAGGTCCAGTCGGTACAAATCATGTTCTTGTTTCATTGTGTGAGTTTCACTGTTTATATCGGCCTCGAAGACGTCGAAGGAGTTTGGAGAAGACCGTCCCATATTAAGAACGACGGTTCGTTGCTTTGCTTAGTTATCTGAGGAAGAACCGAGAGCCAAAATTGAAGACCGTGCAACATTTTGGTGGTGAGGTCTTTTGTTCATGTACCGTGCCAGACTGCCGAACAAAAGCAGGCATCTCCCGAATAATGTTTTAATGCATAGACGTCTGTGATCCCGTGATGTCATTAAAAGTACAAAAATCCCTATCGGGGAACAAGACGTAGTAAATGGATATGGCGAATTAAACAGCTACCCACATGGAACACGTGTATCTCATGCTTCATGCTAAAATACATAAAGTCTTGGTAGTCATAGTAAACGCCTCTTTTACTGGCTTATATATGTAGTGTTATATTTTAAATAGTTATGATGTGAATTTTCCCTTGAACTTGACTAACGGCAGAGCGCAGTCCATCAGCCGTTGCCAACGTGTCATATTGCGTCAGCTTATATCCGCTGTGGTTATAGCGCGTAAGTTTTCAATTCTCCCTCGTACAAATAAAAAACTTTTGCCGTATAACAGTTCGGCTTGTAGTTAGCAGCATCTAGTCTAGTGTATCATGCATCACTTGAGTGTGGTAGCGTTCTCTCTCTGTTTAATTTTCTTTCCAAAATATTACATACTTTATTAGCATATGTATAGTGTTAACCTACTTAACCCATAAATTACCTTGCCTGGTACAGTATCTGAAATACAGTGTATAAATATATGTATACATTTCTCTATATATACAGTATCTTGACTTCTAGTCGATGCAGGTACACAGTATTATTCAGTATATGTTTGTTAAGTATATAACGTGGTGTTTGCGCAGCGTCCAAACCACAAAACGTCCTATTTCACAGAATGTATCGTGGATGTTCTGATAGAATCAGTCACAGGTGAAGCGGTTTGCCACAATCATGCTGGGCAATTTACACAAACCACCAACGCATACAAAAATGTCCTGTTAGATGAAATGAGCCATGTGCTTTGTATAAATTTCATCCCGGGATTTCCGCTCGCTACTGGGAAGTTGTGCTATATTCCCAGGAACTGAGAATTGATTATAATTTTTTTTAGACGTATTTTATACTTGAGCTAATATTTTATTACTTACAGTGGTAAGCACTGTTTATCATTTCAACTTTTTCTGTCATTTATGAAATATTTTACAAGAAATAAATATCGACTGAAAGAGTAAAACTATTCATTTTCAGTATCTATACAAGTAAGACAGATTCCTTTTTTTTTTAACTTCTATAAACATAAGACACTATACAGAGACAAGAAGTTAACCATTCTTACAATAACTTGTGCTGAAGCTGACGTAGTCGATACTTTTATAAGTAAGTCTGCTTCGCAGTTTACTAATAAGAAGTCCAGCAGCAGAACATACTCTTTCGTATCCGACAGAGATTGATGGAATCTTACTGAGAGCACCACACATGTACGTGATCATTGGTTTTCTGTTGCTTGTCATCCAACAACTTCGGCTTTTGAACAAATACTACCCATGCACTGAGCGTGTCATCTCGAACAGTTGCACCTCTTGAATGAAGACTTTACTCATGCCCTGATCATTGTGAGAGTGGAATTTGTTTTTGCGCAGCCTCCAACTTGTCGGTCAGTGTCTTAAATCGCTGAATGTCCTGGATGTCTTGACTTTCTTCACCTTCCGACTGTGAAATATTGGTTGATATTCTTTTAAATAGTCTCAAGATATTTTTTTTTGGCTTTCCGGGTAAAGTTCCTTTTCTGGACAAGAGGAGAAGGCCAGGAGTAGTTACGTACTTTTCATATTACCAGAGTTTAAGTACTAGATGAGTTCAACCGAAGTAGTATTTCTTATTTCATTAATCCTTTGTATTACAGAGTTCATTAGTTTCTGAACTGTGATTTCTGTTGATGTAACTTTTCTCGGCTACGTGATTTTTCTCTTATCATTTTCATAATGGGAAATGTCATTAATGGCATTAAATTATCCACACGCTGCCATATTCAGTTTTTTCATAAAATTTTGCAAGATTTCATTCTTTAGAATTTCTTTCTGAACGCTTCTACATAGGTACTCACATATTTGATAGTTTCGTTGATATTTTTTTAAATAAGATAAGCTCGTTTGATTAGAAACGTCGGTTTCCTTATTTGTCAAATCTTCAGTTTATTTTGCTGTATCCATGTCCTCATCTTCACAGAGTTCTTCTTTATCCGAGCCCAGGTTGTTCTCTTCTGCTACTTTTGCACCCCAGATGCCTTACCTTTTTTCTTTAAAAAAAAATCATCGCATACATTACGATGTGTGCCATGTACGTAGCACAGGTGATGTTCTCTCTACTGACTAAGATGTGTGCCATGTACGTAGCACAGGTGATGTTCTCTCTACTGACTAAGATGTGTGCTATGTACTTAGCACAGGTGATGTTCTCTCTACTGACTAAGATGTGTGCCATGTACGTAGCACAGGTGATGTTCTCTCTACTGACTAAGATGTGTGCCATGTACGTAGCACAGGTGATGTTCTCTCTACTGACTAAGATGTGTGCCATGTACGTAGCACAGGTGATGTTCTCTCTACTGACTAAGATGTGTGCCATGTACGTAGCACAGGTGATGTTCTCTCTACTGACTAAGATGTGTGCCATGTACGTAGCACAGGTGATGTTCTCTCTACTGACTAAGATGTGTGCCATGTACGTAGCACAGGTGATGTTCTCTCTACTGACTAAGATGTGTGCCATGTACGTAGCACAGGTGATGTTCTCTCTACTGACTAAGATGTGTGCCATGTACGTAGCACAGGTGATGTTGTCTCTACTGACTAAGATGTGTGCCATGTACTTAGCACAGGTGATGTTCTCTCTACCGACTAAGATGTGTGCCATGTACGTAGCACAGGTGATGTTCTCTCTACTGACTAAGATGTGTGCCATGTACGTAGCACAGGTGATGTTCTCTCTTCTGACTAAGGTGTGTGCCATGTACGTAGCACAGGTGATGTTCTCTCTACTGACTAAGATGTGTGCCATGTACGTAGCACAGGTGATGTTCTCTCTTCTGACTAAGATGTGTGCCATGTACTTAGCACAGGTGATGTTCTCTCTTCTGACTAAGATGTGTGCCATGTACGTAGCACAGGTGATGTTCTCTCTTCTGACTAAGATGTGTGCCATGTACTTAGCACAGGTGATGTTCTCTCTTCTGACTAAGATGTGTGCCATGTACTTAGCACAGGTGATGTTCTCTCTACTGACTAAGATGTGTGCCATATACGTAGCACAAGTGATGTTGTCTCTACTGACTAAGATGTGTGCCATGTACGTAGCACAAGTGATGTTGTCTCTACTAAGATGTGTGCCACGTACGCAGCACAGATAAAATAGATGACGACTGCAGTAAAGCTGGTTCATATAATAAAGATAGATAGAGGTATATGGTGCAGTTGTACAAGGCGGCAGAGGGAGTGAGTAAAGTGAGAAAAAAACGAATAGAAAGTATGAGAGTAAGATGAGAATGTATAAATGAAAAACATACAACATCCAATATTTCGGCTTGAGCCTTTTTCGAGGAATACATAAACAAACAAAACACGACATATAACTAAAAGAACAACTTACCTTAGTGGCATCCTCCTAAGTAGGAAACAGGAATGCATGTCCCATTGACGAGGCATAGAGACCACAAAGGAAAGCATATAAAATCAATAGGAAATAAGAGGCGGGGAAAGGGATAGAAACAGGTAGGGATGGAGGAGGGAAGGGCAATAGACACCTGTAGGTCGCTAGAAATCAGATATGGGGGGGGGGGGGAGCGGAGAGATAGTGAATGAAGAACTAGGAACGAACAGCAGGGTCCGTAAACACCAGTAGGCCGATAGAGACGCAAATCGTGGTGGGGAGGGGCGAGGGAATCAGGGAGATAATATGAAACTGGTGAATGAAGGACAAAGCCCGGAGAAGAAATAAACACCTGTAGGCCACAAGAGAAGAAGAGAAGGTGGCGGCTGGGAGGGGAAAGAAGCTAGGAGAGAGAAACAAGAAAGAGTAAAAATAACAGAAAAAATAAGTGGAAAACTAAAGAAGTTAAAGGAAGCTGAAGACATTGTTAATTCCAGCTGGGTGGAGACAACCAGCCTGGAGAATAAGGCGCTGTTCTAGGACCATCCGAGATAGTACATCAACAGAACAATAGCGAATCACACTAAAAGAAATGCCCTGTTTTCCCCTGTGGTTGCTAAGGCGAAAACTTTTAGCCACAAGTGTCCAAGCCCTCTTAGAAATGGTGTTAAGATGTTGACGAAAACGATCTCCTAAGCGTAAACCGGTCTCCCCTATATACTTCATATCACAACGTTTGCACATAATAGTATAAATAACATTGCGTAAAGTGCAGGTGAAGCCCTCCTGAACTGATAACGTGGACTTAGGGAAGGAGATCTGGCTAGCCTCGACAACAAACGGGCAAATGTTGCATCTACGGCGTCCACAACGCTATACTACACTATCCGTAGCACAAGTGATGTTGTCTCTACTGACTAAGAATTGTGCCATGTACATATAATAAGCAATGTTCGCAACTGACCAGTGCACCAAATTTGACCATAGTACTAACGCCATTTGTGACCTAGATATGTTTCTGAATGTTTAGATCAAATTTTCTAACTTCCCCGACTATACATTAACAGTACATTCTGCAGAAAAAGAACCAGACATTCTGGTGTCTTGGAAGAATAGTAACAGCTGATTGCAGGTGCACGAGTGAAGACATTTATGAGATGAAAAAGTTACAGATAAGTCCTTAAAACGGAAGAAAAGAGTACTACAGTGCTACATACAGCCAATATTGCCAAAAGGTTATGAAACTTGGACAGTCAACAAAAGAACATGATAAAGAAACTGAAAGCAACAGAGACGTGGATCTGACGAAAGATGCAACAAATACCTTGAACAGACAGAAAAACAAAGGAAGAGGTCCTTAAAGAATTTCAGAACAACGAAACCCACTTAACATGATAAGAAAAAAGAACAGTCAAAATTTCTTCGATATGTCATGAGAAGAAAGAAATTATAGAACTTGGTAATAACTGGAAAATACAAGGGGAAAAGCGAGAAAAACTAGGAGAAAAATATCTCAGTGGACTGAGCAAGTGACATGAGAAAAGAAAAGTATCTGAATTCATCGGAAACACCAAGGACTGAACAAGATGGGGAAGCGTGATCGTCAACGCTATCCGGCACGCCACATAATAATAATAATAATAATATTAATTCTAAATTCCAGAATTTAGCTTCATCTGTGTGAACATTTACATTGCGATATCTTTGTTGTTGGTAATGTAGTATTGTAGTTTTTCCCAGGATGCCCTGTTACCGTCTGATATTTCCAGGAAATATGATGTAAGAAAAAAAAAGCATGCGGAATCCCATTATTACAGTGTAGAAACACTAGTATTGCTGGTAGAAGGCATTTGCTATGACATTAAAGACGTACGTCAGGGCACAGCTAATGATGTATCAGTTTCCGTGTTGAATTATGCAAAATATGTCTCGCCTGTTTATTCATTTAATGTGGATAATAATGAAAGGAACGGTTTTCCACAAACAAGGAAGATGGAAGAAGTAAACATTTAAGAGTAAGCCAATATTCCTTCCACAAAGCCTTCACCAGGAACCGCAGGAAAAAATGTACAGAAATCATCTAATTCTTGTTCTACATTTTCTATAGTACCTAGCGCAGCGGAAGATTCCAGTTTCAGAAGAAGGCCTCATTAATTCTTGAGACGCGGGCGTTTGCACTTACAGACACCTTCACAACTATATAAGGGCGGAAGTAATTATCTGCACACCAGATGCATCATTGTGTTTGACCATAATAGACAGTGTAAATATTAGTTTTAGGAACGTCCTACCCAGAAATAGAACTTTAAATCAGCGGGAGAGTTCATTTAACCAGAGAAACCACTGTTTACAAATGCCAATTCTTTTAAAGTGTGTCAAGCAGAGAATTAGGAGAGCAAACTTCATAGTCAATAAGCTGCAACACATATCCAAGAATTATAGTTTTTAACTAAACAGAAGACCTTGTGAAGGTTCGGTCAGAAAATGTCTTCTGTATAGACCGGAAGTATGACACAATAGTAAGGGAATCAAACAACCCACAGGAACAAACACTAGGAGCCTTGAAATCAAGCTAAGAAGATGACATCGGGTCAGCCACGTGATGTACATGAAAAAGACTAGAGGACAGAGACAGGAAATGAATAGTATCCCTAAAGAAGGAAGGGATTCAGAGAGACAAACACCAACTTGCTGAGAAACTTTCTGAGACAGGTCAGAGAAAAGATAACAAAAAGAGAGCGAGAGAAAGATGGATGAATGTCGTGCCTTATGCGCTGATGATGATGATGATGATGATGATGATGATGATGATTGAAGGCTTATTTGGCGTCACCTCAAGAGGGATTGTGTCTTATGTTTGTCTACATTTTGCTCAGACAGCTCCTACCTTGTTCTTGTCATTCCATAAAACGATTTAGTACAATAAGAACATAGCGATTATACATTCCGACTCAGTTACATGTAATTTGTATGTGGTCATGCTGCGAGTCAACCTTATCAACTTATTTGAACCTGTAACTGCTGTAGGACAGGTTAACTGTTGACCTGCCCATCTTCTGAAGCAGCGGTTTTCAAACCTTTTCACTCAAATGATAACCCTCTGCTTCCTGCCCCACCTTACACACCCGTTTCACTTGGTGTTTGCGTTAAAAGCCGTCACACATTTTGATATTCTAAATAATCGGGACTTGTCTCTTGGACAGCAGTATGAGGAACCACTGTGTTAAATTGATTTGGATGGCGATACTGCAAACAGATTAGTTAATAGAAGATATAAAAGGGTTAAATAAAGGAAAATAAACTACTACAACACATTCTAGCCGCTTGATTCAAGTTCTTGTTTATGAGCAACTGCATAATGATGCCGACGGTTGTTTAGAGTCTTATATTTTTGGGAAAGTTTCAAGCTAAAATTTTAGTATGAAAACGAAAGCTATTTTTAAAAGGGAGATAGGTCTGTTGTTGTATTCTTTCTTCTCATTATTTTGTTTGTTTTGTCCTCCTAATTAGAGCTACCTAGTTTACGGAGTGTTCAGAACCAGTGCATTCAAAGCTCAGACATGGTCGTATACTACTTCATGTCGAGAGTCCTTTCCTAAATTTCTGTCCAGAATTCTTGCGTGCCTGAGTCGCGGTTTTATATATAACATAAGGGTAAAAAAAAAAAAATGAAGACTCTTATGTTATAGAATACGAATGTTCTGATTTGGTCATTATTCGGTAGCATACGAATTCGAATCGAATACTGAGTACATACTAACAACAGGAACCCTCGCCGTGCGGGACAAAAGTAGTTAGAAGCTGACATGGAATAGTTGTTTTAAGGCGGGTTCAATGTTTATTTTTCCTGCGCGTCACCCCCTTGAGGCTGACGTGAGGTCCAGACTTTCTGCGCTTTCACCGGCAAGTGCAGCATTCATCGAGTATATGAGAAAGTACACGTACGCTTAAAGGGCAAGGACATTTTGTTTTTAATTGAGCTTGTGTGCGTCATTTACCTTCCCTTGTAATTTAAACTATACACACCAGGTGAAATGAGTGAAGTCATGAGATTAATCTTGAAATGAGTGAAATCATGAGATTAATCTTGAAATGAGTGAAATCATGAGATTAATCTTGAAATGAATGAAATAATGAGATTAATTTTGAAATGAGCGAAATCTTGAGATTAATCTTGAAATGAGTGAAATCATGAGATTAATCTTGAAATGAGTGAAATCATGAAGATAACCGTAACGTCATGAGATTAATCTTGAAATGAGGAAAGTCATTAGATTAATCTTGAACTGAGTGAAACCATTTATCTTGAAATGAGTGAAATCATGTGATTATCCGTGAAATGAGTGAAATCGTGAGATTACCTTTGAAATGAGCAAAATCATGAGATTAATCTTGAAATGAGTGAAATAATGAGATTAATCTTGAAATGAGTGAAATCATGAGATTAATCTTGAAATGACTGAAATCATGAGATTAGTCTTGAAATGAGTGAAATCATAAGATTAGTATTGAAATGAGTGAAATCATGAGATTAATCTTGAAATGAATGAAATCGTGAAGATAACCGTAAAGTCATGAGATTAATCATGAAATAAGGAAAGTCATGAAATTAATCTTGAAATGAGTGAAACCATTTATCTTGAAATTAGTGAAATCATGAGATTAACCATGAAATGAGTGAAATCGTGAGATTAACCTTGAAATGAGTGAAATCATGAGATTAACATTGAAATGAGTGAAATCATGAAATTAACCTGCAATAAGTGAAATCATAAGAGAAACATTGAGACTAGCCCTCACTTGGTATTAGTACCGGCTGTCATATTCCTACATTCATCTGTAGCTAAGTAACCCAGACAAAGTTTTCATGGGTCCTTCTTCTGGTAACAGCAAAATGTAGGCCCTTTTCTTTGTGTTACATTTTTATCTAGCTTTAGTTTTAAAAAAGTATTACGTATTACATTTTTATCTAGCTTTAGTTAATAAAATTTATTACATTTTTATCTAGCTTTAGTTACTAAAGCGTATTACATTTTATCTAGCTCTAGTTAATAAAATACCCAGCTGTAGCTTCCGTGTATATCGTGCATATTTGCGTGCATTAAGGACGCTTCGAAGTTGGCATTATGCACGATTTCAGTTATTCAGATTTGCAAGTTTTCTCTCCATTTTTCTATAGGTGGAAAGGATAAAAAAAACTTAAGTAACAAAGGTGGGTGGATAGGATTTCAAAACTTATAAAGAACAAAGATGGGAAAAAAGGATAAAAAAACAAAGGTGAATGGAAAGGATAAAGCTTAAGGAGCACAGCTGGATAGAAAGGATAAAACTTAAGGAACAAAAGTGGGTGAAAAGAATAAAAAAAACGTACGGAACAAAAGTTTGTGAAAAGGATAAAAAAACGTAAGGAACAAAAGTTTGTGAAAAGGATAAAAAAACGTAAGGAACAAAAGTTTGTGAAAAGGATAAAAAAACGTAAGGAACAAAAGTGGGTAAAAAGGATTTAAAAACTTAAGGAACAAACTCTGAAGAAAACCAGAAGGGCAGAGACATGAATTCAGTCCCTCTAGAAGGAAGGGACGATACGACGGTCGATGTTAATGTGTTTCCTGATGACTGGTGCATCTGTCTTCTGATAAAATATTTCAAACGTTGTTCTGCCTTTGTTGGCATGATCAGCAGAGTCCAGAGGAAGGATTAGTTCTACGTGGAGAGAGAGAGAGCGAGAGAGCATTTCTCAAATCACCTCCCAGGCCAGGACAGGAAATGTCTCCACAAACTTCAGTATTCTCCACAAAGACAAAAATAAAGATGTTTCACATTTGTGATAGTTATAGAAAGTGAAATCCAGAGGTCTGGTTAGAGTGTCAGAGATAAGTTTCTAGGTGGTCACACATACTAGGATATATCGCGTTATCTGAGGAAGAAATGTTACTCCTTCATGCCCAGGCTTTCTGTTTCTTATAATCAGATACGTTCGTTACCTGGTTTTTATATTACACCTTTTTTTTCTGTGAATACATGGTAAGAGGCGGTTCATTCATTCATTTGCATGCCCCTTGCGGAACTTTGCCTCCATAACAGCACTACTGTAGGCCTCTCGGTTGTGAGTAAGATGGCCTGCCGCTGATGCATCCATTTGCAGATCGTCAACGATGTCTTGCAGCCATCTTCGTTTTGGTCTTCCTCTCTTTCTTTTTCCCATTATGTATCCTTCCAAGACGGTCTTCTCTAAATTATCATGACGTTTAATGTGTCCAAAATATTTAAGTTTTCTCTCTTTAATCCTCTTTACTAGCCAGCCCTCTTCAAGAGGCGGTTACAAGATAAAAATTGAAAAGAATCAATGAATACGATGCACTTTCCTCTCTCTCTCTCTCTCTCTCTCTCTCTCTCTCTCTCTCTCTCTCTCTCTCTCTCGCATCAGTATTATGTTATAATTTTATCTCACGGCTGATGCTATGTTATATTTTTGTTCTCAGGAATGTATTATGTTAAATTTTTATCACACAAATGTTCATGCGATATCTCACTTGGCATGTTCCGCAATAATACAATAATACACAAAAAATGTTGCGGTGTAATCAGCCGCGTAACTGAAAAGAGGGAAACTATGAGCTTAGGACGACACGATGAGACATCGTAGGTGAAGGTCGGACAACGTGACCTATGAAGTGAAATCAAATAGAAAACGTTAGGTCTACTAGAAATTCCCAGAAGTTGAGAGGCACGATTGCTTAACTGACGGAATTAACTTAGGCCACCCGGCGTGTAGTGTTAGATTAGCTTTTTTCCCCCAATATTCTATTGCTTGTCTCAGTTACCTAGAAGTGTGCACAAAATAATTGATAAAGCCAAGGTAAGTGGGACCCATGAAAACTGCTTGCCTGTACGTAGAGGAAAAAAAAAAGACATGGATTGTAAGTTTACTAGACAGACATGCATGATGTTATAATGAAAAACTACAGCATGATACTAAAGCGGTCTCTGAGCATCAGACGAGACGTGAGAGGAATATATGAGAATACAGACGTTTTAGTTTGTATATATGGTCACGTTACTAGCGAGGTGATGGTTTGCTTGTGTATGTCAGGCATGTAACCAAAGTCTCTGATATCAGAGCTGACATACGATGCTCCAATGCGTGCGCGTGAATACTGTTATCTGATAAGGTTTTATATCAGATCTCTTATTTGATTAAACCTACCGCAAATATATGAGAATATCCAGTTTTTTTTAAAAGAGACCTAGTTTTAGGAGAAGCCTAAAGCGGAAACCATATACTGTATACGTGGGATTTTAATTCAGGGCTCCTCATCCTTCTCAGTTTAGCCTCTTTCCCAAGAGAAATTAATAACACACACAAAAGAAAGAAAAAAATCTCCTTGTCTTCGCCATTGTATAACGTGCCGTCCAGAAAACTTGTCCATATTTGCTGATCGTTAGTTGTCAGTGAAGCAATGACAGTAATACCAGATACTGCATGTTCTACATTGTAAAAACACCAGAAACTGAAATAGCAACTTGATATAGTAACCAGAGCCACAGAAACTCAATTTCTAGTGTGAATAATATGAAAAGACGGTACAGAGGAAATTATCATGATCGTGGTTTACAGGTAAGTTGATCCGTACATGGAACCGGTACATTAATCTCTCTCTCTCTCTCTCTCTCTCTCTCTCTCTCTCTCTCTCTCTCTCTCTCTCTCTCTCTCTCAACATTAAGTGCCAATGGCATATAAGGCTTCCTCAAGGGTTTTCCACAAACGCCTATCCTTTGCCTTGTTTTCCACACTTGCCCAGGCGAGCCCTCTATTGCTCAAAATCCTCTCTGTTGTTCTCCATATCTCCTTTAATCTACCCTTACTTCTGCTCCCCTGTGGTGTCCATCTTAGTGCTATTTTTTGGTAGTGAGTTGTCAGTCATTCGGAGCACATGTCCCAACCATTGCCAGTGTAAAAAAAAAAAAAAACTCAAGCATACACAGAATTTCAGAAGCTGACAATTGTGCATTGACCATTTTCTACGTTAATAAGAAAATTAATTATTCTGTTTTACGCTCAGCTAGTGCTGTTACACACTCGTGAATGACTTATATAGAATATTCGACAGGAAAAACTTTCTAATACCTGTTATCTCCTTCTGTCGCTTTGTTTGTTGTTGTTTCTTGAAGGGAAAGCCGAAATATTGCGTTATAATTTTGTTACTATGGGGTTAAAAAGTCTTAATCTAGCATTGGTAATGTGTATGCTATATAAGTAAAAATTGTTGCTGTATTTAGTCACTTCTGACTAGACATGGCTTGTTAAGACAAAGATGCTGTTGCTCTGCTGAGCACATTCTAGAGCAGAAACTCTGGAGCACACATACAAAAGAATTTGAATGTAGACAGAGCTTGACAAAACGAGAAAAGATTTTTCTAACAGTGAAACAAAGAAGAATTTTTTTAACAGCTTATTTGAGGTACCGCTCTTCTTTAGAAATACAAGAAAGAAATGTGGAAGAAAAGATATGTTATCTTGCCTCTGGTTGATATCATTTGATGTCCTCGTGTTGATAGCTGGACAGTGTGAAATGTGTATATCAACAGATTATAGAGAAACGCTGCCGACGTTGAGTATTCTCTGCGAATTCCAGTTCTGTTTTGACCATCATTTTTGACTTCTCTCAGTTTTTCTTTTTTTTGCTCTGAAACGTGGGTGTAGTTTTCAGAGACTGAAACAAACGAGGCCTTCTTCTGTTGCTTTAGGCACAGAGTAGAGTGTGAAAGTTGAAGAAAGTTCTTGTCTGAAGTGTATTAAGGGTAAGACACTCATGTTAAAGAGAGTAAGAAGGAACACAAAGAGAGTACTATGTCAGGCTAGTTTTTACTCTACTCTTTACCACAGTTAAGGGAGGGAAAGGGGAGGGACGGAGTGTGGACATAGTGTGGTAGTAGTATTATTTCCGTTCTATCATTTTGTTACTCGGAGTAAGAGCTACTGTGTTTCTTGTACCCTTACAGTTATTTTGTTCAGACATGAAAACATGCAGTAAAACCCATGCTAGTCACAACCTTCTTCCGCTGTTTTATGTTATAGAGACACTCTTTTCTTCATTGTCTAAATTAATGAAATTTACCAAAAGAAATTTACACAAAATAATTCAATTTAATAAAATTAATAAATAATCTACATGGATTCTTTTTTTTCAATAATAATAATGATAATAATTTCTCTTTGAAACGAGCCACTAATATTAAATAATAAAACTGTCAGTGCTAGAAGGGGTTGAAATCTCTCTTATCTTCTTCTTGTAAACAATTAAACCTTTATTCTAACAACTGAAACTAGACAATGGAAGATCAATCCAATCCTACACAGAACAGTTTCAGTGTGTTGCTGACAAAGCGATCTTATCATGCAGTTCTACTGACATCCACGTTAATTTCATTGTTAGGAGGTGGATTTCTCAGTGTATATGCGACACTGTCTGCATACGCTTGTCCATATACTATTGCCGTTATCAGTACATTCATTTTTTTCTGTTCATGCGTTTTCCGACTAAAAAAGTACAGCAACAATGTACAAACTGCAACAGATATACGTATTATAATCTATACCAAGTGTGGCTAAATGAACATCTTAGAATAGTAGTTGAAAAGTAAATCTCCTTCGATCAGTTATTTAACTTCTTGCTTGGTCTGATTAAGATTTGGAAGTGTTTTGTTGTACATGACACGGATCTTGATTAATGTCATGTCTGGAAGCAAGCGATGCGCTTTTACAGAAAGATACGTTTACCTTGGACTGGGTGCTTCATGTTTTTTTGTAGTTACAAACCCACAGTGAATTACCCAGTATGTCCTCATACCTATTTTTGCCAGAGTTTAAAAAAGCATAATCATCAATCAGTCCAAATTAGGTACCATTATGACTTCCAAACAGTTCAATATCTTGGTTTTATTTTACACTTTTATAGCAAGAACAGAACAGTCATTCATCCATTCAGCTTTCCGAGCCATTGCTGCTCATTGCTGCAGATAAGATTTGTCTCCATTCCTCTCTGTTCGTAGTCTTCTCATGGCAGTTGTCCACCCTGAAGGCTCCTTGATCTTCTTTCAGGTTGTCACGCCATAGTTCTCTTGGTCTGCCTCCATTTATCACTTCTGTATAAACCATTTTTGTCTGTCTATTCTCGTCTATCATCTCCAAGTGTAAGAACAGAACAGCTGAAAGAAAATTCTAATCTAGCAGCAATTTTTTTACTTGTCATTCAGAGATGGAATCCCAAACTGCCATAATTTGTTTCTCCATATCTCTAACAGGTATAGATACCCTAGACTGAGAACCCGGGCCCAAGACTACTAGAGAACCCATGAAGAAATTCCCAGACAACTCGCAGAATATGTATTTTTTTAAAATAATAATTCAATCCACGGTGAAGAACATTCATAATTCTTTGGACTAGTCATGAGAAGATAGAGAACCTGAAGGAAAAAAAAAAGTAAACCTCGAGGAAAAGTGTCTGACTGGTTTTACATAGGAAAGGATAGGCAACCAATCTGATCGAAGATGCCAAAAACTAGCAACAAACATTTTTTCTTTGTTTGGCTCAATCCTAGATCCTGTAAATGAAAAGAACACCTGCTATCACATCAACTTTACTTAACCAAAACTACCAGCTAAACAGAAAATGTAACTTTGTGATGTGAATCAAATTAAGCCTTTGCAAACATCTAGTGCATCCTTAAAAACTAGCTGCAAACAGAAGACTTCTCTTAATTTTTCAAATTATCAACAATTTAAATCTAACACAGAGCAGAGCTGAAGTTTTAAAATCACTCAAACATATCTCTCTTGCCATCTTCTAACATTAAAACCTCAGCTATGTCACTGCTTTCCTGTTTTTGTTAAATCAATCTCAGGGATCAATCACAAGGCAGAGTAAAAGGGACACAACTTTATAAAAGAAAGCACCAGTAATGGGTCCTGAATTTGGTGATGAGATGATAGATTAGTCAGGCATGAGCAATGTAATCAATCTTGATGACTGCCTAGGACCTCCATAAAGTAATGTGATCTAAACATCATCATGAGCCGTGCTAGTTAGCATGTTGCCATGTTTGTATTGCTTCTTTGGATCAGAGCACAGTTTATACAAACTTCTCCATACCAGGTAATAATTTTGTTTTCTCCTTTAACTCTATCTCTGGATGGACGGACGGATTTCTAATGATAGGAAAAAAAAAACACACACAAATTGTTTTCTGTCTGTTTTAAATTTCCCACTTACCCTAAGAATGGAAAGAACACAAAATATTTTAATACCTAAATTTTGTTTTCACCTGTACTGGACAGGGCAAAATTAAATATTGTATTTTGTTTTGAATAATACATATATGATCTGACAGAAATAGAGAAGCATGAATGTTAACGCTGATGGGTAGAGAACATGATGAATTAACCATCACGTAAACTGTAAGAAATCTTGCATCGTGTAGCAAGACCACGCGCAGAATTATCCATGAACGAAAACAGTTGGCGTTCTCGCAACAGTCATCATTTCGTGACCGAATTTCAGAAGAATATGCTAGGCATAATTAATGTCAAGTTTTCAATAATGTATTAACACTTTGAGTTATCTTTGAATATGTGTGAGTATAATACTTGACAGTTGAGTTCCTGGTGCTGTAGCAACATAAAGCCTACCAAATACAAGCTTTTCTTTCATTCTTTGTTTCCTCTTCCTAGCTCGTTAAAAATCGCAGTGTTTCTAGCCTGCACGTTGTCATAACGTTATGACCTCTTAGTTCTTTTTTAATTCCTTGTTTTAGCATCATCACCGGTTCTTCCTGGTAACGTAAGACCATTTACTTGCCCCAGTGTTTTTGTGGGACTTGAGTGCAAATTTGAGATCTTCGGAGCCGTCTCACAGACAGCCTACATGAATAGTTGTACCGGGCATGTGTTCAGTTCTTTGCTGAATTCTCACAGCGAGCGCAAGAAACTGCATTTGTCCAACAAACTCCACTACTTTATACTTCTAGTATAAACTCCACCATTGTAGACTGCTAAAATAAAATGTTATCATTATACACTTCTAGGACAAATTCCACCATACGATTCTCAGACAAACTCCACCATTATGTGATTCTTAGACAGACTCTACCACTATGCGATTCTCAGATAAACTCCACCACCATGCGATTCTTAGACAAACTCCACCACCATGCGATTCTTAGACAAACTCCACCACCATGCGATTCTCAGACAAACTCCACCACCATGCGATTCTCACACAAACTCTACCACCATGCGATTCTCAGACAGACTCCACCCCCATGCGATTCTCAGACAACTCTACCACCATGCAATTCTCACAAAAAATCCACCACCATACGATTCTCACACAAACTCCACCACCATGCGATTCTCACACAAACTCCACCACCAGCGATTCTCAGACAACTCTACCACCATGCAATTCTCACAAAAAATCCACCACCATACGATTCTCACACAAACTCCACCACCATGCGATTCTCACACAAACTCCACCACCAGCGATTCTCAGACAGACTCCACCACCATGCGATTCTCACACAAACTCCACCACCATGCGATTCTCACACAAACTCCACCACCATGCGATTCTCACACAAACTCCACCACCATGTGATTCTCACACAAACTCCACCACCATGCGATTCTCACACAAACTCCACCACCATGTGATTCTCACACAAACTCCACCACCATGCGATTCTCACACAAACTCCACCACCATGCGATTCTCACACAAACTCCACCACCATGCGATTCTCACACAAACTCCACCACCATGCAATTCTCAGACTCTACCACTTTACGATGTTCAGACACATTCTGCCACCAATACACTCTTGTCTCTACCCTTGATAGAGCGTGGTAGTTAGTTTCTAGTAGAATTACAAAGCGTTGTTGGTCAGCCCTGAATAACAAGCTTTGACAGCTGCGCAACACGTCCAGATAAGGAGAGTTGGACAGAGTATAGAGAATATATCAGAGTTTTGGTAAAGTAACATATCGAGATTCTTACACTTATTGTCAGGATAAATTGTGCAGTCTTGGGGGGGGGTGTCATGCTTTTCGTCCCAAAGTTTGTCTTCCAGTGTAGCTCCATGTGGCCAGAGCTAGGCACGAGTTTCTTAGTGGAAGGGCCTGATCTGCAAGATGTGCTATGGAGTCTGGGTGCCTGCTTCGCGTGTGTAATCAGTGTGCTCACAAACGGCAGTGTCCCATGCGTAGTCTGAAGATTGTGGTGTGTTCTTGACATGATATCTGCACCATCTGATAAATGATTTGTTGTGCTGGTCAGTCTATAGCTTCTTGTACTGATGCTTGATTATAGTTCTGGTTTTACTGTATGAGACAGGGTGTTGATGTTGTGGTCGTCTGCTACCAGATTTGGCAACTCTGTTAGCTTCTTCATTTTCCAACAGACCACATCTCTCAAAGACGACCGAACAGCACGATATACTACACGAAAAGTATGAGACTACATACAGTAGAGCATTTGACAAGATGGATTTCATGTATGTGATAAACACAAAGAAGAAATGTTTGAGCTGTTTTTCCAGGCATACTTGAATGTGTTGAAATATAAACAGTTTAGTTTACATTGAGATAAGTGTCACCTGTCAGTTGATGGAATTCTTAATGTTAATCACGTGATACATTGAAAGTAACGGAAATGTTTTCAAAACACAAGGGACCACAAAAAGTTTTTTTAATAAGTAAAAATGTAATCTTTACGAAAAATGTGTCCATTGTAATTACTAGTGCAATATTTTGATGACAGATGTCAAAGTTTTGATTAGAACTTTTTATTCTTGGTATCCAGACATGTACCTTGTTCAGATATTTGTTATTATCTCTGTATATGATGCCTGTCATTGTCAACATTCACACACCGTTTGTTTATTCTCATTGTTCAGACAGATTATGCATTATTCGGATAGTTCGTGCATTGTTTAGATAGAAGTCTGTGCACGTTTAGCATTCACAATAAACATAACTTTATACTTCGCGTAGCGAAGATTTAATATGTTTTCGAATGAATATACGAGGGTGATTGATAAGTTCTCAGCATAAGGTACAAATACTTGAAACACACAGTTGATGTTAGGTGCATTTGTAGATCAGGTTAATGTAAGATTAAACACTAAGTTTCAAGAAATTAACTGCAACCAATTTTTTTACAGGCTACTGAAGTGATAAGGGTTGGCAGAAAATGAGAAATTGGGTAAAATTTCTCATCGAACAATCTTTTCGCTACCTCTGCATCAAGGGCTTTTCATCGAAGGAGATCCATGAGGATATGATAGAGAGACTAGGGGAGAGTGCCCCTTCTTACAGCACAGTGAAGAAATGGGCAGCTCAATTCAAACATGGAATGGAGAATCTGAAATTAGATCCCCGTCCAGGAAGACCAAGAACGGTAACCACCGATGAAATCACCAGCAGAATCCATGACATGATAGCAGAGGATCGACGACTAACTGAGCGGTACATTGCTAGTGAGTTGGGCATTTCCCAGGAACGTGTTCATGCCATTATTCACAGTGATCTTCAAATGCCAAAGGTCTCTTCTCGATGGGTCCCGAAACTTCTTGGAGCTGATCACAAACGACAGCGTCTCAACATGCCAAGAGACGATCTTGGCCATTTTTCTGCAGATCCTGAAAAGTTTCTTCAGCAATTTGTGACTATGGATGAGACTTGGGTTCATCATTTTCAACCAGAAACCAAAGAACAGTCAAAGCAGTGGAAACATCATGGATCCCCACCCCCAAAGAAAGCAAGGGTGATTCTGTCTGCAAGCAAAGTGATGGCTTCCATCTTTTGGGATTCAGAAGGTGTGCTATTGGTAGACTATCTTCAAAAGGGCAGAACGGTCACTTGGGCCTATTACGCTCATCTTGTGAAGCAATTGCGAGTCAAATTGAAGGAAAAGAGTCGAGTGAAATTGGCCCCTTCGGACTATTACCTGTTTACCAAACTCAAAAAAGATCTCAGTGGTCGCAAATTTGCTTCAGATGATGACGTCACTCATGCTGTAGACCACTTTCTACTGGCACAAGATGCTGACTTTTACAAAGAAGGGATGTTTGAGCTGTTTTTCCAGGCATACTTGAATGTGTTGAAATATAAACAGTTTAGTTTACATTGAGATAAGTGTCACCTGTCAGTTGATGGAATTCTTAATGTTAATCACGTGATACATTGAAAGTAACGGAAATGTTTTCAAAACACAAGGGACCACAAAAAGTTTTTTTAATAAGTAAAAATGTAATCTTTACGAAAAATGTGTCCATTGTAATTACTAGTGCAATATTTTGATGACAGATGTCAAAGTTTTGATTAGAACTTTTTATTCTTGGTATCCAGACATGTACCTTGTTCAGATATTTGTTATTATCTCTGTATATGATGCCTGTCATTGTCAACATTCACACACCGTTTGTTTATTCTCATTGTTCAGACAGATTATGCATTATTCGGATAGTTCGTGCATTGTTTAGATAGAAGTCTGTGCACGTTTAGCATTCACAATAAACATAACTTTATACTTCGCGTAGCGAAGATTTAATATGTTTTCGAATGAATATACGAGGGTGATTGATAAGTTCTCAGCATAAGGTACAAATACTTGAAACACACAGTTGATGTTAGGTGCATTTGTAGATCAGGTTAATGTAAGATTAAACACTAAGTTTCAAGAAATTAACTGCAACCAATTTTTTTACAGGCTACTGAAGTGATAAGGGTTGGCAGAAAATGAGAAATTGGGTAAAATTTCTCATCGAACAATCTTTTCGCTACCTCTGCATCAAGGGCTTTTCATCGAAGGAGATCCATGAGGATATGATAGAGAGACTAGGGGAGAGTGCCCCTTCTTACAGCACAGTGAAGAAATGGGCAGCTCAATTCAAACATGGAATGGAGAATCTGAAATTAGATCCCCGTCCAGGAAGACCAAGAACGGTAACCACCGATGAAATCACCAGCAGAATCCATGACATGATAGCAGAGGATCGACGACTAACTGAGCGGTACATTGCTAGTGAGTTGGGCATTTCCCAGGAACGTGTTCATGCCATTATTCACAGTGATCTTCAAATGCCAAAGGTCTCTTCTCGATGGGTCCCGAAACTTCTTGGAGCTGATCACAAACGACAGCGTCTCAACATGCCAAGAGACGATCTTGGCCATTTTTCTGCAGATCCTGAAAAGTTTCTTCAGCAATTTGTGACTATGGATGAGACTTGGGTTCATCATTTTCAACCAGAAACCAAAGAACAGTCAAAGCAGTGGAAACATCATGGATCCCCACCCCCAAAGAAAGCAAGGGTGATTCTGTCTGCAAGCAAAGTGATGGCTTCCATCTTTTGGGATTCAGAAGGTGTGCTATTGGTAGACTATCTTCAAAAGGGCAGAACGGTCACTTGGGCCTATTACGCTCATCTTGTGAAGCAATTGCGAGTCAAATTGAAGGAAAAGAGTCGAGTGAAATTGGCCCCTTCGGACTATTACCTGTTTACCAAACTCAAAAAAGATCTCAGTGGTCGCAAATTTGCTTCAGATGATGACGTCACTCATGCTGTAGACCACTTTCTACTGGCACAAGATGCTGACTTTTACAAAGAAGGGATCCGTATGCTCCAGGATCGCTGGACTAAGTGCATAAACTTGCAAGGGGACTATGTTGAGAAATAACCCAGAAAAGTTGTCCACAATCCGTTATACCTTATGCTAATAAATTATTAATCACCCCTCGTATGTCAGTAAAGTGACAGAATTATAGATCACACAGTCTATGTGTACTCATATGTGACTGCCAATATTTAATGGGGAAAATGAACACACTGGTTAAACACTGATTATCCGGCACCTTTGGTTCCTTTGCCATGCCGGATTAAAAGAAATCGCCCAATAATAATGAGAAAATGAAGCTTTAAAAATACCGCTGACGTGAAACAATAAGAAATATCACAACAAATACAATGTACATAATAAGTGTTAAAAATGCACGATTTTATCAAAGGTAGCCTCACAATAGATAGGACTACTCATGGTGATATGCACTGATCGTCTAGTAAGCTACTTGTCACAATTTCTCCCACTAGGTTGAAAGTGCTCTATCAGAACATCACATTTTCCAGAAAATTAGTGGTCAGCTTGTAAGAACTTTCTCCGTGACTTACCAAGTGTATTTCTTTTTTTTTCCAGTGACTTAACGGCACGTTTGTTGTTTTCGGGACTTTAGCAATGATTTACAAGGCTAAAAAACTCAATCAAATTGGCTCTAGGTCAGGAATGGTCAACCTTTTATTGCTCGGCGGGCCAAAAAAGACTTTCCTCAATCTTCACGCCGGCAGTATATTTTACGAACCTCATAGTCGCACAACGCACGTAATTTAATTAATGCAATTGGATTATGTGCAGTAGTTTGAGATATTCTATATTATAAAGTTAGCAAGCTAGTCGATTGTAGTTCTGCATTGTAAAATCAGCATTGCTGACGTTTCCAGCAAATTACACTGTTTTAAAGAACATGTGTAGATAGATTAGGTACGGGCCACAAAATGTTGCCACGGGCCAAGAATTGCCCATGTGTGCTCTAGATGGCAGATACAACTGCAAATATGATAGCCACTTCTAGGATAGATAAAGTATCGTTTTTGTTACTAAAACATTTGATACTTCCTGTTGTTACTACTTAACTAATAATGTAACGACGAATATCCTGTTTGTTACTGATAGTTTGTGTCTATGTCTGGCAGGAATCAACATCTCCTTGGTATACATCAGTCTCAAACTTCTGCTCTGTGCTGTCTACGTGGTTAGAGTCAGTTTGGACAACCCCAAGGAATATGCATGGTGAGTAAGAATCCTAGTAGTTGTCACTGTGCAGTCTGAATGTGGCCATTGTGTTCTAATTAGAGAGAGAGAGAGAGAGTTTTGTCACTGTACAGTCTGAATGTGGCCATTGTGTTCTAATTAGAGAGAGAGAGAGAGGGAGTTTTGTCACTGTACAGTCTGAGTGTGGCCATTGTGTTCTAATTAGAGAGAGAGAGAGAGAGAGTTTTGTCACTGTGCAGTCTGAACGTGGCCATTGTGTTCTAATTAGAGAGAGAGAGAGAGAGAGAGAGAGAGTTTTGTCACTGTGCAGTCTGAACGTGGCCATTGTGTTCTAATTAGAGAGAGAGAGAGAGAGTTTTGTCACTGTACAGTCTGAATGTGGCCATTGTGTTCTAATTAGAGAGAGAGAGAGAGTGTGTGTGTGTGTGTTTTGTCACTGTGCAGTCTGAATGTAGCCATTGTGTTCTAATTAGAGAGAGAGAGAGTTTTGTCACTGTGCAGTCTGAATGTGGCCATTGTGTTCTAATTAGAGAGAGAGAGAGTTTTGTCACTGTGCAGTCTGAATGTGGCCATTGTGTTCTAATTAGAGAGAGAGAGAGAGAGAGTTTTGTCACTGTGCAGTCTGAATGTGGCCATTGTGTTCTAATTAGAGAGAGAGAGAGAGAGAGTTTTGTCACTGTACAGTCTGAATGTGGCCATTGTGTTCTAATTAGAGAGAGAGAGAGAGGGAGTTTTGTCACTGTACAGTCTGAGTGTGGCCATTGTGTTCTAATTAGAGAGAGAGAGAGAGAGTTTTGTCACTGTGCAGTCTGAACGTGGCCATTGTGTTCTAATTAGAGAGAGAGAGAGAGAGAGAGAGAGAGAGAGTTTTGTCACTGTGCAGTCTGAACGTGGCCATTGTGTTCTAATTAGAGAGAGAGAGAGAGAGTTTTGTCACTGTACAGTCTGAATGTGGCCATTGTGTTCTAATTAGAGAGAGAGAGAGAGTGTGTGTGTGTGTTTTGTCACTGTGCAGTCTGAATGTAGCCATTGTGTTCTAATTAGAGAGAGAGAGAGAGTTTTGTCACTGTGCAGTCTGAATGTGGCCATTGTGTTCTAATTAGAGAGAGAGAGAGAGTTTTGTCACTGTGCAGTCTGAATGTGGCCATTGTGTTCTAATTAGAGAGAGAGAGAGAGAGAGTTTTGTCACTGTGCAGTCTGAATGTGGCCATTGTGTTCTAATTAGAGAGAGAGAGAGAGAGAGTTTTGTCACTGTACAGTCTGAATGTGGCCATTGTGTTCTAATTAGAGAGAGAGAGAGAGAGAGTTTTGTCACTGTGCAGTCTGAATGTGGCCATTATGTTCTAGTTAGAGATAGATAGATAGATAGATAGATAGATAGATAGATAGAGAGAGAGAGAATTTTGTCACTGTGCAGTCTGAACGTGGCCATTGTGTTCTAGTTAGAGATAGATAGATAGAGAGAGAGAGTTTTGTCACTGTGCAGTCTGAACGTGGCCATTGTGTTCTAGTTAGAGATAGATAGATAGATAGATAGATAGAGAGAGAGAGAATTTTGTCACTGTGCAGTCTGAATGTGCCCATTGTGTTAGAGATAGATAGAGAGAGAGGGAGAGTTTTGTCACTGTGCATTCTGAATGTGGCCATTGTGTTCTAATTAGAGAGAGAGAGAGTTTTGTCACTGTGCAGTCTGAACGTGGCCATTGTGTTCTAGTTAGAGATAGATAGATAGATAGATAGATAGATAGATAGATAGATAGATAGATAGATAGATAGATAGATAGATAGATAGATAGATAGATAGATAGATAGATAGATAGAGAGAGAGAGAGAGAGTTTTGTCACTGTGCAGTCTGAATGTGGCCATTGTGTTCTAATTAGAGAGAGAGAGAGAGAGTTTTGTCACTGTGCAGTCTGAATGTAGCCATTGTGTTCTAATTAGAGAGAGAGAGAGAGAGTTTTGTCACTGTGCAGTCTGAATGTAGCCATTGTGTTCTAATTAGAGAGAGAGAGTTTTGTCACCGTGCAGTCTGAATGTGGCCATTGTGTTCTAATTAGAGAGAGAGAGAGAGAGAGTTTTGTCACTGTGCAGTCTGAATGTGGCCATTGTGTTCTAATTAGAGAGAGAGAGAGAGAGAGAGAGAGTTTTGTCACTGTGCAGTCTGAATGTGGCCATTGTGTTTTAATTAGAGAGAGAGTTTTGTCACTGTGCAGTCTGAACGTGACCATTGTGTTCTAATTAGAGAGAGAGTTTTGTCACTGTGCAGTCTGAACGTGGCCATTGTGTTCTAATTAGAGAGAGAGAGAGTTTTGTCACTGTGCAGTCTGAACGTGGCCATTGTGTTCTAATTAGAAAGAGAGAGAGAGTTTTGTCACTGTGCAGTCTGAACGTGGCCATTGTGTTCTAATTAGAGAGAGAGAGAGAGAGTTTTGTCAATGTACAGTCTGGATGTAGCCATTGTGTTCTAATTGGAGAGAGAGAGAGAGAGAGAGAGAGAGTTTTGTCACTGTGCAGTCTGAATGTGGCCATTGTGTTCTAGTTATAGATAGATAGATAGATAGATAGATAGATAGATAGATAGATAGATAGATAGATAGATAGATAGATAGATAGATAGATAGATAGATAGATAGATAGATAGATAGATAGATAGATAGATAGAGAGAGAGAGTTTTGTCACTATGCAGTCTGAATGTGGCCATTGTGTTCTAATTAGAGAGAGAGAGAGAGAGTTTTGTCACTGTGCAGTCTGAACGTGGCCATTGTGTTCTAGTTATAGATAGATAGATAGATAGATAGATAGATAGATAGATAGATAGATAGATAGATAGATAGATAGATAGATAGATAGATAGATAGATAGATAGATAGAGAGTTTTGCCACTGTGCATTCTGAACGTGGCCATTGTGTTCTAGTTATAGATAGATAGATAGATAGATAGATAGATAGATAGATAGATAGATAGATAGATAGATAGATAGATAGATAGATAGATAGATAGATAGATAGATAGATAGATTTTTGTCACTGTGCAGTCTGAACGTGGCCATTGTGTTCTAGTTATAGATAGATAGATAGATAGATAGATAGATAGATAGATAGATAGATAGATAGATAGATAGATAGATAGATAGATAGATAGATAGATAGATAGAGAGTTTTGTCACTGTGCAGTCTGAACGTGACCATTGTGTTCTAGTTAGAGATAGATAGATAGAGAGAGAGAGAGAGAGTTTTGTCACTGTGCAGTCTGAATGTGGCCATTGTGTTCTAATTAGAGAGAGAGAGAGAGAGAGAGAGAGTTTTGTCACTGTGCAGTCTGAATGTGGCCATTGTGTTCTAGTTAGAGATAAATAGAGAGAGAGAGAGTTTTGTCACTGTGCAGTCTGAACGTGGCCATTGTGTTCTAGTTATAGATAGATAGATAGATAGATAGATAGATAGATAGATAGATAGATAGATAGATAGATAGATAGATAGATAGATAGATAGATAGATAGATATTTTTGTCACTATGCAGTCTGAACGTGACCATTGTGTTCTAGTTATAGATAGATAGATAGATAGATAGATAGATAGATAGATAGATAGATAGATAGATAGATAGATAGATAGATAGATAGATAGATAGATAGATAGATAGAGACAGAGAGAGAGAGAGTTTTGTCACTGTGCAGTCTGAACGTGACCATTGTGTTCTAGTTAGAGATAGATATAGAGAGAGAGAGAGTTTTGTCACTGTGCAGTCTGAATGTGGCCTTTGTGTTCTAATTAGAGAGAGAGAGAGAGAGAGAGAGAGAGAGAGAGAGAGAGAGTTTTGTCACTGTGCAGTCTGAACGTGGCCATTGTGTTCTAGTTAGAGATAACAATGATTCCTTTTTTCCATTTAGAAGGGACCTTTTCTTCTTTCCAAATCTTATTAAACATTCTCTGTAGTTGTCTCATGTTGTCACTATTGATAGCTTTTAACAATTCGGGTGTTATTTCATCTTGACCTGCAGTTTTTTTGTTAGCCATTAAATTCACTGCTCTTTCAATTTCATGCAATGTAATTTCATGTAGGTTGACATTTAGTTGTGGGGCTAGTAAGTCAGGTTCAAGGTTTATCACTTCTTTTTGGGTGTGGTCGATTAAGTATTTCTTGGAAGTGTTCAGTCTGTCTTTGCTTTTGGTCTTTACTTGATGTTAACAGGGTTCCAGTTTTGGTAAGGATTGATCTTTCTTTAGATGTAATAGTACCTGTTAGCCTCTTTTGTATGTTATATAAAGTTTTGCTGTCTTTTTTTTTTTTGCTGCTTTCTCTGCCTCTTTAGCCATCTTGTCTATGTATTCTTTTATCTTTTCCAGCTGAACTTTTTACTTTCTTATCTATTTCTTTGTATATTGCTTTCTCCAGATCTTTTCCAAGATCTGTTTTTACATTCAACATGTCTAATTTGGCTTCTCATCTTTCATGTATTTACTTCCGTGTGTTTTCTGATATCCATGCTTTTCCATTTGGTTTTTTCAGTCCAGCGCTTGCTTTTGCTGCAGTGATTATGGCTGTGCTGTAAAAGGTCCATAATTCATCTGTATCTATCGCCTCTATTTCACTGAGTGTTATGGAGTGATTACCAAGTTCCTGATTGAAATTACTATTAGTATTCTCTTCTTGTAGGTTGTGGCTGTCTATCTTTCTGTGTACTGATTTCTTGTGTTGGCTTTTCAGTTTTAGTTTTATTTTCCCTATACACAGATTGTGATCACTGTTAATATATGCATCCCTATATGCCGTTACATCTATCAGAGCTGTATTGCTTTCTAATACAAAAATGATCTATCTGGTTTCTAGTTCTATCATATGGAGATATCCACGTTGTTTTATGTATCTCTTTGTGTGGAATTACTGTGCCTCCAATGACCATGCCCTCTGTTAGACATATTTCAATTAATCTTTCTCCATTCTGATTTACCATGTCAATTCCTTATTTCCCATTTCTTTTTCAGCGTATCTTTCCCTACCTTAGCGTTGAAGTTCCCCATAGCAATTAGGATGTCGTGTTAGATAAGGCAAAATTCTGTACATTAAAGATCCATACGGTCAGACCTAATAGGTGGTTTGGGTCCAAGGCAGAAGCCGTAAGTCTACTGAGAAAACAACGGACTGTGCCCAGGCTATAGGGCTTTGTGTTTAACATAGTCAGAAGCTAAAGTTTAACTCCACAGTCTCTAGATGTCACTGTGCCCAGGCTATAGGGCTTCGTGTTTAACATAGTCAGAAGCTAAAGTTTAACTCCACAGTCTCTAGATGTTACTGTGCCCAGGCTATAGGGCTTCGTGTTTAACATAGTCAGAAGCTAAAGTTTAACTCCACAGTCTCTAGATGTCACTGTGCCCAGGCTATAGGGCTTCGTGTTTAACATAGTCAGAAGCTAAAGTTTAACTCCACAGTCTCTAGATGTCACTGTGCCCAGGCTATAGGGCTTCGTGTTTAACATAGTCAGAAGCTAAAGTTTAACTCCACAGTCTCTAGATGTCACTGTGTCCAGGCTATAGGGCTTCGTGTTTAACATAGTCAGAAGCTAAAGTTTAACTCCACAGTCTCTAGATGTCACTGTGCCCAAGCTATAGGGCTTCGTGTTTAACATAGTCAGAAGCTAACTCCACAGTCTCTAGATGTCACTGTGTCCAGGCTATAGGGCTTCGTGTTTAACATAGTCAGAAGCTAAAGTATAACTCCACAGTCTCTAGATGTCACTATGCCCAGGCTATAGGGCTTCGTGTTTAACATAGTCAGAAGCTAACTCCACAGTCTCTAGATGTCACTGTGCCCAGGCTATAGGGCTTCGTGTTTAACATAGTCAGAAGCTAAAGTTTAACCCCACAGTCTCTAGATGTCACTGTGCCCAGGCTATAGGGCTTCGTGTTTAACATAGTCAGAAGCTAAAGTTTAACTCCACAGTCTCTAGATGTCACTGTGCCCAGGCTATAGGGCTTCGTGTTTAACATAGTCAGAAGCTAAAGTTTAACTCCACAGTCTCTAGATGTCACTGTGCCCAGGCTATAGGGCTTCGTGTTTAACATAGTCAGAAGCTAAAGTTTAACTCCACAGTCTCTAGATGTCACTGTGCCCAGGCTATAGGGCTTCGTGTTTAACATAGTCAGAAGCTAAAGTATAACTCCACAGTCTCTAGATGTCACTATGCCCAGGCTATAGGGCTTCGTGTTTAACATAGTCAGAAGCTAACTCCACAGTCTCTAGATGTCACTGTGTCCAGGCTATAGGGCTTCGTGTTTAACATAGTCAGAAGCTAAAGTTTAACCCCACAGTCTCTAGATGTCACTGTGTCCAGGCTATAGGGTTTCGTGTTTAACATAGAAGCTAAAGTTTAACTCCACAGTCTCTAGATGTCACTGTGTCCAGGCTATAGGGCTTCGTGTTTAACATAGTCAGAAGCTAAAGTTTAACTCCACAGTCTCTAGATGTCACTGTGCCCAAGCTATAGGGCTTCGTGTTTAACATAGTCAGAAGCTAACTCCACAGTCTCTAGATGTCACTGTGTCCAGGCTATAGGGTTTCGTGTTTAACATAGAAGCTAAAGTTTAACTCCACAGTCTCTAGATGTCACTGTGCCCAAGCTATAGGGCTTCGTGTTTAACATAGTCAGAAGCTAAAGTTTAACTCCACAGTCTCTAGATGTCACTGTGCCCAAGCTATAGGGCTTCGTGTTTAACATAGTCAGAAGCTAACTCCACAGTCTCTAGATGTCACTGTGTCCAGGCTATAGGGCTTCGTGTTTAACATAGTCAGAAGCTAAAGTTTAACCCCACAGTCTCTAGATGTCACTGTGTCCAGGCTATAGGGCTTCGTGTTTAACATAGAAGCTAAAGTTTAACTCCACAGTCTCTAGATGTAACTGCTGTTTTCTTGTTTCAGCGAGGGCGCGGCGTGTAATGTTACAGAGACCGACAGCGAGGATGATGGAGGGTTCACGTCAACAAACATCAACTGGTAGGTGTTGCTTGTTGTCATTTCAGTGTTATTTCTATTATATATCTCACGGGAAGTGTGTTGTTTGTGTCGGATATGAACAGTTTCTATTGCCTCATTACAGTCCCACACAGATTACGCCGACTGTTCTCAGAAGAGAAGACGAATATGTTCAGCGCTGGGGTTTACTTTTCACGATTATAGACACATCCCTCCCCCCCCCTCTCCCCCGATTGTTCAGTATATCTCCATATCCCCTTCCCCAGACTGTCGAATCCATCATCATCATCACCAGTCCTGTTAGGTATCAGTATGATTTCAAAAGATATTAATAGTATGGTCGTACTTTACTTATTTGGCTCCGGACTCTAGCCACAAGAGGACAAAGCACTGACCACTGTGTCACGAAACATCTCAACAACAAAAAAAAAGAGGAAAACATGGTGGACATAGCTAGTCCATAAAATCGTGTCTCAACTCGTGACATCCTAAAAGCGAGGCCAGGCCTTGATACAGAAATTCGTCTTTAGAAGTCAAGTTCTCGCAGGTACCAAATTTGAAAGAGAGAGAGAGGGAGAGAGAGAGAGAGAGAGACGCACACATTCGATATCCTGCAAATGTTTATTTTGGACAACAATTAAACGAACAATTTTACACAAGGAAGTTTCCAGAAAGAAATTATCATGTACAGTTTTAACAAGTTTGAAACAGTGAGCCATGCCCGCAGTAGTGCTATAGCAAAGTATTGTGATTAACGTATAGTAGACCGTGAGAGTAATAAAACAGTAAGAGCATAGATAGATAGATTGACAGACAGACAGATGGACGGACGGATGGGTATATAGACGGACAGATAGATTGACAGACATACAGACAGAAGCTTCGTGGTCGAAATGATCGTACATTGTTCTCTCATGGTCCATAGCTGCTCGCCCGGCCTAAGTCTTGTGTTTGATACAGTCATTTACTTTCTGTTTTTCTGTCTCTTTCGTCTAAAATGTTTTGTCTACGATTTTTGCCTCTAACTACATATACTTGGTTTGCACTTAGACTGAATCCGAATCGGTTAGTGCACTAGTCTCTCGTGCGAAGGTCGGGTGTTCGAATCCGACCCCCCCCCCCCCCCAACCAGTCATCCAGCTTCGTCTGGGGAAGGAAAGGGCGCCCAGGTGTGACCTCATCACCCTCTCGTGTGCTGACAAGTCATGGAAAATATAGACACTAAAACTTTATTCCCATGTGCCGCTAAGGCATGATAGGGTTACCTTTACCTTGCCTTTTTCCTTAGACTTGACATAATTACAGAGCACACAAAGCTTACTAGATTTATATGTTAATTCAGCCTACATTCCTTGTATTACACAGCATGCCAGATCTTTTATTTGTGAACGAATGTTGCCGGTGCAGTGTAAATCAAATTTCAAAACTTCGTTTAGAAGCTTTCTGTCAGATGTCGTCAGCTGCTCAATACTACAATGCACGTCTTCACACACTCTGCAGAAACTCAGTATCCTGTGTGTGCTTAGCAGCACAAGAAATCTTATCTTATATCCTTCCCGTGCCGTTAAACGTCACATAGGGCTCGCAAAGTAGTTCGCCAATTTTTCCTGTCTTCGGCGAGTCTTTCAACCTCATCAAAGGATTTTATGCCTGTTAATTTGGCCTCTCTTAATAATGTCCTCTTCAGAGTTTCACGCGGTCTGCCTCTTTTTCTTCGGCCTGTTGTGTTCCACTTGATAGCTTGTTTTGGGATTCTCTGATCATTTCTTCTCATGAAAGTGACCAACAAATGTTCATCTCCTTTTCCTGATCACCCACGAGACTGGTTGTTGTTCAGTCATCTGTCTTATCTCTGCATTGTTCTTGAATTCGTTCCACTTGATGCCAAGTATTTTCCTTAAGCATTTGTTTTCAAAAGAGTCTAATTTCTTTTCTATTTCTTTAGTTGTTTTCCAGCTTTCGCATGCATAAATGAGGGTGGATATTACATTTGAATTGAATAGTCTTAACTTGGTTTTTGTGCTTATAACTTTTGAATTCCATATGTTCTCAAGATTCTTGAAGATTGATGCAGCTTTTGCAATTCTGATCCTAACTTCCTTTCTAGTGTCACCATCCTGGTCTATGTAGCTGCCAAGGTATGCAAATTGATTGACTTCATCAATATCTGTCCCTTCTATGTGTATTTTTCCATTTTGATTGAGAGGAATTTTCATTATTTTTGTTTTGTCCTTGTTAATTTCAAGTCCTATTTTGCTAGCCAGTGAAGACAGGCTATGTGTTTTTCTTGCATGGAATTCACATTATTACTGATAAGAGTTATGTCATCAGCAAAATCAAGGTCTTCTAGTTGGGTCCCATATACCCAGTCAATACCTGTGTTACCTGTGCAGCATTTTTTCATTATAAAGTCTATTGTAATCCCAAAAAGTAAAGGAGACAGTATACATCCTTGTTTCACGCCTGTTTCAATCTGGAACCATTCACTCATCCCTTCTTCTGTCTTGACTGCACAAACATATCCATTGTAGAAGTCCTTAATGATGTTGACAGTTTTAGATGGTATTCCATATAGACATAAAATTCTCCATAATGAATCTCTGTGTATGCTATCAAATGCCTTTTTAAAATCTATGAAGTTCAGTATTAATGGTTTCTGCTTTTCAATATGTTCTTCAAGTATTATTCTGAGAGTAAAGATCTGGTCGAGACAGCTTCTCCCTTTTCGAAATCCTGCTTGTTCTTCTCTCATTGCAGTATCCACTATATCTTTGAGTCTATTCAAAATGACTTTGCAAAATACTTTTGACACAACTGATATTAAGGTTACTCCTCTCGATTTGTTACAGTCACTAAGGTTGCCTTTTTTGGTATTTTAACAATGATTCCTTTCTTCCAGTTAGAAAGGACCTTTTCTTCTTTCCAAATCTTATTAAACATTCTCTGTAGTTGTCTTATGTTGTCACTATTGATAGCTTTTAGCATTTTGGCTGTTATTTCATCTTGACCTGCAGATCTTTTGTTAGCCATTAAATTCACTGCTGTTTCAATTTCATGCCATTTAATTTCATGTAGGTTGACATTTAGTTGTGGGGCTGGTAAGTCAGTTTCAAGGTTTACCAATTCTTTTGGGTGTGGTCGATTAAGTATTTCTTGGAAGTGTTCAGCCTATCTTTGCTTTTGGTCTTTATTTGATGTTAATAGGGTTCCAGTTTTGGTAAGGATTGGTCTTTCTTTAGATGTAATAGTACCTGTTAGCCTCTTTTGTATGTTATATAAAGTTTTGCTGTCTCCTGTTTTTACTGCTTTTTCTGCCTCTTTCGCCATATTGTCTATGTATTCTCTTTTATCCCTTCTAGCTGAACTTTTTACTTTCTTGTCTATTTCTTTGTATGTTGCTTTCGCCACATCTTTTCCAATATCTGTTTTTACATTCAACATGTCTAATTTGACTGCTCGTCTTTCATGTATATACTTCCATGTTTTATCTGATATCCATGCTTTTCTATTTGGTTTTTTCAGTCCAGCGCTTGCTTTTGCTGCAGTGATTATGGCTGTGCTGAAAGAATTCCATAATTCATCTATACTTATCTCCTCAACTTCACTGGGTGTTTTGGAATGATTGGCAAGTTCCTGATTGAAATTAATGTTAGTATTTTCTTCTTGTAGGCTGTGGCTGTTTATCTTTCTGTGTACTGATTTCTTATGTTGGCTTTTCAGTTTTAGTTTTATTTTCCCTGTGCACAGGTTGTGATCACTGTTGACATCTGCACCCCTATAAGCCCTTACATCTATGAGAGATGTTCTGTATTGCTTTCTAATACAAAAATGATCTATCTGGTTTCTAGTTCTATCATCTGGAGATATCCACGTTATTTTATGTATCTCTTTGTGTGGGAATATTGTGCCTCCAATGACCATGCCCTCTGTTAGACATATTTCAATTAATCTTTCTCCGTTCTGATTAACCATGTCAATTCCTTCTTTCCCCATCACTTTTTCAACGTCGGTATTATCCTTCCCTACCTTAGCATTGAAGTCCCCCATAGCAATTAGGATGTCGTGTTTAGAGACTTTGTTGATGATTTGTTGTAGTTGGTGATAGAAGTCGTCTTTCACATCATCATCTGCATCATTCGTGGGTGCATAACACTGCATTATTGTCATTCTTCCGTGTCGTAGGTTGTATCGTGCTCTTATTATACGACTGTTCACCGGTTCCCATTCTACAAGGCTCTTTGCAGCTACATTTGACATAATAATGCCCACCCCATCCCGGATTTTACCATCATTTCTGCCTGAATGTATTATTAACTTACCGTTTTCCACCGATCTTTTACCTGCTTCTGGCCATCGCATTTCGCTGATGCCCAGAAGACTTGTAAAGTCACACTGAAGTCTGGACTCTGATAAGCAAAATTTCTTATCTGCAGTTAGTAGTCCCTTCTTTCTAGAAGATCATTAAATGTTTAGATTACTACCGCTACCCGAACCCTACCCCCAGCAGACTACAATGTCAATGTCTGGTGACATAAATGATTCTTGTAAGAACCACTGATGAACAAGAAATACCTAGGAGACTTTTCATATTTTTATTATTTTCTTTTGTATTCTGTGTTCATTGAAAAAAAAAGTAAATTTTGTTTTACCTGAGTGGTTTGCTTACTATTATGCTGACTCCGGTCATGCATCACATTAACAGGTATGTCTTGCTTTGGGTTCAACGTCCTACACCGCTGTGGATAAGTGAGATTTTGCTTTCTCTTGTCACTTTACTCAAGACCATCATGTTAACCTTAATCACTGGCAAGGTAGGTCAAGCTGAACACCTTCTATGTCCAAAAAGATAAGACTGTTAGGAAATTGCTGTAGGTTTTTTTTTCATTTAATTTCCATAGAACAGACTATCATAGTGTGCCTTTAACCATGAGATAGAAACTAGGTTCAGTTCTAAAGGTGTCATATACAGACAAATAGGACAGGAGTCAGACATGTGGTTCAGACTTATGTAAACAAAGTATGCAAGGTCTGGATATAAGCCCAACATCACAGAAGAATTGTTCTGCCAGCTGCGTGAAGTGGAAATGGATCTATAGGCATTACTTCAAAGTAGGTACAGTGAAACTCCTCCATTAGAGGAAATACAAGTCATGCAAAATGCGTGGGGGAGATTAGTGATTTTTTTTCCTTAAGGTTGCATCATTATGTAAAAATCATAGTTGCTTTAACAAGGATTGCCCAGACAGAGAATATGATAGTAGTCATCATCCTAGAAAATTGAGACATATGTAGAAGATAGAAAAGCTAGGAATATATTTGAGGATATGGAAAGATGTATACACTAGAAAAGCTAGGAGTATAATTGAGGAGATGGAAAGATGTATATAATAGAAAAGCTAGGAGTATAGTTGAGGAGATGGAAAGATGTATATAATAGAAAAGCTAGGAGTATAGTTGAGGAGATAGAAAGATGTATATAATAGAAAAGCTAGGAGTATAGTTGAGGAGATGGAAAGATGTATATGCTCATAAATTTGTAAATTCCATGGGACTGGAAAACTCAGAAATGGTCAAATGCCTATGTTCTAAGAAGAACGAAAAGTTACGTGGATTATTAAAAATATTCGTTAGTGACGATAGCTATGCTGACTGTATCAGAAGCTACTGGCATATATTTTTGTGCTTTTATTTAGGATATCCATGGCAAAGGTTGGGGGTTCGAATCCGCCAGGAGGCGTCCCAGTCACCCAGCTGTAGAAATGGGTACCCGACTTCTGCTGGAGTTGGGGAAGGAAAGGCGACCAGGCGTGATACTGACCATATCACCCTCTATTGTGCTGACAGGTCAAGGAAAATATGGGCACTAACACCATATACCTATGTGCCTCTAAGGCATGACAGGATTACCTTTACCTTTTTAGTAAAGTTAGGCAATAAACACACATATACATGCATATGCCTGCTCATGCATATCTCTCTCTGAACCTTAAGTGCCCAGGGCACATGGGGCTTCTGCAAGGGTTTTCCACAAATGCCTGTCCTTCGCCTTTTTTTCTGCTCTTGCCCAGGTGAGCCCTCTATTGCTCAACATCCTTTCTGTTGTTCTTCTCCATGTCTCTTTTGGTCTACCCTTACTTCTGTTCCCCTGTGGTGTCCATCTTAGTGCTATTTTTGGTAGTGAGTTGTCAGTCATTCAGAGCACATGTCCCAACCATCGCCAGCGTCTTTCCTCAATAATTGTTGTCAGTGGCTTCATCTGCATTTCTGCCAATAAGATGTTATTTCTTACAGTGTTTGGCCAGAATATTTTCCTAATTCTTTGTAAACATTTAGTCTGGAAAGAATTCAACTTGTTTTCTATGGTTTTGGTGATTTTCCAGCATTCACTTTCATAGAGTAGTACACTTAGAACATTACTCTTAAATATCCTGATTTTCATATTTATGCTTAGTTTTTTTGATTTCCATATAGTCTGCAGCATTGCAAAAGCCTGGTTTGCTCTAGTAAGTCTACTATTGATGTCCTCTGTGCTGTCTCCATTTTCTACTACTCTGCTGCCAAGGTATACAAATTCGTTGACCTCCTCCACTAACTTGCTGTCTACTCTGAGTACATGCATATACCTTGTATATACACATACACATTTTTAGTCTTTTTTTAAACCTTCTCAGATGATCTGAAAACCATATGTTTGTTGAAAGCATGGAGCACAAAGTCTAAACTGATGAATTATCTAAATAAATTGTATTAATTCTTTGGGAAGGGGAGGTCTTGGGTTTCAATTTCTGTTGCATTCCAAAACAAAGAATTAATTAATAATCTAAGTGATAGGGACGTATTATGTTTGCTATTTTATGTTGTACTGCATCATCATCTTAAATATATAATGTGAATAAGTAGCAGTCAAAATATCCAACTACCCCTTTGTATTAGAAATGATCAAATAAATATATGATAATCTATACTAAAAAGATTAAGGTAGCCAGAGCAGGTAGCATAAATACATACCAACTATATCCCTAAGCAAATTATTGTGAACTTATAGGCTAGTCTAAAACTAAGAGACAAAGGTCTTTGTATGGCCATGAAGCCATTTTTGCCATGAGAAATTATGAGCTGAGCTTGACTTTGTGATGTGGAGAGCAGCTTTTTTATATGTGACATGTGAAGAGGAAACAAAGGCCAAAACTGCAGACAAGATAACAAGTGCAAAGAGACTAGACCTTAAACAAGGGGGGTTTGTTGTTCTGGATGAGTGTGACAGCAAAACTTTTAGTAGAATCAGGAGAAGTTTCTCAGCAAAATCATGCTGGGGAACTGCCACAAAACAGAGCAACTACCAATTTCAAAACCATTTTCTATGATAAAAAGAGGCATTAGACTTACAAGGTAATTAAATGATTATAACAAAATGTATGTATGCTTTTCCTAATGCATCATATCAGTGGAGTACAAGTAAGTAAATATTGAGGCAGTGCTTTATGTTGCTGTATGTTTTAATGTAATTGTTATTATAGTGCATGTGTTTAGTTACAGTTAGGCAGCTTTTTGTGTTTTATCACAGATATTGTGTTACATACCATACCCTCATATATGTCAGTTTTATGTCCTTATTCCATGTCCGTAGTATTTTTTTGTTCTTGCATGTTCTTCATACAAGTATGTTAGCATGTCTGTTCATGATCTGTATATATTAGCCTTTCTAATTATGTTCTTTGTATGGTTGTCTGCTCATGATCTTTGTATGTTAGCCTGTCTGCTCATGAATGGTGAAGTGGTTAGCACAGTAGTCTTTCATGGCAAAGATCAGTGGTTTGAATCTAGCCAGAGGTGCCCCAGTTACCAGCTGTAGAAATGGGTGTCTGGCTTCTTCTAGAGCTGGAGAAAGGCAACCAAGCGTAATGCTGATCTGTCACCCTCAAATTATTCACAGACAAGGAAAATATTCATACCAACACCATATCCCTTAGGTGCTTTCATGGCACAAAAGGGTTACCTTTACCCTTTTTTTTTTCAACCTGTCAGCTCGTGTATCTGTTTATGTTCCTTGTATCTTAGTTTGTTATTCTCTTGTTACATGTCTTGTTAATCTTTTTTTTTCTCTTGTCATCATTCTTATTAGTTAACTCATGCCTGTTGTGTATAATCTTTGTAAGCTTTTGTCTTTGTTTTTGCACAGAAGTTTGGGTTAATCAATTCATTTAAATGTCACATAGTTTACAGCTGGAGAAAAGTGAAATATTGGAGACTTCACTAATAGAAAAACCCAAGGTCTGCTGTTAACTTCAATCACTTACATTCCATGTAAACACAATGAAGTACTTGCATCTCATTTTGGGTGATAGAGGCACACTAAGGGCTGAGTCTGATCTTGATTTCTCCACCATCAGACGCATGCTGTACAGTCTATCTCTCTATTTTACTGTCAGTATCTGTGTGTTCATTGTCAGTATTTATCTTTGTCCCATCTCTTGTTTGTCTAATGTGATCACTTATCAGATCTGTTGTATATTTCTTTTTGTCAGTTGTCCTGTTAAGCCATATTTAGTAAGGCTTAACAAGAAAGTGAAAATTAAAACTGACAGTTTCATGTGTAAGAATATTAAGTTTCCTATCAAATGATGGCATTTTTCTCTAATTCTGTATTAGATCTTCCAATCTGTTTCAGAGCAAAGATAAAATTATTTATCTGTTTAGTTCTAAGTCCCTTTTTGTTAAATTTTATTCTAGATTCTATAAAATTTTGTTTCACCACTAACACTGTAAGAACAATACAAATAGTCTAAAATCTTCCACTCCAGTCAGCCACTGAGACAGCTAGATAAATATGCACTAAGTAACTAGCTAATTAAACAAACAGTCATCTACACAATCAGCCAATTAGACAACTAGCAAATTCAACAAGTAGCCATATAGACAACCAGTTAACTAAACAAACAGCCATAACAAGCAGCAACCCATCAGAACATTGTGAAGAATGTACTACATTAATCTGCATCATTTTTATCTTCTTCATCACCATTTCTTTATGCCCTGAATCTTTTTTCATGAATCTCATTATTGCTTTTAAACATGTGTTTTTCTTATTCATATTTCTTATGGATATCATTTCCTCCTTCACCTACTCTGTATGGACCACATACTAAAAAAACAGCACTAAAACAAACCCTTTCCTGTAATAGCTGTATGGTGTAGTTGTTATGATATTACTATTACAGAATTTTGTGTTTCTGACAGGGAAACTTTCTTGTTGTATTTTCATCAAGATTCTTTTTCCTGGAGCTGTTCTGTTGTGTTCCACTGGTCATTTCAGTAAGTACAACCACAGATAATCTCTGGGGTTTAGGCTTGGTGAAGGAGTAAATTCACTGGGGGTCATTTCAGTAAGTACAACCACAGATAATCTCTGGGGTTTAGGCTTGGTGAAGGAGTAAATTCACTGGGGGTCATTTCAGTAAGTACAACCACAGATAATCTCTGGGGTTTAGGCTTGGTGAAGGAGTAAATTCACTGGGGGTCATTTCAGTGAGTACAACCACAATCTCTGGGGTTTAGGTTTGGTGAAGGAGTAAATTCACTGGGGGTCATTTCAGTGAGTACAACCACAGATAATCTCTGGGATTTAGGCTTGGTGAAGGAGTAAATTCACTGGGGGTCATTTCAGTAAGTACAACCACAATCTCTGGGGTTTAGGTTTGGTGAAGGAGTAAATTCACTGGGGGTCATTTCAGTAAGTACAACCACAGATAATCTCTGGGATTTAGGTTTGGTGAAGGAGTAAATTCACTGGGGGTCATTTCAGTAAGTACAACCACAGATAATCTCTGGGATTTAGGTTTGGTGAAGGAGTAAATTCACTGGGGGTCATTTCAGTAAGTACAACCACAGATAATCTCTGGGATTTAGGTTTGGTGAAGGAGTAAATTCACTGGGGGTCATTTCAGTAAGTACAACCACAATCTCTGGGGTTTAGGTTTGGTGAAGGAGTAAATTCACTGGGGGTCATTTCAGTAAGTACAACCACAATCTCTGGGATTTAGGCTTGGTGAAGGAATAAAATCAGTGGGGGTCATTTCAGTAAGTACAACCACATATAATCTCTGAGAATTAGGCTTGGTGAAGGAATAAAATCAGTGGGGCTTATGACTGAAATTCATTGTTTTATGGGCATCTTGTCCTGCCAGTAAACCAGATCTTCTGGCAGTTCAGCAGTGCCTAATCAGCATATCAAGCTTTGCCAGTAAAAACTTAGCATTACATTTATTAGGCTATGCTAGATCAGTAAGAAAGACAGTGTTATCATTGATGTTTTCATAGACCATAAACCATATGTTAAAAAATTGTGTCTTTTTATTCATGAATAAATACTGAACTTTCAAATAGTATATTACAGTGTGAAACTATCATCATCATCATCATATGCCAGACCAATAAGTAAAATTGATCAGGCATATCTGTTAAGTGCAGTTATTGAAATTTATAGTCAGATCATTTATTTTCCTTTACCATTGACCATTCCATTTACATATTTTTCATTCAGTCCTCATTGCTCTTTTTGCCATGTATTTTCCAGTGATTGTCTGGATGTATCCAATTTTTTTTTTGCACTTCTCTTATATTTTAATTAGTTTTTTATATTCTTTAATACAATTAGATACAAGCTGTGAATATCAGAATAAACCATTGCAAGCTTAAACAAGCATTCTTGAAGTTTAGTGGAGAAAACCAATAGAAAACAAAAGGAAATCATAGCATTCTTTTGTTCCCTAGAAAAATCATATAAGAAATTATTGTCATGGATACATTTATTTATTTAAGTGTACCTATAAAAACTACTAGTACTAAATAGACTCAAAGATATAGTGGATACTGCAATGAGAGAAGAACAAGCAGGATTTCGAAAAGGGAGAAGCTGTCTCGACCAGATCTTTACTCTCAGAATAATACTTGAAGAACATATTGAAAAGCAGAAACCATTAATACTGAATTTCATAGATTTTAAGAAGGCATTTGATAGCATACACAGAGATTCATTATGGAGAATTTTATGTCTATATGGAATACCATCTAAAATTGTCAACATCATTAAGGACTTATACAATGGATATGGTTGTGCAGTCAAGACAGAAGAAGGGATGAGTGAATGGTTCCAGATTGAAACAGGCGTGAAACAAGGATGTATACTGTCTCCTTTACTTTTTGGGATTACAATAGACTTCATAATGACAAAATGCTGCACAGGTAACACAGGTATTGACTGGGTACATGGGACCCAACTAGAAGATCTTGATTTTGCTGATGACATAACTCTTATCAGTAATAATGTGAATTCCATGCAAGAAAAAACAGATAGCCTATCTTCACTGGCTAGCAAAATAGGACTTGAAATTAACAAGGACAAAACAAAAATAATGAAAATTCCCATCAATCAAAATGGAAAAATACACATAGAAGGGACAGATATTGAAGAAGTCAATCAATTTGCATACCTTGGCAGCTACATAGAACAGTATGGTGACACTAGAAAGGAAGTTAGGATCAGAATTGCAAAAGCAGCATCAATCTTCAAGAATCTTGAGAACATATGGAATTCAAAAGTTATAAGCACAAAAACCAAGTTAAGACTATTCAATTCAAATGTAATATCCACCCTCATTTATGCATGCGAAAGCTGGAAAACAACTAAAGAAATAGAAAAGAAATTAGACTCTTTTGAAAACAAATGCCTAAGGAAAATACTCGGCATCAAGTGGAATGAATTCAAGAACAATGCAGAGATAAGACAGATGACTGAACAACAACCAGTCTCACGGGTGATCAGGAAAAGGAGATGGACATATGTTGGTCACTTGATGAGAAGAAATGATCAGAGAATCCCAAAACAAACTATCAAGTGGAACACAACAGGCCGAAGAAAAAGAGGCAGACCGCGTGAAACTCTGAAGAGGACATTATTAAGAGAAGCCAAGTTAACAGGCATAAAATCCTTTGTTGAGGTTGAAAGACTCGCCGAAGACAGGAAAAATTGGCGAACTACTTTGCGAGCCCTATGTGACATCTAACGGCACGGGAAGGATATAAGATATAAGAAGATAAAAACTGATTTTATAAGCATTTCCCCAGAACCAATTTTAAAAAATCATTCAGACTTATGACAAGATCCTGTTAGAATATCAGCCTGACTGAATACCTCATGACTGACATGTTCACAATCAGTCAACTTGTTCTGTCTTACAGGTTTTCTGGCCACCAGTTTTGCAGCATTTATTTTTCCCAACATTCCTCAACTGTTGGTTGGCACTCATGTCTCTGAGACGCCTCCTGGTAGGTCATTGAAACAACAGAATTTTTTTTTTCACTATCTGAAGTTACAGCTATCCTGAGAAGAGCCATATTTACAGCTTTTTTCATTCTTTTATGAATTTCATAAAATGCTGTTGGTCAGCATTGAGCAACATTTGGATCATTCATATGACACCATTCTTGCCGACATGATGGTTACAGTTATCAAATATTTGAGAGGGAACATCAAAAGAAAGTCAAGAAAGAAATTTCATCATTTATGGGAACTTTTCACCTTTGTCAAGCATTTTTCTTTTATCACAAACCTTTTATATCTGATCACATTGAAGCTCAGTTTTGATGATTTAATGTAATTCTCTTCATCATTTCTGCTTGTTTCATGTCCTCAGAATGACTTTCATCTGGCCAAACAGAGGTTTCAGACCATGTCAGTCACATTGTCCCAGCAGTTGTGGTTTCTCATTGCCACATTGTGTAGCCTTGTCTTTACCACGTAAGTCATATTTCTTAGGAGAGCAGTTGATGTATTATGTTCACTTCTATAATCTGTCATCATTTTGCTCTTAAAAAGTTTCTTATATCTGGGGTGCTGCTGCTACACATTACAGTAACAGCACTTCCAGAAGCTGATTTGAACAAATAAAGGTTTTTTTTAATTGTGCCAATTTGTCAGTTCTGAAACAGAGTGAAGTCTCCTTATTTGTGGGACTGAACTCTTGATATCACATTATTCCTTCTTTTAATTGTAGATGTTCTTGGTTTTCCAAGGCCATCTTCCTCAGCACTAGTGTGTTAAGTACCCATTTATACAGCTGCATCAACCAGAGAGGGATAGTAGAAAGTCCTGAATCTGCAACCTTCATGATAAATCTGATCACAATAGTGAAGACTTCTCGTGTCTTCCAGCAGTAAAGTATTACTGAAGCAGTGAAATATCAGCAGATATAGCAACACTTTCTGCCTGACTAGCTCACTGTTTAATAATCCTGAATGTGTGCTGCTGCAGTCACAACTATATTCTAAAAGCATGACATCTTACAGGATCCTTAGTGGTGCCTCCTTTTCCTTGAAACAGTGTCATCATTTATATTGTACTGAAAGATCTCAACAACATAAAAATCAAGTTGACTTGCCACAAAATTGTACAGCATGAGTGAACTGTCACATGAAGAGTGATACAGATTTTTGCAGGATAAAGGATAAAGTAACATGTGCTGCATTGAAGAAAAATGTAAGAAATAAAGAAAATGAAGATATTATTAAATAAAAAGAAGCAAATATAAATAATAATTGTAATTGAGGTAAATTGCCAGTTTAGTTTTTAATTAAAGTAAAATATTATGATGCTTATTTGAGAGACAGAAGTGAACCACATGAGTGTCATAAACAGTACATTCTATACTTGCATTATATTAGTATTTTAACACTGGTGGTTATATATATATATATATATATATATGGATGTATGTGTGTATGTTCCAGCATAACTCTGGAACGCCTGGAGCAATTTCAACCAAACTTGGTACACATATGACTTACAGACTGGAGAAAAGTACTGTGAGGATATGACACTGCAAGCACCCTTGTGGTGGGGTGGGAAGGGGTGACCATTTTTCATTCATTCAAAGAGGAAAACAAAAATTGATCTAAGGGAGATAATTGTGAAATAGGGCGGTGCTGATCTATGAGCAGTATTTGTAGCCTTCCATGGCAATTCCCATGTGGTTACCAGGGGCCAGATCTAAGTCTGGAGATAAAAGAATAGGACCACTGCCACCTTCAATGTATGCAATGTATGTCGTAAAGAGGTTGGGGGATAAGCAAATGACCTGTTCCCTGTTAAAAAAACTGGAGTGTTACAGAAACATAAAGAGGAAAACCAGTGGATTGGCCACTCTCTGAGGAAACCTGACACCAGCATAGCAAGACAGCTATACATGGAATCCTCAAGGAAAAAGAAAATGAGGAAGACCTAGACTTATTGGAGAAGAGACATTATGACAGTGCTCAGAGACAAGAGATGCACATGGAAGGAAGTAGAGAATAATTCCAAGAACAAGATGACCAGGAGAGCCTTTATCCATGACCTATGCTCTCAGGGGAGTGAAAGGCGATGATGGTGATGATGATGATGATGATGATGATGGCAGGTCCAAATAATTTTGATGGTCTCTTAGTCAGCCCCCATCAGCATGGGGGTGAGTAAGGGTGGGGGTAGGATGGAGGTGACATGTAAAAATAATTGAAAACAACCGATATTAGTGTCGATTCCATAATTTTCAGGGTCACTGAGATGAGTAGTGACACTCCCAATGCCGTTTACATCCAGGTTCATCAACATAGGTGGGTGAGAGGGGGTGAAAATTAGGGTGAGATCTCCAATTATTTTTTCTATGGAACCTCAACCTGCCAAAACTGTGCAACGGCACAAGGCTGTGTGTAAAGAGGATGCTGAGCAATGTAGTCAATTTCCAGTGAGATTTGCGTTCTCGATCATGATCGACAGATCACAGGGGCAGTCTACACATAGAGTAAAGTCTTTTACAAATTCATTATAATATTAATTTAATTCAAAATGTGATTATATACATTTTTAGTTTAACCTCCAGGAGCAAGAATAAATAATTTCTTGGGTGAACCCACTCTTGATCAAGCAGCATAAAGTTGTCCGTGGGAGAAACATGGCGATCTAAAATCCACTCTGCAGTATTGATAAATTCCCGAGCAACGCCGGTTAATCAGCTAGTATTGAATAAAATTCACTTCTTATAGTTTGTTGTGATTATGAATCATTCTCATCATTAATTGTTTGTTTTGATTAAGAATCATCTTCATTATTTAAAAAAAGAAGAAAGTAAGGGTAATCCTGTCATGCCTCACAGGCACATAGGGAAATGGTGTTAGTGCCCATATTTTCCTTGACCTGTCGGCACGCTAGAGGGTGATGTGGTCAGTATCAGTATCACATCTGGCCGCCTTTCCTTCCCCAACTCCAGAAGAAGTCGGGTACCAATTTCTACAGCTATGTGACTGGGGCGCCTCCATCCAGATTCAAACCCACAACCTTCGCCATGAGAGACCAGTGCACTAACCACTTCACTACATATACACCTCCTCATCATTAGTTGTTATGAATATTATGAAGATTGTATGTAGTGTTTATAGCTTCACAGCAAATATATATTGCTGTAAGCACATATCTGAACAAAGAACTACTCCTCTTGTTCTATCTCTTGTTAATCTAGAATCCGTACAATCCACAACTTCACAAATCCTACACAGAGTGTAATATGACAAAGGATGAAACTCTTTTATGTATCATTGGCCTAGTTATCCTTTGATAAAATGTGAATATGAAGGACAATTTATAAAACTAACAGCTGGACTTGTGAATCTCACAGAATCTGTGGTATACAGCATATACAACGTGGCAGTGCTGAGAGACCCCTCAATCTGTTTGAAGCTGTGTACTTTGTCATTGTCACACTGTCAACTGTTGGCTATGGTGACATCTCACCTGACATCTGGCTGGGCCAGCTCTTCATGATCATCATGATCTGTATAGCATTTTCATTTATACCAAGACAGGTCAGTATTGTATCATGAGTTATATAGTATAATCATTTATGCTTATGATAATTTATGCCTAAACAGCTGATACAGCAAATTATGTGTATTTTTAAATTACTGAAATTGTGCTCATGTTGATTAACTTTATTTTTTTTAATGTACAAAAATTTAAGTTTTGTCAGAAATTTAAGTAAATTATCTATTAGTAAAATTGTGCCACGATGGTGTAGTGGTTGGTGCACTCACCCGCCCATCAGAAGCTCCCTGGTTCAGTTTCACACTCAGGTGAAATTTTATTTTCAGACTAGCCAAAACCAGGTTCACCCCAGTCTCAAAAAATGGATACCTGGGTTTTCCCTAGAGAAAACAAAAGCAGCAGGGACAGGTGCTGGAAGCCCTGCTTCAAATGCTGTAGTGGCCTAGAAGTGTGAAAGCCCCCACATACCTTCTACAGCATGTAGATTCTATAAGACATAGATTAGTTAAGTTGTGCATGTTTTAACCTTGTACAGAGCTGGTGCTAATAAAAATGTAAAAGAAACACACAGATAAGAAAGAAGATTGTGAACCGCAGTGATCTGTTATACATAATAAATATCATGAAAAGATTTTATAGTAATAATTGTCTCCTTGTTCATGTATTATAAACAGACATAGTGTTGATATAATATAAATTGTCTCCTTGTTGATATAATATAAATTGTCTCTTTGTTGATATAATATAAGCAGACCTAGTGATATAATATAAATAATCTCCTTGTTGATATGATATAAACTAACAGCTGTTGATATAAAATGAACTGACTGACTATTGATATAATAAAAACCAACCTAATGTTAGTATACTGACAGTTATTTGTTTTTGTATGATTCAGGTGGAGGAGATTGGTTCTACTTGGGCACAGAGGAAAAGAATGGGTGGAGACTACAGCAAGAGAGCTTCAGCTAAAAACAAGCATGTAGTTGTCATTGGCTCACAGTTTACCACAGAGTCTGTAATGAGCTTTCTCAATGAATTCTTTGAGCACCCAAAGTTGGAGGTAACCGAATAAACTTTCTGTAAACTTGCTAACTGAGTTCTTTCTTCGAGTTTCCAAAGCTAGAGGTAACTGTAAAAACTTCCTAAAAATTTACTAGTGCTTTGAGAGAAAGACAAGAGGTGATGAAGTACAGAGTAGTTTATGTACTTGAAAGTGTCTAAGCTTTTTACAAAAATACTCTCTTCCCTCTGAATCAGATTCCAAGTCCTTATTGAGGATAAAACACTTTTATAATTAAAATTGAGGGCAGGACTTGAACAAGGATGGATTAAATTATATTTTGTGCATGCCGTGTAATGTTATTTTATGTGACAGACAAACAAGAAGAAGCAAGCTGAGGAAATTTAATGATATGGTAAACAGTTATAACTAAACATCTTACAAAATACACTGAGAAGTTGAACTTAAAATGGAGTCATTTTAGAGGTCTAAATCACCATTGAGTTGTTGAAAGTGAAATGAACATCATAAAGATATGGATGTTATACATAGAGAAATTGAAGACCAGTTCTCCACTTCATTGCTAGACAATCAGGGCCAATTCACCACTTTGTTGCTAGGATGTATTGTAAGCAACTAGAAATACATATGTACAGACATGCAATATAAAAATAATATGAATACATAAGAAAGAGCTGGGTGAAATATACATGTTTAAATATACATTTTGATGGTTTGCCAAAAGAATGTTACTGATTCTCACCAGTACAAGCTTAGCAACAATTTTAGAAAGTTATTAGATTTGACTCCTCATTTATCCATTTAAGGAATTGTCTGTCTTGCCAGAACTTCGATAATTATTGTATTTAGAGTTCCTTACCTGTGTCCCAGAATTACACTGTGATCTTGATGAGCTCAGAGGAGCTTGATGACAGCATGCAGTTTATTCTGAAGGATCCAAAATGGGCTCTTAGAGTTCTGTACATAAGAGGGTCTGCCCTTAAAGACATAGATCTTAAGCGATGCAGGTCAGTGAATTCAACATTCTAACAGTTACCTTTCTATAACTTTACTAAAGCCAAAACCTGAATATTGGGACCATGATTTTTATGATGAAAATGGTCTATACTGTACATTTTTTATAAATCCGTGAACAGTTTGTGAAGCCATTTTATAGAACTTTTTAATAAGGTTCAGAGTGTGCTGGTAGGACTGTGTAAAATATGAAAAAAAACAGTCAGCTTTCAGATGGTTTACCATTATTGCTGTTGCTAATAGCTTTCCAATTTGTCTTCTTCATATTTCCTTCAGCCGGTGCACTTTAACATCATGTGTAAAAGTTTTCTTCATAATGTGAGAGTAAGTCAAAAAGTAGCCACAATATTGGAAGTAACCAGACAAATGTGTATACATATGGTCATTGAAATATCCTTTAAATATTGTGGTTACTTCCCATACTGTGTTTACTTTTTAACTCACCCTTGGCCCTTATATATTAGAATATGCACATGCATATATCAAATGGCATATATCAAATGGCACAGCAACTAGATTCCCCACCACAGCTCACTTGAATCCCAGTGAAAGAAAGCTGTACTGCCCAGTAGGATTAGAAGGTGTGGGTAGACACAATTTGTCTCAAAGTACATTATGTTATTTTTATTTAACAAATAATGTGTAATTATTTAGTAGTTCGACAAATATATTTATTATTATTTTTCTTTCACTCATTACATGCCATGATTGGTGGAGTTCTGTAATTTTTCAGAAACTTTTAATGTTTTTCTGCCTATCCTTAGACTGCATCTTCCTCCTAAACTTCATCTCTGTTACTTCCAGTTTCTGTTTTATATATTTCTTTGTTTCTAAGACATACAGCAAACAGCAATATCTTGTAGAGAACTTTTTTCACCTTGAATGCTGACCTTGGAAGATCTGCATATGACACTGTTATTAATTAATGTTTTAGTGAAATTTGTATGAAGTTTTTTATTCTGTCCATTTTTTAAAAATTCTGTCCATTTTAACACTTGAATTTAATAGATTTTAATATTTGAGTTTAACAGTAGCTGATATCTTGTGGACCATTGCCTCTCCATGAAGAATCATATCACTACGGTTCATACATATATTGGAAAGTATACATCTGTTTATTCACTAAGACTGCTCACAAATACATTGAAAACTTTCATCAGTTTATTGATAGACTGATGGTTAATGGGTGTTATGTCACATGAAAGATGTTATGTACTTGCATAGCTTCCCCATGTCATGTACTTTGTGTTATATTGTTGAAAATTTTTGCTGAAATAGAGATCATTTTAAAAATTCTTTCAGTCATCACTTTCTGATGAAGTTATATTGACCATATTTCTGTCTGCAGGATCAATGAAGCTGAGGCTTGCTTCTTTCTTGCCAACAAAAAGAGTGTTAACTTAGAGAAATCTGTAAGTGTAACCATTTGTCATATGTGATCCTTTTATTACGGAGACTTGCCTGTAGTAAACAATAAGTGAGACCAAAAATTGTATAGAACAGTTGACTGGAAACATGAAAACTGACTATAACATGGGTAAAGTATATAGTTCTCAAGAAAAGGATTAACAGTTCATCTTCTGAAACAAAGAAAAAATGTAAATTGAGAAGCTTCTGTTAATATTCACCTTTTGAACAAATTGCATTTTAAACTATGGATGATACTGTACAGTTATAAACCAGATCAAAAACAAAATCTATTTTCAAATGTAAGGCATTTGGTCAAGTAAATTACAAATTTCAAAGAACAATAGCAACTAAGTAACTGCTGTATACAAAAGTTAAATGTTAACTAGAAATGTTAGTTTTAATGCATATGAAAGCAGTGACTGACTTTCATCATCAGCATCATCCTGTGCCATTACCCAAGTGGAGGTGTAATTTACCCAGTGTTACAGCAAAGATGATACACCAACCTTGCTGTCTTTGGTTCATCACTTCACATTGTCAGCCTGTTACATTTCTCTTAGTAGGTAGAAGCTTGAAAGACTGCAACACTCTTCTGAGGGCTGTCCTCTCTGATGATCAGAAAGGTTGTGCTGTTGATCTGGTCTCAGTCATATCTTCTTGATAGAAGACTGTGTCTTTAAATGAATATTTTGTCTTGTAAATGTTTCGTGTGGCATTGTTTTTATTGAAGGATCAGCACACTGTGTTGAGATCATGGGCTGTCAAGGACTTTGCTCCTAACTGTGCACAGTATATTCAGCTTCACAAGGCTGCCAATAAGATACATGTCAAGTTTGCAGGTTAGTTCATTTTTATGTCTCCAATTTGCAATGTGTGCATTTTATCATCCTGCCCATGTCTTAGTCACCATTTCACCACCTACTGTATCTCTACCCCAGATGTGTTCCTGTTACCTTTCTTCCAGACATTCACCTGCTTTATACCCTTCTCCTTATATTTTGTCCAAAAATAATTTGCTTCTATTTTTTTTTAATCTTTCAACTTGCATTTTATTCACTCTTTCATGTGTTTTCTTTCATCTTTAGTAACTTTTCCCCTTCACTGTTATTCTCCTTCTTATTCACTGATGTCTACTCCCCACCTTCTCTCTAGCTTCAATAGGTCGGGGGGGGGGGGGGGGGGGGGTTGTCATTCTCATCACACTCCTGCTGGCTTCCTTACTCTATGTAACAACTGATTCCTTACATGTGCTTGCTTTTTGTATGTTTCATGTGCTTTGTATGTTCATGCCTGGACTTCTACATTATGTTATGAAGAACTATAATGCCCAAACAAACAAAGAAACAAGCAAACAAACAAACAAAATACAGATGAAAATGCTGAAGAGGTAACAATACACATGAAAGTACACCCGAAGTCATTGTGTTAATTCTTTCTCATCTGTTTCAAATAAAAACAATCCACCCCAGGATTTTCAGCAATCTTTATGTTAAACCACTTATAAGTTTTCACTTATATAAGAGCCACCTACATGTAACTGAGAAAACACTTGTACCTTCTTAGATATACGAGGAGCGTTCAGAAAGCGTTCAAAAACCACATTGTTTTTCTCAGGAGCTATTTATTCAAAAAGCATGAAATTTATACACAATATACATAGATATGTCGTGCAGACATGTGTATTATTCAACATAATCTCTCTCAGCTTGTACGACTTTACACCAGCATGAAACAAGTGCATGTATTCCTAGCCCATGCCAAATTTTCTCTTGATTATGTAGCCATTTCTTCACTGCATGAATCACTCCTTTGTCATCTTCAAATCTTACCCCTCAGACTGCATCTTTAAGTGGACCAAACAGATGGAAATCAGAGGGTGCCAAATCAGGACTATAAGGTGGATGGAGTAGTACAGTCCAGCTCAGTTTTGTGATTGCTTCCTGTGTTGCCAGACTTGTGTGAAGGCACGCATTGTCATGAAGGAGAAGCATGTCTGCTGGATTCTTGTGTGACCAAACTCTGAAAACATTGACTGAGTTTTTTTCAATGTCTTAATGTAAGCTTGCGAATTGATTGTCTCTCCTCTTGACAAGAATCACACCGTCAGTGTCCCAAAAGATGGTGATCATGACCTTTCCAACTGAAGGAGTTGTCTTGAATTTCTTTCTTCGTGGTGATTGCGGATGATGCCACTCCATTGACTGTCTTTTTGTCTCAGGTTCAAAATGATGTGCCCAGGTTTCGTCACCTGTTACGATTTTAGCCAAAAAGTTCTCTCCCTCAGCATTGAAATGCTCCAAAAATTCAGAAGAAATTGCTTTTCTTTGCAATTGATTATCATTTGTGAGACTTCAAGGAACCCATCTTGCACAAACCTTAGAAAATCTGAGCGCTTTTATAACAGCATTTGCACTACCATTGCTGACTGACAGCTTTAAGGCCAGTTGTTGAGTAGTGATACACCTATCAGTAAGAATAATGCCATCAGTGCATTTCAACATTTTTGCCTTGGTAGCTGTGGCAGGACGTCCACAGCGCGGCCGATCACGCAACTCCTTATCTCCACTTACTGATTCTTTGACTCTCTGAACCTAGTGACTGACTGTACTCCTGTCGACTGCAAAACTTCCATACACATCACATAGGCGCTTATGAATGTTCACAACAGTTTCCTTCTCTGCAACGAGTAATTCTGTCACAATTCGCTGCTTATAACGCAAGTTGCTAACACGCTCCATTTCAATGGTTAGGGCAGCCATATTCTTTGGCCGGTTGCGGTGCAATGTAGTTCACATAATCAACACATGCCATATCTGAAGTGTACAAAATTTCATGCTTCTGTCTTCATTATTAGCTGAAAAAAATGATGTGGTGCATTGCTTTCTGAACGCTCCTCATACTTGTAAAGGACAGCTAGTATCACTTGCTATTAACCTGACAAAACGTGAAAACTCATGTTAAAAAAAAAAGGATAGAGAAATATTTCTGCATGAGCTAATCAAGTCATATGAGATGATAAAACAGTTTGGTTGGAGATGTCAAGTACTGTACAAAATGGAGATGAATGATTTCCAACATTTATCATCACAGCACTTGATGAATAAATGAGTCACTCATTGTTATTAGTGAGTATTAGTTCAGATCATTAAATAAACATTTTTCACTCTTTCTTTGATATGTTTAAGTCTTTTTCTAAATGTGTATTGACTTTGGTTCACTGTTGTATTTCTCTCTGGCATTTATTGAGGCTGGAAACATCTTCCACAGAGCATGTAGTCAGTGAAGATGAGTTCAAGTTTGCCTTGCTTGCCAACAACTGCCTCTATCCTGGCTTATCCACACTAGTCACACTGATCCTACATACATCAAGGGGACAGTAAGTTCTGTGTATCTATATCCATCAACATGGCTTCATCATCAGTATCAGCATGGATGGAATGCTGTTATTTATTTTAATAAGAATATCATTGTTATGATTAGAATAATTAACATAAGCATAGTTATTATCTTAGTAGCATCACCCTTTCATGAATAAGTAATATTCATCATTTCAATAATGTAATCATCATGAATGTATCAAAAATATTACCAGCAAACTGAGCACATTGAATATGACCATTCTCACCATTGCCGTCAACACTTTCAGTACTGTGACATTAATGTATAAGAGCATACCATCAAAGTCAGTACATTCAGTACTGTGACATTAATGTATAAAAGCATAGGTTCAAAGTCAACCCATTCAGACATTTATGTCTAATATGATTTTAAAAGTTTTATCTCAGTGTAGGCATATGAACACATAAACATATTGATCTTTGTATTATATCAAATGATTTTAACTCATAATCTCAATTGGAGGCATAAGATACCATTTCAGAATTAACTTACTGAACATTATGTCAAAGATATTTTTGAACTTATTGTCTCAGTGAGGGTGAATAGATACAGTATCAGAATCAACACTGAACATTATATCAAAGATATATTTAAACTTATCTCAGTGAAGGTGAATAGATACAGTATCAGAATCAACACTGAACATTATATCAAAGATATTTTTGAACTTATTGTCTCAGTGAGGGTGAATAGATACAGTATCAGAATCAACACTGAACATTATATCAAAGATATATTTAAACTTATTTCAGTGAAGGTGAATAGATACAGTATCAGAATCAACACTGAACATTATATCAAAGATATATTTAAACTTATCTCAGTGAAGGTGAATAGATACAATATCAGAATCAACACTGAACATTATATCAAAGATATATTTAAACTTATCTCAGTGAAGGTGAATAGATACAGTATCAGAATCAACACTGAACATTATATCAAAGATATATTTAAACTTATCTCAGTGAAGGTGAATAGATACAGTATCAGAATCAACACTGAACATTATATCAAAGATATATTTAAACTTATCTCAGTGAAGGTGAATAGATACAGTATCAGAATCAACACTGAACATTATATCAAAGATATATTTAAACTTATCTCAGTGAAGGTGAATAGATACAGTATCAGAATCAACACTGAACATTATATCAAAGATATATTTAAACTTATCTCAGTGAAGGTATATGGGCACCTGAACAGTGGCAACAGATCTATGGAAGGCATTCAGGGAATGAGATCTGCCACATTCAGCTCCAGCGCAGTGTTTTCTTCAAAGAATATGAAGGCAAAAGATTCACATTTGCTTCAACTGATGCTCATAAAAAGTAAGAGGAACTGATCTTTGATGTTGTATTACAAAACTGCAGACAAGTTCATTATGAGGAAGTAGATTTTGTATTAGCTCTTAGCTTACTATGAGCCTTGTGAGTGGCTTTTTTTTTAGTTAAAATAAATACAGTCAGATGGTTTTGTTCCACAGTCAGGAATTCTTAATTTGAATTGGTGCAAAAGCATAAAATAGGCATTATATCATTTCCTAAATGCTAGAAAAAAAATAGGAACAGCTTTATTACTTAACGACTACAAAGTTGTGACATTTCAGCATGAGCCTTAGTCATAGAAACACACGCAGGACAAAGAATTAGAGAGAGGAGATAAAGTATAGATCCACATGAATCCTATGTTAAAAAAAATAAATAAATAAATAAAATGAATAGAGCACTTAGCTATAACTTGAAAGAATATGTAGCTTTTTTGATGCTCGTTCAGAAATGCAGCTGTTTAAAATGTGCTACTTCAGAAATGTACAGAAAGTGCATTTACATGGTATTTGCCAAGTTTTCCTGTTTTCAGTGAGCTTTTCAACCTTATCAAGGGATTTTATGCCTACTAAATTGGCCTCTCTTAACAGTGTCCACTTTAAAGTTTCACATGATTGACCTCTTTTTCTTCAGCCTGTTGTGTTCCATTTGATAGCTTGTTTTGGGATTCTCTGACTATTTCTTCTCATCATGTGACCGACATGTGTCCATCTCCTTTTTCTGATCACCCATGAGACAGGTTGTTGTTCACTTATCTGCTTTATCTCTGCATTGGTCTTGAAGTTCATTCCATTTTATACTGAGTATTTTCCTTAGGCATTTGTTTTCAGAAGAGTCTAATTTGTTGTCTGTTTCATTAGTTGTTTTCCAGCAGATAGATAGATACGGTATATTTTTAATGTGTATCCGAGTAGAAATCAGATTAATTGATAGACAAATGACTTTTTCTAGTTTTTATTTCAGCAGTATCTTATTTTGGTTGTTTCCCTAAGAAGACTTCTCTTTCAGCAGAAGTGCTGCTTAAATTTTTTTATTTCTTTCTTTTATGACCTTTTTTATAAGACTGCCTTCATATACTTTTGAAGCAGTAGTTTTATGGCTGTCATTGTTTGACTTCTTTTCTTATGAAAACCTGAAATGCCTCAGAGTAATTCAGTATTACTATTTTCAGGTATGGAGTGAACCTGATAGCTGTTTATGACAGTACAGCTTTAGAAGCACAGCTACAGCTGAACCCAGGACCAGACTACATCATGAAGAGCTATGATTACTGCTTCTACATGAGCCTGACAAAGGAAGAAAATGTCAAATTCTCTCCCAAGACTCTAGCAGAAGAAAAGAGGAACGCTCCAACCTCCATCATGTCTGAATCCAGAGAAAAGAATATCGGTGAGCATGATCAGCAGCTTCTGAGGTTTTTTATTTTTTGCTTTGTTTTAAAAATTACTTTTTTAATCTATTTTCGCTAGTTTACTTCAGGTCACAGAAATCCCAGTATTTCCCTGAATAGATTACCCCAAGAACAAATTAATCCGATTTTTTTTATTTCAGTTCTTTCACTGCATAAGTTGTCTGAAGACAAGTATAGTGTAACGTTTTCTTTGTCAGGAAGTTGACAGGGTGCGTGTGTTAGCAAATCCTTAAATGAGGCAGAAAAAATACATAGAGTGTGTATGTGAAGTGCAGATAAGTTAATGTAGCTTTTTATGGCAAGTGAAGAAAGTACCACTATTCACTTTTGTTAGAGAAATTTATAGATGTAAATTGGTACTGATGTAGTTAATATAATTCTTTCTAAGAGATATTGTATTTCATTTGTAATGCTGTAGATCAAGAATGAAATGCAGATATTCATTCATCAAAATCTAATATCAGGGGATGATTGTGTGGTGATATAGTGGTAAAGATTAACTAAGTCACAGTATGACCTTCACACAGATTAAGAAAAGGAGTACATATATGTATTATTTCTATCATTTATGTTGGTACTGTTGTTAATTTATTATAATCTGGTTTTTTCTTCTTTTAAAGAGGAGTTAGGGAAAAACTTTTAACAAATTTATCACTACTTCATACTTATTAATTAATATTTGATGTAAGTGTTGTATGAAACCAGAACATACTATACATGAAATATGTTCTTTTTGTTGCTGATATCTTAATGAAAATGAAACACAGTTGTTTATCAAGTGAAAAAGGATGAAGAAGAATATATTTTTAAAAAACTAATACTAAAGATGGTAGCAGAATAAAGGGGAACTTTGAGGCAGAAAGTATTTCTTTTTCTTGGTGCTGCAATGGGTTCAGCAAGTACACGCTTAGCATCTCTACTTGTTTATCATTGGATGTTTTTGCTGTTGTCAACAATTAGATTAGTACCATATTGTTGGCGTCTTTACCATTAGCACATTTTGTAATGCCACAGTCTGCCATTAACTGAGTGGCCAAGTTACAGAAAATATTCATCTTATTTCAGCCCTAATTGTGAAAGAGATGAACAAACTGATGCATGGAAATGATGGCGATCAAGAAGATGGTGATGAGGAATCTGTGTTCAGTACCATCACCTCCAGCATTGGGGCCAGCTTGGGAAGGAGCATAAGCAAGACTCTTGAAGGTAGCAGTTTACTCTGAGTTGTTGGGCACCTCAATGACAGCTGCAGATAGACTAGAAGAAAGAGGCATAGGAAAAGTTACTTCACACTGTATAGTCATTCCAGTTTTTTAGACAAAAATTTCTTTGATCATTTACCATCTCAGTTCTTACTGTCATTCTCCTCTATATCACAGTTTGTGGTAAAGTATCCCTGGCTCTTTTCTTTCACTTACAAAGTTCCATGTTATGGTAATGTTGTTTTCTGTATACTTTACTCTATGTCCTAGCCATATCTATTTCTTCCTCCACATCTCACACTTGTGCCATTAACAAACAAGTTATATGGATCATGTCTAGATTCTTCTGTTCCCTTCTCATATTAAATTTAGCTATTAAGAGGGACACTACAGACCAAAGAAAAAGAGGTTAACCACATGAAATTCTAAAGAGAACATTGCTGAGAGAGATTAAATTAGTGGGCATAAAATCTCTTGAGATAGAAAAATTAGCCGAAAACAGAAAAATATGACAAACTACCATGCGAGTCCTATGTAATATTTAATGGCATGGAAATAATGTAAGATGATATTAATTTTGGAGAATTTTTCTGATGCATCATTTCTCAGACTTTCTCCAATTGTAAGTTTTACTTATCTTTCACTTTTTATGAACCCTAAAAGAGAATTGATAACATTACACGTATACATTTCTAATTTGTTTTTTTTTTAACTTATAAAACTGTTACATAGTTTATTTTTAACATAAGAGGCAACCTTTCCATTTGAGTTATTTTAAACTGTGTTAACCTTGACCATTATTTTATTATAATCTGAGTCTACCCTGCTCTTTGAAAATGAGTCATAGACAGTCAACAGACTGATGCAAAGATCACCAGAGATAACAGAAATGTGCTTTCATAGAAGAATGATAAGAGTACCGTGCACAGCTAAGATGACAAATAAGGAATATCTTCTTCTTCTTTGTTCACATTGTCTGTCTATACCCTATATCTGCAGTCCTGTCTCTTGGATAAATTTCACTGGTTTTTGTAATTCATGTATGGAACCATAGAGCTTATCTTCTTTAATGGTTTCACTGGGCCAGTAATTATTTCTCAGATAAATAAGGAATATCAAACAAAAGGAAATGTAGATAGGAGCTTAATTAAATCCATAAGAAAGAGACAGTCATCATTCCTTGGACATACATTAAGAAGTGGAGGGCTTGAAAGCATCATAACAAGAGAAAAGATAAATGGGAAGAGAAGAAGAAGACCAAGAGAAAAAAGTCATGGACAGTCTAATGTGATGACACAACAAAAAGTCACCAGTTGAGCTGGTGGAAAATATCATTGATCAAGATCTATGGAGAAGCATGACTGTCAATGCCTACTGGCATGGCACCTGAAAATGATAATGATATAATCAGCTTTCAGTCTCTCAATATAAATTGAATATACTCAGACTTGACATCTCATATTTCTTTAGCTCAGCCATTGTTACCCAAGAATAGTTCCCTGAGAGAGGATCTGCCAGATGACATCACAGACAACAAACAGACTGAATCCTTTGATCGGGAACATGGAGCAAAAGCTCCGTCCATGATAGTGCAGCACATGATTGACCTGGGAAAGGAAAGGTACAGGGAACTCGGCACTTACCATTCATTCTCACCTGTCATGAAAATATCAGGGCTAAAAACTTTAAAATATTTTTGATTCTTGTCTAATCCTGAGCAGATCTTTCAAATTTTAAACACTCTGTTTAATTATCATTCCTTCATTTTGTCAAATAATAGTTGCTGGGGTTGTTTTTTTTTTCAGAATTTCTGCTTCTTTCTCCAGTGAGATAAACAGTTCTATCTTTATCACTTTGAAAAATAATTTCTTTTTCTTCCTTCATTATGGATGAAGTGAAGTTTTCATTTGTCCACAGATATGAGATAATTTGAGGCATAAAATGGGTTTCTTTGTCCCCTAAACCCCCCCCCCTTCCTTCCCAGTTTGAGGTGCCATGAGCTTTTAACTGTTACTGAAAAAAATGAGAGTTTTGTTAACGGTGTTTTGATGTTATTTATAAAACATTTTTGATGTAAGTGCAGACTCACTAAAATGTTTGTTAACTGGCAACCTATGTCAGGAACAAAATAAATGGAAGCTGTTTATTGATAAAATCTTTACATTTCATACATTATTTTTCACTTCTTATAACCTTTATAAATATCAGCATGTCCAACAATGGACTTAAATTCACAGTAATTACAGATAATAAGTTTGTTTTTTTCTGTAATCATTATTTTAAATTTGATACATTTTTGTTTATTTGTTTTTTTTTAATTGCATGTAACTAGCTTCATGATTGGTCCACCTCCAAGTACACTGAATCTTGAGACCAGACGTACACTGTGTCATCTGCACAAGGAAGCTCGTTCATTATGCTGCTTGAAATGGGGAGAAGTATGTTCTGTATCACACACAAGTTACAGTTATTTTTGTATGTGAAAGAAATGTAATATCTTCAACATAATTCTTTTGTTTATCTCCTTAGTTCTTTGTTTAGTCATACAGTTCTAGCTTTAAGAAGTAATAGAAATGTCAACCAAATTTGATATCTCAGTTTGTCATCACTTGATGAGTTCCCTCCCTGTCTTGTGTTACAGACCTGTTCTCACTGCTCATACAAAGTTGCTTCTGATGGAAGATGGGACCATCAGCTTGTTATACTGTCAGTCCGTCGGTGTTGCCCAGGACTATACAACTTTATCACTCCCCTGAGGTCAAACTATCTCAACCTGCACTCTCTGAGACCGATCATTCTTATGTTTGAAGAAATGTAAGTCTCAAGAAAAGATTACTAATTTAATGATCAGACTGGTCTCAAAAAGGATTGATTTCATTAATAGGTTAGCCTCAGAATAGATTGACTGAACTGAATAAAATTCACAGTTCTTCTTCTTCTGCGTTTGCTTCTAACCGCCAAGATCACCCCATGTGCTCTGAGTTTGCTTCTAACCACCAAGATCACCCCATGTGCTCTGAGTTTGCTTCTAACCACCAAGATCACCCCATGTGCTCTGAGTTTGCTTCTAACCGCCAAGATCACCCCGTGTGCTCTGAGTTTGCTTCTAACCACCAAGATCACCCCGTGTGCTCTGAGTTTGCTTCTAACCACCAAGATCACCCCATGTGCTCTGAGTTTGCTTCTAACCACCAAGATCACCCCGTGTGCTCTGAGTTTGCTTCTAACCACCAAGATCACCCCGTGTGCTCTGAGTTTGCTTCTAACCACCAAGATCACCCCATGTGCTCTGAGTTTGCTTCTAACCACCAAGATCACCCCATGTGCTCTGAGTTTGCTTCTAACCACCAAGATCACCCAGTGTGCTCTGAGTTTGCTTCTAACCACCAAGATCACCCCATGTGCTCTGAGTTTGCTTCTAACCACCAAGATCACCCAGTGTGCTCTGAGTTTGCTTCTAATCACCAAGATCACCCCGTGTGCTCTGAGTTTGCTTCTAACCACCAAGATCACCCCGTGTGCTCTGAGTTTGCTTCTAACCACCAAGATCACCCCATGTGCTCTGAGTTTGCTTCTAATCACCAAGATCACCCCGTGTGCTCTGAGTTTGCTTCTAATCACCAAGATCACCCCGTGTGCTCTGAGTTTGCTTCTAACCACCAAGATCACCCCGTGTGCTCTGAGTTTGCTTCTAACCACCAAGATCACCCCATGTGCTCTGAGTTTGCTTCTAACCACCAAGATCACCCCATGTGCTCTGAGTTTGCTTCTAACCACCAAGATCACCCCGTGTGCTCTGAGTTTGCTTCTAACCACCAAGATCACCCCATGTGCTCTGAGTTTGCTTCTAACCACCAAGATCACCCCATGTGCTCTGAGTTTGCTTCTAACCACCAAGATCACCCCATGTGCTCTGAGTTTGCTTCTAACCACCAAGATCACCCCATGTGCTCTGAGTTTGCTTCTAACCACCAAGATCACCCCATGTGCTCTGAGTTTGCTTGTATGACCCTTGAGATAAGTCTCATTTAGGATGGGGTCAGGGCACAAGGAGCTTGAGCCTTATTGTGTGGTGGGTCACAGAGGTGGGGGTGTGTGACACTGCTAGTTTTAGTTGCACCAGAGAGCTTCAAGGTGGGCTTTCGTCAAAAGAACTTCCACTTGTTTTGGGCATGAAATCCGTCGGGTGAGAGGAGGTTGCCAAGACTAGGCTACACTGGCCCAGCGTCTCCGTCTTTGGCGTTAAATTCACAGTAATTACAGATAATAAGATTGTAAAAAGGTATAAGCCCCCGTGTGGTACCCAGGATCTGCAAAGAATAGGACCACTGTACCCTACCACACATGATCGTAAAAGGCGACTAACGAGGGTTCGGCATAGGGCCAGCAACCCTATCTGGTAAAAAAACTATCAGACTGCTACAGAAACAGAAGCAAGGGAAAAAACAAATGCAGGTGGAAGGAGAAATGCGTATCAGGAAACTGAGCCCATGAAGGTTGTGGATGAAAGCCAGCCACTGGAAGTCCCCAGCCCGACTGCAGACCTCCTGGAACCTAAACACAAGATGCAAATAGGCAGCTGGAATGTAAGAACACTAAACCAGACTGGAAAACTAGCACAAACCATCAAGGAAATGCACAGATACAAACTAGACATACTAGGAATACAAGAAGCAAGATGGACAGGACAAGGCAGAAGGAAATTAACAACACAGCACACAGAAGATACAATAATATGGTCAGGTAAAGAAGATCTTCATGAAGGAGGAGTAGCATTGATTATAACAAAAGAAGCATCAAGAGCATTGCTGAAATGGACCCCAATAAATGAGAGATTATTATATGCACGCTTCAACTCAAGATTCATGAAGCTGTCTATTATAGTTTGTTATGCACCAACAGAAGCAGCTGAAGAGGAATTAAAAGAAGATTTTTACAACAGCCTCCAAGCAACAGTAGAAACAATACCCAAGCATGATATGCTACTCATCTTGGGTGACTTCAATGCAAAAGTAGGTGAAGGAAATGAAGATAGAAGAAGAATCATGGGAAGAGAAGGAATCGGAGAAATAAATGAAAATGGAGAAAGACTGTGCAGTTTCTGTGAAGAAAACATGATGACCATCGGAGGGACAATTTTCCAACATAAAAACATCCATAAGGTGACTTGGAGGTCACCAGATAAAACCACAGAAAACCAAATCGATCACATACTAATAAACAGCAAATGGAAACGTTCACTACAAGATGTGCGAGCAAGGAAAGGAGCAGATGTAGGAAGTGATCACAACCTTCTGGTAGCAAAAATAAAACTAAAATTAAGGAAAGCCAAAATCGGAGAATGCAGAAAGATACATTTTGATACAAGAAAACTGATAGACCAGCAAACAAGAAATGAATTCTCAATAGTACTTAAGAACCGCTTCAGTGTCCTACAAGACAAAGCAGAAATCTCCATATTAGAGTTCAATAAAACACTACAGGAAACAGCAAAAGAGGTGCTGGGATATTGGAAAAGGAGAAAAGAGGAATGGATAAGCGAGACCACATGGGAAAAGATAGAGCAAAGAAAAGAAATCAAGAAAAAATTACTGAACACCAAATCACAACGGCTTAAAGAACAAGTTTTAAGTAATTATGCACAAAAAGACAAAGAAGTGAAGGAATCATGCCGTCAAGATAAACGTCAATATTATGACAACTTAGCAGAAACAGCAGAGAAAGCAGCATATACAAATGACATGAAAACCATATATAAAATCACAAAGCAGATGACAGGTAACTTCAACACAAGATGTGAAAGTGCAGTAAGAACACAAAATGGACAACTGGTCAGTGGAGAAAGAGAAAAAATTGAAAGATGGAGGGAACACTTTAACACCCTAATAAACAGAACACAAGCAGCACAAACAATAGACATACCTGAAGCAAAAACGGAACTGAACATCAATACAGGACCAATAACAATAAATGAAGTAAAGGAGGCGATAAAGAAGCTAAAATCAGACAGGGCACCAGGTGAAGATGAAGTGACTGCTGAGATGTTGAAAGCAGAAGAAACAGAAACACCAAAACAACTTTGCCGGATATTACAACAAATTTGGGATCTAGAAAAAGCTCCAGAGGAGTGGAAAACTGGGCTTATAGTAAAACTAGCAAAGAAGGGTGACCTCAGAGATTGCGGGAACTGGAGAGGCATTACCCTACTGCCACTCACCAGTAAAGTATTTTGCAGAATAATCATCAACAGAATTGTACCAACACTTGAGGAAAAACTTCGGAAAGAGCAGCCAGGATTTAGGAAAGGAAGATCATGCATAGACCACATATTTGTACTTAGACAAATATTAGAACAGGCAAATGAGTGGCATAGCACAACATATGCATTATTCATAGAATTTTAGAAACCCTTTGACAGTGTCAACAGAGATGCACTGTGGAAAATCCTAAGATGGCATGGCCTCCCCCATAAAATAGTTAATGTAAGCATAAATATGAAAATCAGGATATTTAAGAGTAATGTTCTAAGTGTACTACTCTGTGGAAGTGAATGCTGGAAAATCACCAAAACCATAGAAAACAAGTTGAATTCTTTCCAGACTAAATGTTTACGAAGAATTAGAAAAATATTTTGGCCAAACACCATAAGAAATAACATCTTATTAGCAGAAATGCAGATGAAACCACTGACAACAATTATTGAGGAAAGACGCTGGCGATGGTTGGGACATGTGCTCCGAATGACTGACAACTCACTACCAAAAATAGCACTAGGATGGACACCACAGGGGAGCAGAAGTAAGGGTAGACCAAAAGAGACATTGAGAAGAAAAACAGAAAGGATGTTGAGCAATAGAGGGCTCACCTGGGCAAGAGCAGAAAAAAAAGGCGAAGGACAGGCATTTGTGGAAAACCCTTGCGGAAGCCCCATGTGCCCTGGGCACTTAAGGTTCAGAGAGAGAGAGAGAGAAAAAGGTATACGATGTTGATGTTAATGGTTAAACGTTATTTTTGGAAATGCGAGATATTTGAGAGTCAGCAGTTACTTCAGTCACATGCATTCAGAAGCACTTTACTACAAGGCTAATAGATTAAGGGGTAACATTTTAGCTCTGAGCATTGGAAGAGATATGGCAGGGGGCAACATTTTAGCTCTGAGCATTGGAAGAGATAGGGCAGGGGGCAACATTTTAGCTCTGAGCATTGGAAGAGATAGGGCAAGGGAACAACATTTTAGTCCTGAACATAAAAAATGGAATCGAGATAGTTGCAAGAACTAGAAAACATTGATTAGTCACAAGATAAAAAGAAAGAAATCCAGAAATTTTGTTATTTCATGATAAGCAGTAGTAGCAAGTAGTGTTATTAGAACAGATGATAATGGGAATATGCATTTTCTCCATTAAAAATTAAAGCCTCACTATTAAACTACAGATTAAACTACATTTTGTTTTGTTTTTGTTATAGTTTAACTATGGGTGCTAAATTTTCCTTTCTAACTTTAAGTCAATGTGACTATTCCTAAACATAAATCTAGTGTGTTCTCCAGCTTTTCTGTTTCAGCAACTAGGAGTTTTGAGATTATGGGTTTTAGTCTTATTTATTATTGAAGTCTTATACAGTTTTCTTAGCTTAGAGAGCTCAACTAAGTTATCAAATATTTCATCACTGAAGTTGTTCAAAGCAGTGGCTGAGTAGGCAGTGAGCCCAGGTTATCACTCACATTCTGAACATCACACCCACTTCCAGTCTAGACTGGCCATCAAGGAAACTTATGTCTGTAAAAGACAGACCTCATGAACAGAAATTAAATAGACAGTCAGGTTAATGAGCCACACTGTTAGTTGTAGAGCCAAGATTTATATGCCTTAGGGAGCAGGAAGATGGACTATACCAAGAAAACTTATTTAGAATGTATTCAGTAGGATTGTGTATTTGATGTTGATGGTTTACCATTAACACCATTTCCATCTGTTACAGCATTGAGAACTTGTTTAGTATTTCAAAAGTTTGAAGCTTCATACATTTTCATTGTAAAGTTCATTTTCTTAAATCATAAATTTGTTTGTTCCCTGGCAGACCTACCAACTATTTTCTACACACAATAGCCAGTTTTCCTCTGGTTTTTTGGATGCAGGGAACTCTCTCCAAGTAGGTGTTCTGAAACGACATAGAACTGATTCAGCTAAATTCATTAAATGTGTATCATTTAGTAGCCTTAAGAAGTGCTTGTTTATTGTTGAATTCATCTCAATTAGCCATTTGTATGTCCCTTGCGGTACCAAAAATAGCACTAAGATGGACACCACAGGGGAGCAGAAGTAAGGGTAGACCAAAAGAGACATGGAGAAGAACAACAGAAAGGATGTTGAGCAATAGAGGGCTCACCTGGGCAAGAGCAGAAAAAAAGGCGAAAGACAGGCATTTGTGGAAAACCCTTGCGGAAGCCCCATGTGCCCTGGGCACTTAAGGTTCAGAGAGAGAGAGAGAGATGTCCCTTGCGGAACTTTGCCTTCCTAACAATTCTCTTCTAGGCCTCTCAGTTGTAAGAAAGATGGCCTGCTGCTGATGCATCCATTTGCAGATTATCAGTGATGTCTTGCAGCCGTCTTCGCATTGGTCTTTCTCTCTTTCTTTTTCCCATTATGTACCCTTCCAAGATGGTCTTCTCTCTAAATTCTCATGATGTTTAATATGTCCAAAATATTAAGTTTTCTCTGTTTAATCTTTCTTACTAGCCAACTTTCTTCAGTATTAAGTTCTTGTAGTATGGATATTTTGTTCTTTTTTTGTGTCCATGATATTTGAAGGACCTGTAGCATTTACATTCAAAGGCATTTATGTGTTTTTCAGCTGTTTTGTTTAGTGTCATTTTGTTTAGAATTCATCTATGTTGTCTTTTTTATTGAATGTTCCTGGTCATGTTTCTCTGTCTTCAGTCTCTATACCAGTGATACTGTCAAGCAGTGTGGACATACAAAGTGCACAGATAAAGCCGTGAAAATGTTAGAAACTGCTGATCAGCATGTCTGTAAATCTTATTTACTGCTTCTCTATGACAGCTAAATTATTAGCAGGTACTAAACCTGATAATCACTAAAAAAACTCAAAGGGGGGAAAAAAGGTAAGAGAGAGAGAGGGAGGTCAACAATTAATGAAAGGATTAGTGAATTCCTGCTATGACAGAACTTACTCAGCTCAGACCTGTCTTCTTCAGCATGCCCTGGAAAGTCAAAAAAACTGCTGCAGCAGACTGTCACATCCAACAGAGAAGATGAAGAAAAAATCTATCTCTGCACTCAGCATGGTGGATCTCAAACATCCTAAGAACTCAAGTTGTATAGCCTTTCTCTCATGAGAACTGTGTCACCATGTTTTCCTCCCAGATCCTGACATAACATGTAATGATGGCTGACATGATTAAAACTTTCATATTTTCCTGTAGCCTGGATGATCTGCTTATTGCTGGTGTGAATAAAGCCATGCATCTGGTCATCTCACACATTGAAACAGATCCAGGAGAAGAGGAGAACCTCAGTGATGCTGAGACTATAATCACAGTTCAGAAGATTTCCAGGTCAGGTCTTACATACTTGTCCAGTCTAGAAACTCAGTTTTGTTTAAGGTTAAAAAGTCATAGTCAACAAAGAGATGCTTGCATTTAAAAGTAAAGAATAAACTAAGGATCAATAAAATAATGATCAGATAGCTCATAAAATAGATTAAAATAATGATACAGTTGATAAAATAGTTTATAAAAATACAGTAACATTTTGATTGAATAGTCCATAAAATGCATAAAAATAATGACCAGGTGTTGATAAAATGCTTGAACATAATGCTTTAAAAGTTAATGAAACACATGAAAATATGGCTGTAAGAGTTACATTTAATAAACCCTTAACTTAATGATTGAAAAAAGTAGAAGCCAGCTTTATTTGATAACAAAAATTTAATATTTATACTGAATATCAACATTAGTTGTGTCTTGATCAATGGTCTTCTAATCTGCATCACAGCCCATATAAGCATGCTATCTTAAGCTAGAATACAGACATTCAACTGTTTTATTTTTTAAAAAACCTTTATGTCCTGGGTAGTTGTTTTTTTCAGACTGTATTTCCTTGTACAGTTCTTCCTTTACTTTATATACACAATTCTCTTCTTTCATATATAACTTTATTTATATTTATGTGATGATCTCAAGCATAGATTGCCTTTTAATGTTAATTACCATTTATTTGTATATACAATATATAAATGAAGCTTCCTTTATATTACAGACTGTTTCCCCATGTGAATATTATTACTGAAGTGAATGAGGCATCCAATGTGAGGTTTATGCATTTCAAGGCCAAAGACACATATATGCTAAAAATTCGTAAACTTGAAAAGGTAACAAGAGTTCTTAGCAGGTGCAATTTTTTATCTTTTTTATAACAATTTACTAATTGTAATAATGTTTGAGAAGGAATGTGTTCATAGGCCTGATCATTTTGAATGGGTTTTATAGAAGAAAATGAGATACAGATTATAATGAAGCTGGTTGAAGAAGTGGTTTCTGTGATAATAATTTGTAAACAGTTTACTTACATTTGTGTTGTTAAGCTTGTAGTTATGTTCTGTGCTTCTGACTGTTTTTTTTTGTTTGTATTCTGTTAAGGAGCAATGACTGGCAGTGACTATTTCATAGTATTACAGTATGTACATGGACTCATTTTTACATAATATCCTTTTGTTTGTTTTTTTTTCATTCATAATTGTATGTGCAGGGTGTTTAAGTGTGCTTTGTCATGCAGTTTCTTGTGAGAAATTTCCTTAACATAAGTCTAGTTAAACCTTTTCTACAGCTGGGTTCACTGGGATATGCTGAAATTGGATCTTCAACTCAGATCCTTCAGATAATAAGACAGTTCACTACTGACTGTTTTACATACACTTACGGCAACAATATTTTAAGGGTTATCAGTGCTCCACTCGTGACAAGTCTGTCAGCGCTGCTGTCTCCTCCGCCGAAGGAGTATCTCAGAACCGGCAAAAACTCTGATGAGTAGAAGTGGTGACATGACTTCCAGGCTTTGAAAGTGGTGATGTGACTTTCAGGTTTTGAACAAGCTACATTCAGTCTGAGAAACTGAGCTGGTATCATATAGAGTATGTTTTCTGTATGTATTGGGATATAATGTATTATTATATAAATAAGAAACCAATTATAACTTTTGAGTTTCTTGTGCATATGTTTCATTAATTCATGTAAGATATTGTAGCTTATATGGTAAGCATAAATTTTGAGAGTTCTTCATATACAGAAACTAAAAGAACAAGCTACCATGCACCTGCCCTACATGTTTCGGCTGCCATTTGCTGCAGGCCAGGTCTTCAGCTCAGCAATGTTGGACAGGCTGTTATATCAGGTATAATGGTGTATTCATCGTGCTGGTGTTGGTAAAATTAGTCATGTGAAACATCATGATGTTGACACAGTCTTTGAGTCTTTAAAAAAAAACCAGTGGCATAAGCAAAAATTCTTTGAATAAACTATAGAAAATATCATTGAAAAAGAGGTGTGGACATGTTCCGAAGTCTACACAAGCTGGTAATAATTAAAACTGCATTTTACCTATTGTTGGACACCATCATATCAGTAATTATTCTAATGTTGCTGCTACTGCTGCTGGGTGACAGGCAGTGTAAAGAAGTGTACTGTGACAACATGCCATACCTCAGGATATATTCAAATATTTGTGGTAACAGACTGTACTTGAGATAGTTCAAGACACAAGAAAGGAAATTAACTCTTTCCGTGCTGGAGGAAGAAACACGGACGTGTCTTGGGGTGCAGGAGTAAAAACGCGGGTCTTGACTGTAAGGGGATCTAGTTGTAAAATGGAATGGAAAACAGTAGTTCCATGTACTTCCGTATACTTAATATGTTTCAAAGTATAGCTAAATGAATGAAAATTTCATAAATGCAGAGTTTTTTAGGAAAAAAGAAGTAATGTGATGTTTTTAGACACTGATTGTGGCCAGCTCACCATCGGCTAGGTCTAGATCCGCGCTACTTACCCCTACTTACCATCTGAGATGTGTAGATCTACTTGTCGATCTCGTATTGTGACTCCGTATTCCATTCTCACTGAATGAATGTCTGAACCAACCTCCTAACTACTTCTCCAGTCGTCTAAATATGTCTAGATCTACTTAGAAAACATTCAAGAGCAGCGGGGTGGCCATAGGCTATGTCCATACCCCTATCTACATCGTCAAAAATTGAAAAATGTCCATGCTTCGCGTCCTTGTTCTCGCTCGGCATTGCTCGTAACTAGGCACACATTCTCCATTTTGAAAGTGTCACCGGAATCACAGACGAAATATGTACAATCTAAATGTTACACCGCTTGTTTTAATGAAACAAACAATGTCACTATATTGACCATACGGTATCTTAGGGACACTTCCAGTGTCGATATATCGACCATACGTACGGAAAGAGTTAAGCACAGTGCTTAATATGTGAGATCTTGTTCAATTTGAGTGACAGATTTAAACTCTATCATAGAAAAGCTATGATTATGTTTTGTTTTTTTTAACCAGGCAGGTATATTAAGATAGATGTATTGCTTGAATGGTTAGCTATGTCTTCTTGGCAGAAACAGTCATTGCAGAGTCTTTGATACATGAGAATAATGTCTGAAATCAGTGTAGGAAATGAAAACAAGTTTACAGACCACAATATCAATGATGTTAAAGACTTATATTCTTATAGTAATTAATATTTTTTATATAATTATTGCTACTGTCCATTTCAGCTGGAGTTAGAAGATTCTGCACAAACATTAAATATCGAAACCTCTTAAAATGACTTTCAAATAGCTAAGATGGATGTGTTGGAGAAAAAAATGTACTGTTATTTGTGCTAGGGAACCATCAATAATAAAGCACATATCCCATTTCTCTGTGGTGTCTTTGGGTAAGAAACTAGTGTTCCCATTCAGTCATGCTAGTTCGCAGGCAGTTTCTGCAGTGGTGGAGCCTGCTAAAATTTCTACTTCTTAGGTCCAATGGATCTTCAAATCAAGTCACTGTAATCAACTCCCCACCTAACACCATTTCTGCACTTCTCAATGTCATCACAGCGTCAGCTACAGGGAGATACAGGTTGTAGTTTTAGGAAATTAGAAAAGAAGAAAAAACTATCACTTATATATTTCCAACCCTTATAAAGTTGCTATATGAGCTGCAGTGGAAGTAGTGGTTAGTACACCAGAAGGTCTCTGATATGGCTTCTCACTGGTGTGGAGTTTTTTTCAGACTGGCACTGGGACCTCAAGAAATGTACCCAGGGCTTCCCTGGGAAAATAAAGGCAGTGAGGATAGGTGTTGGCATTTCTACCTCCAGTGCTGTTGTGGCCTAGAAGTGTGAAAGTACTAACACATTCCCTACAACATTTATTTCCTACAGACTTATGTTAAGGGTTACTTAATCAGCTTTGTTAGGCTGCTGCTGGGAGTAGATGCTGAAAAGGACTCAGGACACTTGTCTAGTGTAAGTATTGTTACTTTTACTTGTTTACTATTAGCACATTCACTGAGGATTTTATTCTTTAATCATGTATTGCTACATTAAAAAAAGATTCAAGTACAAGTTGACTTGCAACATAAACACTACTTCCTGGTATGGTGACCTGATACATGAATGCAGAATTGGTTGAATCAGCCGTGAGAGGGTAAACCAGCAGAATCCACAAATATCATGTGCTCACTTCATAACCATATTCCAGGACAACAAAAATTGCTTCATTATTATCACATTCATAAAGCATAATGTTCAGACATTTAAAGCAGTTCCTTATGTTGTCATTTCAAGATCTTATTTGATGTGTTCAGGTACGAATTCGTCGTGCTACCTTGAATCAGTTCCCAACATATGGAGACTTGTATCAGGGACTGGCATCTACAACAGGAGAGATCCCCATTGCTCTTTATAGAACAGAGAAGCAGAATCCAACTGTCATTGAGGTGAGCAGTATTTGGGAAAATACGTTTACGCATAACCATAGTTTCCACCAGGTCTGTGGAATCATTACACCAAACTATCCCAAGACCGCCAGGTTTTTTTTTTTTCTATCTTCCAGCTTGGACTGTCAGTCCATATCTTGCATAAATGGTACATTTGTACTAGTTCTGACTCCACTCAACAAAATTTGCATATAAATCAGCAATTTTTCTGTTGTCCACTCTCATTATAAATGGAGTTGACAAAGACTTTCTCCAAAATTACTTCCAATTTACCCACGGTAATGTTTTCAAGTGTTTGTGTAAAATAAGTGCAGTCATCTTGAACAATTTTTTTAATAGAATATTTTGCAGTCTTTTTATGTCAGTTCAGTTTCTTTTAATTTTTTGCCATTTTTTTTTTTTATCAAAAGCAAAAATTAAGCAGGTGATCATTAATATATTAACACACTTTAAATCATTGATTGCTCATTTTATCATCATCATCATCATCATTGTCAGTCCAAGTCACACGCAGAATCAGCTTCAGCTGTTCTAATGTGGCAGCTTACAGAAATAATTTTCAGATATTGAACTTTCTGCTGGTTGTGCCTTACAGGGAAACTTCTTTGGACTTAGAGAGAATCTTCTTCTAAAGAAGAAGCATCATACACTGAGACACATGCTCCACATCCCACATCATCCCAGATCCAGACGAAACCTGTGGGCAGCCCGCATGTCTGTGGCAGGCTTTGTCAACAAGGACAAAGACAAGCACAGTAACCGTCACCTGGAGGAAATGGTCCAGGCTCGTATGGAGACCCTGGGCTTGGCACGTGGGAGCAAACCATGTTAGTAACCAAGTCACATAATTAGTTTTGCATTTACCAATTCATCTTAACTTCCTTTTTTTTCAGTTTGGCTATGGCTGCATATACACAATACTAATTCTGATGTAGTTATCACATTTTTTGCATTAAATATTGATAAATGTGTATGTGATGTAGTTCAATGTACCTCACATTCCAGGCAGACATTCTCTGATTTAAGAAGCAGTTTTCCTAACACAAGTCTGAAATCCAAGTGTTAGATATTTATCTGGACTTAGTGATAAGTAGTCTACAGATCCACCCCATTTATTTGTGAAGTCAGCTCACTACTTACTGTAATACTCTTGCATTTCATTTAAGGATGAAAAGACAAAAGTTTGAAGTTGTTTAATTTTGTATTTTATCAACTGCATACAACATTCAACAAATTATTTAAATACAGAAATAATGTATGAACTGTCAGTGTGTGTTGAGTGGTGAATATTCCTTCTGTCTTTACCAGATGTCATTGAAAAGTCTGCACAGACATTGTCATATGTCATTGTGAACCCATCACCGACAAGGAAACTTAGAAGTGGAGATATGATGTAAGATCTTAATATGTGTGTATGTAAATGTATGCAATGCATGCATGCTTGTTGGCCATATACTTAAGTACAGTTAGATTTCAGTAGCTTCTTATATGACTAAGTGCAATTACATTACAAAACTAGATAAAAAAGAGATAACGACTGTGGTAAAACTGGTTCTAGTAATACAGGTAGATAGAGGTTATGGTAAAGTTTTACAAAGCCATAGAGGGAATGAGAAAAGTGAGAAAAAAATAAAAAATGAAAAACATACATAAAAGGCTCATGCTGAAATATTGGATGTTGTATGTTTTTCATTTTTTGTTTTTTCTCACTTTTATCATTCCCTCTATGGCTTTGTAAAACTGTACCATACACCTCTATCTATCTATATTACTAGAACCAGTTTTACCGCAGTCATTATCTCTTTTATCTGAATTTGTATCAGGACTGAATTTCAAGATGCTGTGAAAGTGCGTTAATAGTGCAAACAATTTTTGCTACGTGTATGACGAAGTGAGGATATATATTTTTCATTTTTTTCTTTTTTCTCACTTTTCTCATTCCATCTATCGCTTTGTAAAACTATCATTACAAAACTATAGCACATTAACTTTAACTTTATTTAGCTGTGCTAACTTGGTTAATCAACATGTTATTTCATAGTTTTACTTTATCTTGGAGAATGATTAGAGAACATTTAATCTCATGATGTTTTTCATACTGATTAAAACACCAGTAATACCTGACTTTGTTGTTTGCAGCTATGTTATACAGCCAAGCTCAATGCAAGCAGTGCCCAACAAACTGAATCGCAGGGCGGGAAGCCTAAACAAAGCACCACTTCGTTCTCGTCATATTAGCATCAATGCTGCAAAGCAGAATGGTACCAACAATGAGTATCCAGCAAACCTGAGTCAGTCGTTGGCCGACATTCATGCAGCTTCTTTGCTTTCTTCTTTGCCAATGGCTAACGGAGACAGTCAGAGTGAATTCCTGACTGCACCGCGGGTCACATGGTTGGATGTTAATGGAGACTCAGCCAGACACCAAGATGATGATGATGATGTTGATGATGATATTGAACTGAGTCAGATAAGACCTAGATGCTGGTCAGAATCTAATGCAGACAAGAAAGTGTAACGTATGCCATTGATGGTCACACAGCTGACAGTATTTTAGTTTGAGTCAATGATATTTTAACCTTTGATGGTTTTACTGCTTGATGGTGTTTAAGTCAATGATATTTTAACCTTTGATGGTTTTACTGCTTGATGGTGTTTAAGTCAATGATATTTTAACCTTTGATGGTTTTACTGCTTGATGGTGTTTAAGTCAATGATATTTTAACCTTTGATGGTTTTACTGCTTGATGGTGTTTAAGTCAATGATATTTTAACCTTTGATGGTTTTACTGCTTGATGGTGTTTTAGTTTAACTCTGCCGGTGGGAGAAAATGTGGATATACCATTTGTGCCAGATTAAAAGCGCAGCTCTTGATATGTATAGGGGTATATTAGTAAAAGTGAATGTAACAAATTATTTCCATGTTAAAGTATACATATTATACATTGAAATAGCTGTAAATCTATGAAGATTTCATAAATGCAGAGTTTTTTTAGGAAAAAAAAAGAAGTAATGTGATGTTTTTAGACAATAATTGTGTCCTACTTACCATCGACTAGGCCTAGATGTACACTACTTACTATCTGAAATGTATAGATCTACCTGTTGATGCCGTCTTGCGATGACATGTTGCATTCTCACTAAAAAATGTCTGAAATAACCTTCTAACTGCTTCTCCAGTCATCTGCTATGTCTAGATATACTTGGGATACATTCAGGAACAATGGTCTGGTCACAGGGCATGTCCATACCCCTATCTACATCACCAAAAAATTGAAATTTCTTGATCAAAAACTTTGACATCGCTTGTTACTAACCATGCTTTGGCCATGATGAAAAGGGTCATGGGACATGCACACTAAATGTTTACAATCTAAATGTTACACTGATTTTTTAATGAAACAAAACATGTATCACTGTAGCGACCCAAGGCACTCCAGTCAGAAACCGGAAGAGCCACTGTGGTGACTCAAGACACTGGAATAGTTCAGTGATGTTTTAACTTTTGGTGGTTTTACTGCTTGATGGTGTTTTGGTTTTAAGTCAGTGATATTTTAACCTTTGATTGTCATACAACCAATAGTGTTCAAGCTGAAGTCAGTGAAATTTTTTACCTTTGGTGATCATACAGCTGAAAGTGTTTGAGTTTAAGTCAGTGAATTTTGAATGCAGCAAATCCACATTGCTTAGGCTGAGAGACCTGGCAGTACAGACTGGCACAGCCAAGAAAGAAAGGCATACTGGATGCATGAATAGACTTGTCAACCAACACATAAAAGGCACTATCAGCCACAGGACGCTGATGGATATGAGGGGGAGGGGGGATCTGATTGTCCACGGACATGTCTGGAGTGCAGTGATGGTGATCCAGACTATAAACCATAAGTCAATGAAATGTTAACATTTGACGGTCATACAGCTGACACTGTTCAAACTTTAGTCAATAAATTTTATCCTTCTGGTAGTCACACAGCTGACAGTGTCCAAGATTAAGTCTCTGAAATTTTTTCGTGTTTGATGGCCACATAACCAACAGTGTTCAAGCTTAAGTTAATGAAACTTTAATCATTTCACTACAAAATAAATTTATTTTTTAACTGTTTCAAAGCAGATTATTTAAATATTTTTTAAATAAAAGAAATTTTAAAATTGCATCATTTGTGGAAACATTTTTATGATTGTAATCTTTATTTTCTGCACTTTCATTGGTCAACTTTAAATACTACAGCTAATGACTTGCAATGAAAAAATAACATGTGAAAAAGGTTTTCTGAACATTTTGATAGTAGTTGTTTGCGCTAAATACATCATTGTGAATATTCTGAGAGCTGCCTTGATTAAGAAAGTGCTAGATCAGGGGTTTTTTAAAACCTTCTTTGATGTTTTTGACACCACATTATGGGAATCTCCAACCTTGATTAGAAAAAATAAAACCAGGTCATGTTATATATATATATAAAGTTATCAGTAGAATATGACCCAGCTGTCTCACAGTCTCCTTTACTTCTTTTATTTTTTTATAAGATTTCGTACGTGATAAGGAAGACTGAGATATGGGGCAGCTGACTTTTAAATCAGTCTTTTGTGACGGCTGGGACTTCAACTTTTTAGTGATAACATAAGTAGGCTTGAAAATTGAACAACAAAAAATCTGTTCTACATGTTGCCAGAAGTCAGTATATTTGAACTTATATAAAGTAGGGACTTGTTTAGTTTATCAGTAACTATTATTATTATTAGTAGGAATCATATCAAATACAGTTGTCAGGGTGTGATTTTTACTTCAGTGACTCTGCCAAGAGAGAAAGCATTAGACAATCCAAGTCAAAGCTGGACCTGTATGGTTAAAGTGAAGTTTTTTTCTTGCTTGACAAATTTTATATCATACAAGTCTAGGGTCTGGTGGGGACATTGTGACTTTATTATAGCAACACACATTGGGGAAGCATAATCTCTGTTCTGTGGATTCACTTATGTAGAGTATGGATGAGGTTGGTTTTATCCCAGCTAAAGGATGCAGGATCCAGTCCTGAGACAGTGAAGGAATGTGCCGATGACAGCTTGACCCACTTAGTGACCACAAACGAGAAGCTAATTAGTTAGGCTCAGAGTCCTTGCATTCTGGACAAGTTTGTGTATCCCTCAGTGCACAGCAACCAATGAGGCATGTTCAGTGTTGATTTACAGATCTTTTATATGTCTTTAACATAATGTTCTTACTTAGCATGACCACACTTGTGAGGCAGAAATACAGTGTCACAGTATGTTTAAAATGTTCTGTCCTGTCAGCTTGACCCATTATCTTTCTCTTTGTTATTGTAGATGTAGCTGGCCCCACCAGCTCATCATTTCCAGTACCTGCATGTCTGGAACAAAGATGAAAGTGAGTTTGCATTTTGTTGCTTGTTGTATTGGCCAAAACCATTCCCTGTTTAGTGAACTACAGTAAATGTTTTTTTTAATTGAGTCTCTCAGGTTGCAGACAGAGCAAAACTGTGTTGCCAGCCAATTCAGTTCAGAGTCTTTATAACACAGAGCATTTCCTTGTGTCAGTCGGATGTAAAGATGGCGCATTTTTCAAGAAACTTGCTGGTGGTAAAGATATGAGCTCCATGGCCTCATTCATTGTTCTTTCTTAAGAAAAAAGTACTGAATTCTCTAGCTTAAAAAAGTTATATGTTAAATATCCCCTACTGCTGTCAGCTAACACGGTGGCAATAGTTTATAAAATGTAACATTTTGGAATGTTAGCAAAATATCCAAATCCTAGGAAATGTCAGTGAGACAGGGAATCGGTAGCATTAATGCTAAGGAATGTGAACAAAACATGCTAATGCTAGTAAATGTTAGCACTGGATATTAGTACTAGGAAATGTTAAGAATGTTAGCACTAGATATTAGTACTAGGAAATGTTAAGAAAACATACCAGTTCTAGGAAATAGAGTCTATGTTATAGAGGAGAATGCTATAAAAAAAACCAGACATTGCAGTTTCTCTGAGTTGTACATACGTGTAAACTTGTAAAAATGTATATATACATAACAATCAGCGCACAGGAAAGTTATCACATTTTCTGGTCTCTTTGCTGCATATTCACTTATTTTCAAACATGTAACTAGAAAAAAAAAATATATATATATATATATAGATACCAAGATCCTCTCTTGGCACAGTCTTCTGAGAAAAATGAAAGTTTTTTTGATGAAATTGTTTGCTTCATTCCATGTTTGCTTGTTTTGAGAATTCCAAGGGACAATGTTTTGTATTTATTTCAGATTCTTTTCTGTACATCCAAGTTTTTAATCTTTTCACATATTATATAAATGGGGGAACGTTAGAATGTTTTCACTTTGTACTATATATATATCACAGTATATCAATTTTTAAAAAAATTCTGATGCCCTCCTTTCCTTGTGACAAAAAAGTGCTTGTATATTTTTATAGAAATGAATACCTTCTACTTCAAGATTTTTTAAAAATTGATCAGAAACTTTTTTACTGATATAAAGAATATGTTTCCATTATTTGTCCTGACTGATTCATTTGTGCTGTTATAGTTTTGAGGTCTCTGAATGTTGTCTATGATGACTGTACATTTTTAGATTTTTGAACAAATTTTGAATAAATCGTTTGTGAAGGTTGTACAGTCTGGAAGACATCGCCTGTCTGTCATGTCTCAAGACTACATTTTGGAAGAAGTCTGCATTTATTTTACATTTATGAATGAGTTGTCCTTAGTTTATATGTAAAAACTACATTTTGGAAGACATTGTTTATAGGTTATTTATGAGTAAGCTACAAGTGTTAAACTATTTGAACTCAGTTCTTGTAGTAAGCTACATGTTGGGAGGTGTTTGAATTCAGTTATTGCCATTTTTATCTCCACAGCTTCAAATCCATTTATACATAAATTTTGGCACCTGACATTTTTAGTCATACTTTCTCCCCCATATCTCCTGCACCAGACTTGACATAAACTAGCTCACAGAAATAAGTGAACATTCTAGAAACTACAAAATAGTGTTCTTCTTATACAGTGTAACACAAAGATACCTTTGTCAGTAACCACAAGGCTACCTATAACAGTTGTGGATATTAGTCTTTCCACTATGGATATTGCACCAGTCAAATAACAACCTATCACAACATACACAAAATTTTCAGTGTTTGACCATGTTTTTACATGAAGTTGTTTATTTCTCTAAAAAAGGTATTGAAAGATGTTTAGAATTTTTATACAAGATAAAGTTAGCATATGTCAAGGCATTCAGGCATACAAGGGATAATAGATTAATTGCCATATTTTCCTTGATGTGTCAGCACTATTGCGATCAGAGTCAGGTCTAGCTGGCTCTTCTTCCTTTCCTAGTCAGGTCTAGCTGGCTCTTCTTCCCCTCCTAGTCAGGTCTAGCTGGCTCTTCTTCCTTTCCTAGTCAGGTCTAGCTAGCTCTTCTTCCCCTCCTAGTCAGGTCTAGCTGGCTCTTCTTCCCCTCCTAGTCAGGTCTAGCTGGCTCTTCTTCCCCTCCTAGTCAGGTCTAGCTGGCTCTTCTTCCCCTCCTAGTCAGGTCTAGCTGGCTCTTCTTCCCCTCCTAGTCAGGTCTAGCTGGCTCTTCTTCCCCTCCTAGTTAGGTCTAGCTGGCTCTTCTTCCCCTCCTAGTCAGGTCTAGCTGGCTCTTCTTCCCCTCCTAGTTAGGTCTAGCTGGCTCTTCTTCCCCTCCTAGTCAGGTCTAGCTGGCTCTTCGTCCCCTCCTAGTCAGGTCTGGCTGCCTCTTCTTACCCTCCTAGTCAGGTCTAGCTGGCTCTTCTTCCCCTCCTAGTCAGGTCTAGCTGGCTCTTCTTCCCCTCCTAGTCAGGTCTGGCTGCCTCTTCTTACCCTCCTAGTCAGGTCTAGCTGGCTCTTCTTCCCCTCCTAGTCAGGTCTGGCTGCCTCTTCTTACCCTCCTAGTCAGGTCTGGCTGCCTCTTCTTCCCCTCCTAGTCAGGTCTGGCTGCCTCTTCTTCCCCTCCTAGTCAGGTCTGACTGCCTCTTCTTCCCCTCCTAGTCAGGTCTGACGGCCTCTTCTTCCCCTCCTAGTCAGGTCTGACGGCCTCTTCTTCCCCTCCTAGTCAGGTCTGACGGCCTCTTCTTCCTCTCCTAGTCAGGTCTAGCTGGCTCTTCTTCCCCTCCTAGTCAGGTCTGACGGCCTCTTCTTCCTCTCCTAGTCAGGTCTAGCTGGCTCTTCTTCCCCTCCTAGTCAGGTCTGGCTGCCTCTTCTTCCCCTCCTAGTCAGGTCTGACGGCCTCTTCTTCCCCTCCTAGTCAGGTCTAGCTGGCTCTTCTTCCCCTCCTAGTCAGGTCTAGCTGCCTCTTCTTCCCCTCCTAACTCTAGGAGGAGAGTGCTACACATTTCTGTAGCTGGACTGACTAGTACAGAGCCCATGGGCTCCACTATTACTATGTCAAGCTCCTTGAGGTGACTTTAAAATATCATTTATTTGCTTCTCACACTATAGAAGAGCAAGATTAATTCAGCCTGACAATTTTCAAATCTACATAAAGAATTTTTGCCATAGTTGCAGCCAAGACATGTCAAGTTTTCTGTTTGTTGTTTTATGTAACATAGCTGGCATTATTGTAGCATGGTAACAGACCTATCTATTTTTTCTGGTGCAAGGCCCCGTTCAGTCTAAAAAGATTTGGAACCTCTGGACCACTGCACCTACAACTGTTATCAGATAGTAGTGTTCACACTGATATAGCTTAAATTTATAATCACACTTGAGTGGTACTGTACTGTATGACGGGCAAAGCCTTGTTCATGCAGACAAAATTTTGTAAGGTCTGACATTCACAATTATACAAAAGTTGGATGGTTGTAGCATAGCATCATTTGATTGGTTATAGTTAGCATCCTATTAGATGGGAAGGATGTAAGATAGCTTTGTACTGTTTTTTTCTTTTTTTAATGTGAGAGGTCATACAAATGTCTTAGCTATGGTGAGTGAATACAGTAAGAAGACTCTGTTGCTAAAAAGTTGAATGATTGACTGATGTGTTTGATATGTTGAGATCTGCTTAACAAAAATAAACACACTTTTCCCAGTTAAAGAACTAGTATTTGTGGTAGTTACCCCCTGTTAAGTAACAAGATGTTTTTATACTGTATATCTTCCAGTACATATTACATCTTTTTGCTGTTGCATTTTATATGACAAAATCACTGTTTATAGCTTTGCACAAATCTCCCATTTGTTTATCACTAAAGTTTTCATCTCATTTCTGTTAATTTGCAGAATTCTAGGCAGATTAAACGTTTAATCATAACAGTGGGAGATTAAATGAGGGAATTTTTGTGCTGATTCAGAATGTTTGGTTAATGCATTTTAATTTTGTTTTTCACATTTGGTGCTGTCTTTACTCTGCCTTTAGTCATGTTTACAGGTGGTTTATTATGATGTCTTTTATTATAGGGCTGTATGTAGATATTTTTATTAGTAGAAATGTTTGTTATTGTAGACTGTTGTCTAGTTACTGAAATCAAATAAACACCAATAGTGTTCATTCACTTCAGTAGTGAGAAAATGGGCCTTCAGAAATAGCATCAAAGTTTCTTGTTAACAGCACACGTATACGGCAATCACAGATTGTATCGTAAAGTATCATGTTTCTTTTTCCTTTCTAGGGGACAGTTTTAAGGAATTTTCCAGGCATCATTTTCCTGAGCAGTCCTCTCACGAGTTATTCTACAAATGTTTAATTGTTAGAACCAGTCACATGTTTGTGCTGTAGCAGAGTGTGTTCTTGTTTTACTGAAAGGAGCTTACCAACTCCTACATGAAAAAAGTTACCTCTTCTTCACAGGATATCAAGCTGATTACAAAGCTGCATGTAAAATGTTTTAGAAAACATGATCAGACACAAACTAAACATCTATAGTTCTTCAGAAAGTAAAACAACTAACGAATCTGTGGAGAGGAACAGACAGTACTACAAAAATAAGATTTTTAAGGGCATGCATCTTTCCCATGGCAACATATGCCTGTGAGACCTGGACACTTAACAAAACAGCTGAGAAACACATAAATGCCTTTGAATGTAAATTCTACAGAAGAGTTCTTCAGATATCATGGACACAAAGAAGAACAAATATATCCATACTACAAGAACTTAATATTGAAGAAGGCTGGCTAGTAAAGAGGATTAAACAGAGAAAACTTAAATATTTTGGACACATTAAACGTCTACAGAATTTAGAGAAGACCGTCTTGGAAGGCTACATAATGGGAAAAAGAGAGGAAGACTAAGACGAAGATGGCTGCAAGACATCGTTGATGATCTGCAAATGGATGCAGCAGCAGCAGGCCATCATGCTCACAACCAAAAGGCCTACAGGAGAGCTGTTAGGGAGGCAAAGTTCCGCAAGGGACATGCAAATGAATGAATGAATGTAAAATGTTTTAGAAAACATGATCAAACAGAAACTAAACATACAAGAACTGAGACTAACACATTTGTTCTGTGGTATTGATCAGGTCCCTTCCTTCACAACCCAGTTTACCATGATATTAATATGCTTGAACTCATTTACAAGTGTCAGGATAGAGTCCTTCCAAAAACAAAGCTTTATTCTTTTATATTATAATTTGTTTTCTAATAGTAGTTTCAGCTTCACAGACCAGTTGCATTGAAGCAGGAAATAGTAACAGAAAAAATGAATCATTTCATTATGTTATGAATTATCTTTTAGTCTTTCATAAACAGATATGTAATTCCTTGAGAGCACAGTAAAGATATTTGTACATTCCAGTCAGTGATGTAGCTCTTTCAAAAGCTCACTGATGTAGAAATCTTCATCTACAGATCTTTATTCTTGTTAACACAGCATATGAGGGACCTCTTTGTTAAGATCTTTATAAGAGCACCTGACAATTTTTGTCTCTTTTTATGTCTGTGAGTTCTGAATGTGTTGATGGCTGAAAAACCAGTAATTGTGACAATGTTTAATCTGCCACATTCCTTCTTTTTCCACTCCATTCACTTCAAAGGCATGTTTGGCTTAACTCTGCATGTTAAAGGTTATTTTTGTTTGTTTTTTTTTTGTGTGTGTATGTTGAGATATAGGAATTTGTGAATGTCAAGGATGTATTTTTTTATCTTGATATTGTTTTATGAAATTGGCAGAAATCATTACACAACATGGTTTCAAATATGAAAATATACATAACAATTATGATGAAAAACTTGTCATGTTGTAGATATTCCAGAAATATTGTTTATAATTCTTCATATTTAAGAAAGAATTAATCATAATCTGGCATTCTGTAACATGTTTATTATTACTTTCTTCATGGACAGTGTATATTATACAGAACATAATCTTCTGTGTGCATTCCTTCTTATCACATTGTCTTATGTAGTGCCATGTTTGCCATACATCTGGCTCATATATTTCTTAACATCATATACTTTTATTTCTCTTGATGTCAGAACAGGAACAGAGCAAGACCCCTTTTTTATAGGTACAGTTAATTTTTTCAGTGTTGTCTCACAGTGTGATAGTTTTCATGCATCCAGATCCTGTATCTGAATGTGTGGCAACTGATGATGATGTTTTCATATGCCAGAAGGAGATGGTGTTATGCTTCTCATTTTCTACTGCTTTATATCAGTTTACTCGTGGACATGTCAAATTTTCCTGCAAAAAGATGTGTCTTCCATGGTCTGCAATACAGAAGAGGTGCACTGTTCATGCTCTCCATTTTACATTTGTAAAATGTGTTTTTAATGAATCTCCTTTGTTGTTATACAAGATAATGATGTACTGAAGTCACTTCATGAAACACCAGATTTACAACAAAATACTCCTTATTTACCATTATTGTCAAGCATATGAGTGTAATACTGTCTGTAAATTTCTGTTTTGTGACCATGTTTGTTTGGCACACTGGAATATTTTATGTTGTTTTATTGTGCCATCACTCTATATGATGCTTACAGTCTTATTTTAACAAATAAAATTGGATACTCTCCCAATTGTTTGTTTTCATTTATTTACATTTATCATGTTTTTAGTCATTACTTTCTGAACCAGAGCTTGCTGTTTTTGTAGTTTTTATCATAAGTTTGGTGTCATCATACTTGTCTCCACCTCTCTTCTATAATTAATTTTGTAGCTAATCTTCCAGCACCTCACTTAACTTTCGATCTCCTAAAATGAATCCGATGACACATGAAATTTTTTTTTGTTAATAAACATCATGACAACTGGTTTACCAAGAAATGACAGGGTTGCTGTTTTTAACATTTACAGAACATTAAAATTATCAACTTGCAATTGCAGACTAAAACTGTATGACTAGAGTTATCTTGTTTTTATTTTCTTTTAAACTGTGAATGTTGGCCACTAGAACAGGCAAACAACCACATTTGTCTCTCTTAGTTTGGTTTTGCATGTAGAAGAAAAAGCCATGTTACTGACACAAAAATGCTACCATCTTTGGAACTGTTGTCAGTTCAGCTATGACTGGTCTATCTGGTATTTCTCATGCATCATAACTTCATCACTTACAGCTGCTAAAACAGCAAGCTTAGGCTGTGGGTCAGTGCCGTAGAATAACAGACTCCAGTATAAAACTACTGGAAGTGGTAGAGATGTGGTTCATAAGAAGAATGATGAGAATACCATGGACAGCCAAGAAAACAAATGAAGAGGTTCTAAGTGAGGCTGGGTAAAAAGAGAGAAATTATGGCAAAATTCAGAATACAACAGACCAGATTTGTTGGACATGTTTAAAGAAGTATAAATTAGGAAAAAATAGGAACTTTTCCCTACCTTTTTCCTAGTTTTTGGTATCACAGCTTTACTGCAGTAAAGTTATATAACTATATGCTAATTATTGTATGTTTAAAGAAAAAGCAAACTGGAGCACCTAATAACAACAGGAAAACTGGAAGGAAGAAGGGACAGGAAGACAAAGAAACAAGATACTTGATGGACTAAATAAAAGAGTGGCACAGAGCAGTCCAAAACACATAGAGAGAGCAAAGGAAAGATGGTTGTGGAAATCAATATCAACCAACACCTGACTGCTATGGACCAGAGAGACTATATAACTCCCAATAAAATGGATGCCCCCCGCCCCCAACCATTAGATAAAACTCTCAGTTAGTATATTCAGTGTTAAAGTGTGGCTAAGTAACAAAAAGAAACATTTAATACCGAGATTCTCCATCTTTTTCTCTGTTGCTGTCCCACAAGAAATCTGACTGACTTTTTGTCAGTATTGTAACCTGTGACTTTCAAATCTTGTTCAATGTGTACTTTGATGATTTGCTTGTAAGTTTGAACTCCATGTTCAGTGTTCCTTGCACTGCTGATCAGTATGTGTAGTCTTATTTATGGATGAAAAACCAAATTCTCATCAAGATAATGACCATCTGTTTCTTGTGTGTAGATCTAACAATGTTCCTGTCTCATGCTTTCAAATGGTGAAAGAAAGAATTACTTCTTCAACAGAAGGGGCAAAATGTATTCAAGTGTCTAATTCATTTAAATGTATTATTATAAGTATAAGTAAAAAAATAACTGCAAATCAGGGGACATGACTAATGAAATGCATATGAAAAGACCTGAGAATGAGTCATAAAATCTTTTCATATATTTGTTATTGGGTACATCATCAGGTGCCGTGCCGACTGGCGTTGGCTATTATGCTTCTCAAGAGTACCCAATCCTTCATGCAGGCCATCAGTTCAGTTGGTGATCTCCTCTCATACCATCCCGTCAGACTGTCCAGTATCATTTCTCTTGGTCTTCCTCTTGATCTTCTTCCTTCTATTTTTCCTGTTGTTATAATATTTTCAATGCCCCCTCTTCTCATTGCATGTCCTATGAAAGTACATTGTCTCTCTCTTATCTTTTTGACAAGGTTTTTGTCTCTCCAGCTCTTCTCATACATTCTTCATTAGTTATTTTTGCTGTCCAGGGGATTCGCAACATTCTTCTAATAAACCACATTTCTGCTGCTTCCAATGATTTTTGTGCAGACTTGCCTATTGTCCATGATTCACTTCCATATAACAAGATAGATTCAATATAGCATTTTAGGACTCGTTTTCTAACATTCATTGATAAAGATGTGTTGGCTAATATGTTTCTCATAGGTGGCTCTACTACTCCTATAAAGTGCCTCAGGTGCTCAGTGAAGGGAATACCAGGCGGGTCAGAGGCGCCTTAAAACCTCTCGCTCCCGCTGCCTTGCGGGTAGGACAGGGAGTCCAAAGGCTAGCGGAGAGTCCATACAGAAACCGACAGAAGGCAACGGGAAACCACTGTTGTAGTTCCCAAGAATAGTTATGCTTATTATTATTGGGTACACCTCCTGATTTTTTTTTCTCTCATCTCTGTATATTCATTTTTCTGCATTGCATTTTTATGTTCAGATAATTCACTTTCACAGAAAGACAGCTTGATTCACTGACTTTACATACAGAAAAACACAGCTTAGTTCAGTCTTTACAAACAGAAATGGCTTGATTTGCTGACTTCATGCACAGAAAAACGGCTTATTCAACTTTTCACACAGAAAAAAGTGGCTTATTCATCAACTTTTCACACACACACAGAGAAATAACTGTTTTATATGCCAACTTTGCACACAGAAAAACAGCTTGATTCGCCGACTTTAAGCACAAAAAAAGCTTGATTTGTTGACTGTATGCACCCATGACTTGATTCACTGACTGAAAAACAGCTCGATTTGCTGACTCTACACAGTGTAACTAACCACCTCAAAAATTCAAATAAAATTATTTTCTTCTCTAAAAAACAAGAAACAGTGTTGATGATATGATATCTTCAATTACGATTATCAATAGAAAAATAATGTACAGTATATACACATAACAGGTGGAAAGAACAAAGTTGACGTGCTGTATTGTTTCGCTTTCTACAGCATTCATTCATAGCATCTGCTTTCTCTCTCTCTCTCTCTCTCTCTCTCTGTTTGTACTTTGCTATCATTTTATATTTATGTGACCCATATAAAACCAACAATATTGAAAATAAAGCATTGCAAATATCCAAACTGAAAATGTAAACTATAAAACGGTTCTTTTCGTGGAAGACAACTTTTGTATGAGCCAACAGCAGTGTTGCCAGGCATTGCGGGGAAACAAGTCATTCTTTATTCCCCATTTATAAAATAGTAAGGACTGCGGGGAATAAACGATAGGGTCAACCTTAAGATTTTTTAAACTAATGTTTTTCATAATACATTGCATTTGTTCAGAATTTTCCTGTTTAAGGAGTTTTCGAGTTCATCTTATGCTCAAAGTTGGCAACACTGGTTAACTTGTAAGAAGGAAGAAATCGTCGCTGGTGAGTACCAAGTGAATAATTAGTGTAGATAAGACTAAGGATATAACTATACACGAAACCACCGCAGTAAAGCTGTTATAACAAAATGTATAGGTACAGCTTTATTACTTAACGAGCACACAGTTTTGACGTTTCGGTATGAACCTTAAATCTTACTAAAACACACAGGACGAAGAAATAGAGAGAAGATAAAATATAAATTCACTTAAGTGCTATGTAAAACATAAGAGTGGACAAAAAAATTAGAATGAAATAAAATGAGTGGAGCACTTAGTTGTGACTTGTATGAAGTTGTGGCTTGTACGTGCCTGTGTTCAAAAGTGCGCATGGTGGACTTGTGATAGGTGGGTAGTAAATAAGGAGGGGGGGGGGGGACCATGGAAAGGGGAGAGAGTGATGCACTGGTAATCTAGCTAGGAGAAGGTAGAATAGGTGGTTATAGTTAAGAGTAGAGGAATTGTGATCTGATGCTGTGAGGAGGCTCTGAACTATGTGTTACAAGAGAGAAAGGAATGGAACTTAGTGCAAAGGGATTGTGGAAGAGGGAAATGTTAGGTGTAGCTGAACTGAGAGGTGTGGTTCGAGTGTTCCACATTCCTGTTCTCAAGCGCTAGGTAGTTGTCATCATCGTGACATTGTTTAATGGCTGCTACCAGAAAATCAGATTTGCCTCTGTGGCTGGGGCTATTGAAATGATTAGGGACAGGTTTTGAAGCATGCTGGGTGATATCATACAGATGTTTCTGCACACAGTCACCTAATCTGAGACCAGTTTCACCAATATAAGTTATCCTGCTTCTTTTGCATACAATGGCATATATCACATTGCAGGACTGGCATGTGAATCCTTCATGGAGAGTGAGGACAGTTTTGGGAAAGGTGATCATTTTTTTTTTCCCAGACTACAGGACAGATAACGTAGCATTCAGACAGGTAACTCCATCAGATGGAGTAACAGGGTTTTTTTTTCTGAATGCCTCTTCACAGCTCACTTTTTGGATATGGTTAAATGCTTTCCAAATGACATTTTCTGGAAAGTGGCAGTGATGGAAAAATTCTAATAATTTGCTGGACTGCTTCATCAAGTCTGAGCGAAGTCATAGGTAGCGAAGATGGATTCAACAGAGTTAAATTAGTACTTCCTTTTCACGTATATGATCAGATGGTTAAGAAAATTCTTTATCGCCATCTGCCACTAATCAGCTCAACCCTGGTACTCACGGCATCTTCTCTGATCCACCCCTATCAGTATACAAACAGGAACCAAATCTTAAGGACATCCATGTCCATAGCCACCTGAAGCAGAACCTTGCATATGTTGGCACTAGAAAATGTAACCGCCCTCGCTGTGTTACCTGCCCAGTAGTCTGGGAAGTGAAAATGATCACCTTTCCCAAAACTGTCCTCACTCTCCATGAAGGATTCACATGCCAGTCCTGTAATGTGATATACGCCATTGTATGCAAAAGAAGCAGGATAACTTATATTGGTGAAACTGGTCTCAGATTAGGTGACTGCATGCAGAAACATCTGTATGATGTCACCCAGCATGCTTTGAAATCAGTCCAGTCCCTAATCATTTCAATAGCCACAGAGACAAATCTGATTTTCTGGTAGCAGCCATTAAACAATGTCACACTAATGGCAGAAACTACCTAATGCTTGAAAACCACTGCATTCATGAATGTGGGACACTCAAACCACATGGTTTGAACTCTCAGTTCAGCTACACCTAACACTTTCCTTTTCCACAATCATAATCCTTCTGCACTAAGTTCCACTCCTTTCTCACTTGTAACATGTACAAGGGGTGATTGATAAGTTCTCAGCATAAGGTACAACGGATTATTTGTGGACAACTTTTTTGGATTATTTCTCAACATAATCCCTTTGCAAGTTTGTGCACTTAATCCAGCAATCCTAGAGCATACAGATCCCTTCTTTGTAAAAGTCAGCATCTTGTGCTAGTAGAAAGTGGTCTACAGCATGAATGACATCATCTGAAGCAAATTTACAACCACTAAGCTCCTTTTTGAGTTTGGTAAACAGGTAATAGTCCAAAGGGACCAAATCTGGGGAATAAGGAGGATGTTCAAGACGCTGGAAGCCGCATTCATGAATGGCAGCCATTGCCACCGCTGACTTGTGAACTGGAGCATTGTCTTGATGAAAGATAACTCCTATTATCAATTTCCCTCCACACTTTCCCTTCAATTTCACTCACAGTTGCTTCACAAGATTAGCATAATATGCCCCGGTGACCATTCTGCTCTTTTGAAGATAGTCTACCAATAGCACACATTCTGAATCCCAAAAAATATATCACTTTGCCTGCAGACAGAACCACCCTTGCTTTCTTTGGAGGTGGGGATCCATGATGTTTCCACTGCTTTGACTGTTCTTTGGTTCCTTTGGCCAACGCCAATCAGCATGGCACCTGATGATGATGATTTTTTCCACTCCTGTTTTTTAGATACCATTCATGTGAATTTATATTTTATGTTCACTCTCTGTTTATTCATCCTGTGTGTTTTTGTATGATTAATGTTCACACCGAAACATCACAACTGTGTACTCATTAAGTAATAAAGCTGTTCCTTCTTTTTTCTTAGTTTATACATTTCGCTGGTGAGTGAAGCACTTGAAACATTTCTCTGTCTCAAAACAGATCTCAGAGGTGAATAGAGTTGTTATAGTTGGAGAACATGATGATACTGTCTTGAGTTATTTAAGCTCAGACATTTGCTTTATCTAGAATAATATTCTTCTATGCTGTTGTGTGCCAACATAATTTTAATTTTTTTGTGTGTGCTGGCTCTGATTAGGAAAGCTTTGCATATTATGGCTTTCAGTTTCAGTTAGTTAGGATCACCAAAATCTGGACAAATCTGAGGGTGCAACAACATCTCAGTGCATCCTTCAGAATGCAGAAACATCGGTTCTGAGTTGACTTACCCAAATTTTTGTTTCCCTAATATCAGAGACTGTACCACTAGCGATAAAGCAGTCATACAATGGATACCTGCCCACAGTAATATCCCAGGAAATGAGGAGGCAGACAGACTGGTAAAAGCAGCAGGAAGAACTGTTGGAAGCTCAGATATGAAGAAATGAAGAATAGACCAAAATCCATATATAAAGACAAATGGATAAAGCATCACTTCAAAGCTAAAACATGACTGTAAGATAATATAAACTCTCAAGAAATGGCCAAATTGTAATCTTCCAACTGAGAACAGGACAATTCAGGCAGAGGCAGCACCTATGCCAGAAGCTGAAAATTGGCCCAAAATTATTGAAATATAACTTGGTCATTTCTTGAAAGTTTCTGGTGTTCGTCATTCAGCTGTTGTTTCTTCCATTTTTCTTCCATGTAATGTGGAAATAGAATCAACAGAAATATCTATCTATCTATCTATGCCTCTGACCCCTCGTGGAGCATAGGCCGCCAACAAGAGCTCGCCAGGCAGTTCGGTCCTGGGCCACTCTTTCCAACTGTCTCCATGTCTGGTTCATTATTTTGATGTCCGTGTCCAGACTTCGGCACCAGGAGTTCCTAGAACAGAAATATGCTTCTGGATAAAGTTCTAGTAGAAAAATAGTCTTCACAGAGTACCACAACAATGAAAATTAATTAAAACAAAGAAATCTTATCTTATATCCTTCCCGTGCCGTTAAACGTCACATAGGGCTCGCAAAGTAGTTCGCCAAAACAAAGAAAAGGCATTCAAAATTCATTGAACTTGCTATGAGAAGACTTGGCAGTCATTGAAAAAAATCATGAACTTACTATGAGAAGACTTGACAGTCACTGGAAAAATCATGAACTTACTATGAGAAGACTTAACAGTCACTGGAAAAATCATGAACTTACTATGAGAAGACTTAACAGTCACTGGAAAAATCATGAACTTACTATGAGAAGACTTGACAGTCATTGAAAAAAAATCATGAACTTACTATGAGAAGACTTGACAGTCACTGGAAAAATCATGAACTTACTATGAGAAGACTTGACAGTCACTGGAAAAATCATGAACTTACTATGAGAAGACTTAACAGTCACTGGAAAAATCAGAACAGAAAGAGGAGGAGACTGTTAATGAAAAATATTTTAAAAGACTGACCAAGCGGTACAGAAAAAGAAATTTTCTGATTAGAAATACAAGTACCACACAAAATAGAGATCATTGACAGTGCCTGTGAGCATGTCATCTGGTGATATATTGCTGGTTTCTGTTAGCATGTCATCTGGTGATATATTGCTGGTTTCTGTTAGCATGTCATCTGGTGATATATTGCTGGTTTCTGTGAGCATGTCATCTGGTGATATATTGCTGGTTTCTGTGAGCATGTCATCTGGTGATATATTGCTGGTTTCTGTGAGTATGTCATCTGGTGATATATTGCTGGTTTCTATTAGCATGTCATCTGGTGATATATTGCTGGTTTCTATTAGCATGTCATCTGGTGATATATTGCTAATTTCTATTAGCATGTCATCTGGTGATGTATTGCTGGTTTCTACTAGCATGTCATCTGGTGATATATTGCTGGGTTTCTATTAGCAGTTATCTGGTGATATATTGCTGGTTTCTATTAGCATGTCATCTGGTGATATATTGCTAGTTTCTGTTAGCATGTCATCTGATGATACAATAATATATTGCCCATATTTTATAGTTTATTGGTCAATTTTTTTTTTTTCAGGCAAGATGATGAACAGTGGAGATAAACTTGTGGAATGCCCTTATGACAGCTCACACATGATTGAGGAAAGGGTTCTTGGCAAGCACTTGATCAGATGTAGAGAGGTGAGTTTCTCATGGCAGACACTTGATCAGATGTAGAGAGGTGAGTTTCTCATGGCAGACACTTGATCAGATGTAGAGAGGTGAGTTTCTCATGGCAGACAGTTGATCAGATGTAGAGAGGTGAGTTTCTCATGGCAGACACTTGATCAAATGTAGAGGTGAGTTTCTCATGGCAGACAGTTGATCAGATGTAGAGAGGTGAGTTTCTCATGGCAGACAGTTGATCAGATGTAGAGAGGTGAATTTCTCATGGTCAACAGTTGATCAGATGTAGAGAGATGATTTTTTCATGGAAAGCACTTGATCAGATGTAGAGAGATGAGTTTCTCATGGCAAGCACTTGATCAGATGTAGAGAGGTGAGTTTCTTATGGAAAGTGGTTGATCAGATGTATAGAGGTGAGTTTCTCATAGCAAGCACTTGATCAGGCATAGAGAGGTGTTTCTTATAGCAATCAGTTGATCAGATGTATAGAGGTGAGTTTCTTATAGCAAGTAGTTGATCAGATGTAGAGATGTGAGTTTCTTATAGCAAGCAGTTGATCAGATGTATAGAGGTGAGTTTCTTATGGTAAGAGTTGATCAGATGTAGAGAGATGAGTTTCTCATGAATTATAGGATATAAACCTGTTGTAAATCAAGTGCGTCAGTAGAGTGTGAAATTTATCAAGCAAAATTGTAAGTCTGCAGAAATCAGCAGCAGAACTTCAATGGCTGGAGAATATTGCAAGAGTGGATGGCATCCTTATCCCCAGTTGTATATCATAGGGAAGATACAAGGCAAACCAGAGTTGAGACACAAGGAAATATTGTTAGTCGTCCAGGACAGACTTCCAGCAGTTGTAAACACTGAGAGGTACTGATAGTGATTTTATAAGAGAGAGCATCATCATTTGATAAACACTGAGAGGTACTGATAGTGATTTTATAAGAGAGAGCATCATCATTTGATAAACACTGAGAGGTACTGATAGTGATTTTATAAGAGAGAGCATCATCATTTGATAAACACTGAGAGGTACTGATAGTGATTTTATAAGAGAGAGCATCATCATTTGATAAACACTGAGAGGTACTGATAGTGATTTTATAACAGAGAGCATCATCATTTGATAAACACTGAGAGGTACTGATAGTGATTTTATAACAGAGAGCATCATCTTTTGAAGGTGAAGTGAGAATCAGGGTTGAAGACAAGAAGAGATTGAATTTGGCAAGCAGAGAATATCAGACAGCTAGGAAAGACAGCAAACAGTAATAACTAAGACAGCAAACTCTGGGTAAATAGGTGACAGATTGCAACAAAAAGAAGCAGGTTCTGTGGTGATGGCAAGCGGTGTAAATTTAGTTTATTAAATTCTAATATCTAGATAATACAACTTTGAAAACAAAAGTTCCGATTTGGCAGTTTTGATATCCATGAGTTATCTTTTTTTTTTTTTTTTTGTCATTTTAGAATCATAAAGGTCACAAGAAAGTGGTCTGCAAATTTGATAAGACTCACCTGGTACCAAAACCTGAGCTCCAACATCACCTGTCAGTGTGTACCAGCAGATATTTGCTGGACAGAGAAATGCAGTGTAAGTACTGCAGCTTTGTCTGGAGGTTATTGTGAAGTGTTTGGTGCTGTTTTAATTGATATTGTTTATACCGAATGTGGGGAAACTGTCAGATAGAGCAGAGCTCTGATGTAGAGATCAGATGTGGAGAGGTGAGTTTCTCATAGCAAGCAATTGATATACTGAATGTGAGGAAACTGCTAGATAGAGCAGAGCTCTGATGTAGAGATCAGATGTGGAGAGGTGAGTTCCTCATAGCAAGCAATTGATATACTGAATGTGGGGAAACTGCTAGATAGAGCAGAACACTGATGTAGAGATCAGATGTGGAGAGGTGAGTTTCTCATAGCAAGCAATTGATATACTGAATGTGGGGAAACTGCTAGATAGAGCAGAACACTGATGTAGAGATCAGATGTTGAGAGATGAGTTTCTTATAGAGGAGTTTCTGTATGGATAGAGGTATCATACATCATGTAACTACACATGGGACATTTAGAAAGAGTCAAGATTGTAGAATGCTTTATGCCCCATGGATGTGTCAAGATTGTAGAATGCTTTATTCCCCATGGCAGTGTCAAGATCATAGAATGCTTTATTCCCCATGGCAGTGTCAAGATTTTAGAATACTTTATGCCCTGTGGGTGTGTCAAGATTGTAGAATAAATCAGAGGAAATATGTCCTTGGTACATGCTTTCAAAGTTTGCCTTTCATTGCAGAAGAGGCACTTTGGATCTTCTGATAGTTTCAATTCTTAGCCTGTAGGTAGGCTATATACAGTTCTAATGTTCTTAGCCTGTAGGTAGGCTATATACAGTTCTAATGTTCTTAGCCTGTAGGTAGGCTGTATACAGTTCTAATGTTCTTAGCCTGTAGGTAGGCTATATACAGTTCTAATGTTCTTAGCCTGTAGGTAGGCTATATACAGTTCTAATGTTCTTAGCCTGTAGGTAGGCTATATACAGTTCTAATGTTCTTAGCCTGTAGGTAGGCTATATACAGTTCTAATGTCCTTAGTCTGTAGGTAGGCTATATACAGTTCTAATGTTCTTAGCTTGTAGGTAGGCTATATACAGTTCTAATGTCCTTAGCTTGTAGGTAGGCTATATACAGTTCTAATGTTCTTAGCTTGTGGGTAGGCTATATACAGTTCTAATGTTCTTAGCCTGTAGGTAGGCTATATACAGTTCTAATGTTCTTAGCCTGTAGGTAGGCTATATACAGTTCTAATGTTCTTAGCCTGTAGGTAGGCTATATACAGTTCTAATGATGAGACCGAATCTCAGGAGTGCCATTTTGCAGATATTGTTCCATGTCAGTGACCTCTGCACTACCTCTTCTCAGGATATCCATTGGCCTTTGTTGAACTGCTTTCTGGACTCACATGTCAACCTCTTGTATTTTCACTTCATTGATGATCATATCCCTTCATTCTTTACTAGAAGTCTTGGATCAGCACTTGATTTCACCATGATCATAGTGCTAGATCATGTGTGTGCCCATTTTCAGTGCTAGATCTTATGTGTGCCCAGTTTCAGTGCTAGATCATGTGTGTGCCCACAGTTTCAGTGCTAGATCATGTGTGTGCCCAGTTTCGTTGCTAGATCATGTGTGTGCCCAGTTTCATTGCTAAATCATGTGTGTGCCCATTGGTGCACTAAATTGTTAATTATGTACCAGCAATGGACTAGAGATAATCTTTCCATCTGGACCAGCACATCAAGATTCTCTTGTACTATCTCATGTTCATAGTAAAAGGCTACTGTGACACACAGTCAGTGGGTTTGGGTTTGACATAGTGGTGGAGCTAGCTGAGATGTCTGTTTCTTAAATTTTATCAGGAGTTAAAACAGGGCACTACTTATCTGATATAGCGTCTTTAGGTTTTTGCCAGATATCTGCAATTGAGAGTCTGTGGTTTATGACTTCAGTGAGATTTAGAATGAACAAAAATCTGTAGTTTATGACTTTAGTGAGATTTAGAATTAACATAGATTTGTTAAGAGTTTGTAGTTTATGGCTTCAGTGAGATTTAGAATTAACATAGATTTGTTAAGAGTTTGTAGTTTATGGCTTCAATGAGATTTAGAATTAACATAGATTTGTTAAGAGTTTGTAGTTTATGGCTTCAATGAGATTTAGAATTAACAAAGATTTGTTAAGAGTTGGCTTTAAGGAAATTTAGAATTAACATATGTTTGTTGAGAGTTTGTTTATGATTTCAAGAACATTTAGAATTAACATAGATTTGTTGAGAATTTTTAGTTTATGGCTTCAAGAAGATTTAGAATTAACATAGGTTTGCTGAGAGTTTGTCGTTTATGACTTCAGTGAGATTTAGAATTAACAAAGATTTGTTGAGAAGAAACATTTTCATAAATGGAACATAACAATGAGTTTTTTTTTTGTTCTACCAGTGAAAGCATCCAGGGGGGTGGAGAATGTGCTTACTGGTGATGTGAAGGGTCCAGAGATTGTCACAAAGTATGTGGAAGATGATGATGATGAGACATGGGAGTCAGGTATTTCTGTTTATGTCAGAAGTATGTGTAGTGAGGAGTACATAGTGGTGTTGTAGTAAGTGGAGGTGTGTAGTGAGTATATAGTGGTGTTGTAGTAAGTGGAGGTGTGTAGTGAGGAGTACACAGTGGTGTTGTAGTAAGTGGAGGTGTGTAGTGAGTATATAGTGGTGTTGTAGTAAGTGGAGGTGTGTAGTGAGGAGTACATAAAACTGATATTAGTGGGATTGTAGTAACTGGAGATGTGTGGTGATGTCTTATTTAAAATATTAAAAAAGTAACAGTAAAAACAGGAACAAACCAGTATTTTGGCAGAATGCCTTCATCATGAGTAATGGAAGAGGAAAACTTTTGTTGATATTTCTCTTCATTTTTCCTTTCCTTTTTTCTTCAGTCTTGGCCATCTATCCATCTGCCTCTACCCATTCTGTTACGTCTGGTTTCATGAAGTTGAGTAGTGGACCAGCTACACTGTGTCTGCTGTGTTTAACAGGATAGAGATAACAAACAATGATGACATATGATGGTGATTTAGCTATAACAAACAATGATGACATATGATGGTGATTTAGCTCTGTCATGATCTATCCATCATTACTTTTCCTTGGTTGGTAACTGACAGAGCACATGCAGCCTACCACTTTACTGAGGAAGGTGCATGCTGCAGATTTTCAACACTTGGGAACATCTAAGAAGAATGAAATCGAGTTAAAATACATTTAAAAAACAACCAATATTTCAGCCAAAAACTTTGCTAGAATGCCATAAGAATAATGTATAATTTAGTGTGACTTTTTTTTTTTTTTTTTAGCCTGAGAGAACTTTGAGGTCAGTTCTTCAAAAGTATCCACAGAGATCAACAGTGACCTGTGATTTGCTTTTTTTTTTTTTTTTTCTTTCAGTCCCTAATTCTGAAGCCCCAGTAGCGCTGTTCAACAGGAAGCAAAGGCAAGTATTTACTCAGTAACAGGTTTCTAGGTTCCACAAGAGATGCTGATTTTTTGTTATGGTCTGTTAGAAAATGTAGCTTCTAGGTCTTGTCATGCAAGCGATAATTTTTAAAAAATTTCTGTTGACCAAATCCGTCTGTAACCCTAGCCTGGGCAACAAAGCCCTCCCCTCCCCACTCTCATTCTGTGTCTTAGTGAAGGCTACAGTGAAAAAAAAAAAAAAAAATCAGCAGACATAGCACCTTACAATTTTATATAGTTAATTCATAGAGAGATCAACACATTACACACCCCATCCCATCCCATTTGGCAGATATTTTCCATCTTAGAGACTTATCTGTAAACACAATTCTTGTACAGACTACAGAACTAGTGGTGAATGGAGAGGAATACAGACAGAATATAATTATCCCCAAGGTGGTACTGAGGACTTGTCCAAAGCTTAGATGAGACAAGATTGTACCTTGGATGGAGAGGAGTGCCCAGTACTGTAGATGTGACAGTATGCTGTAAATGGGACAGAGACATGGAGATATTGCCAAGACTATACATGGGACATTTAGAAAGAGTCAAGATTGTAGAATGCTTTACTCCTCATAGCAGTGTCAAGACTGTGGAATGCTTTATTCCCCATGGCAGTGTCAAGATTGTAGAATGCTTTATCTCCCTTGGGTGTGTCAAGATTGTAGAATGCTTTATCTCCCTTGGGTGTGTCAAGACTGTAGAATGCTTTATCTCCCTTGGGTGTGTCAAGACTGTAGAATGCTTTATCTCCCTTGGGTGTGTCAAGACTAGAATGCTTTATCTCCCTTTGGTGTGTCAAGACTGTAGAATGCTTTATCTCCCTTGGGTGTGTCAAGACTGTAGAATGCTTTAACACCCTTGGGTGTGTCAAGACTGTAGAATGCTTTATCTCCCTTGGGTGTGTCAAGACTGTAGAATACTTTATCTCCCTTGGGTATGTCAAAGATTGTTAACAACTAATTTTTCTTGTTTATGTTTCTAGGGACTTTGATGAAGAAAATGAAAGTTCCAGTCCCAGATTGCCACCAGGTGCAAATTATCAGACCAGACCAAAGGGAAGAGTTCCACAAATGTCAGGAGATGCTTTTAGAGAATCTCCAGTAACCTTGTCCAAGGCTGCACAGATTTCTGAGACATCAAGAATCTCTGGTCAGCCCAGCACACACAATCAAGTGTACAAGTTTTCACTCTTTCAGGCTACAAATGCTGGCTGGGGCCGTGGTAGAGGAGCAGGTCACTAGCAACATGAGTGAGTATCACAGTGAAATGTCAGATCTTGGAGATATAGTTTTGGGGGGAGAAGTCACCAGCAGAGTATGATCATGATCTTGGAGATATAGTTTGGCGGAAGAGGTCAACCTTTATGGATACAGTTTTAGATGAGCAGATATGCCTTGTAGATTTAAGGAAACAAATCACCAGTAGAGTAGATAAAGTCACAAAGTTTTAGGGGATATAGTTTTAAAGGAACATGTCACCAGTAGGGTAGGTAAAGTCACAAAGTTTCAAAGTTTTAGGGGGTATAGTTTTGAAGGAACAAGTCACCAGTAGGGTAGATAAAGTCACGAAGTTTCAAAGTTTTGGGGGGGGGGGGTATAGTTTTAAAGGAACAAGTCACCAGTAGGGTAGGTAAAGTCATGAAATTTCAAAGTTTTCAGGGTAAAGAGGAATAAGTCTGTAAACTGTGTTTATGGGCTGAGGTGTCATTTAGTGAAAGTGACTTTTACCAATGAAAAACAATATTATCTTCAGGTGGCTATAAGAAAATTAAAAGTAATATTATCTTCAGGTGCCCATGGGAAAGTTAAAACAATATTGTCTTCAGGCTCCCACAAGAAAGTTAAAAACATTATCATCAGGTGACAATAAGAAATTTGAAAACAATATTATCTTCAGGTTCCCATAAGAAAGTTAAAAACAATATTGTCTTCAAGCTCCTGTAGGAAAGTTAAAAACAATATTATCTTCAGATTCTCGTAAGTTGAAAACAATATTTTCAGGTTCCCTTAAGAAAGTTAAAAACAATATTATCATCAGGTGCCCATAAGAAAGTTGAAAACAGTATTGTCTTCAGGTGCCCATAAGAAAGTTAAGAACAAGTAAGTGGAGAAATTGCTTGAAAAAAAAAAAAAAGAAGAGGAAGTGTTTAGTTAGGTTTTTTTTTGTACTTGTGTGTGTGTGTGTGTGTGTGTGTGTATGCGTGCACACACATTTTATCTTTTCTTTATCATCACTTTTTTTGTTTTTCTTTGTCATCAGTTTAATTTTTCTTTACTTGCAGCTCTGTAATGTTGGCGTAGTCAGGTCTGTAGCACAGCCTTCTTAACACTTCATGGCTCATCTGGCCCAGGTTTTGATAGTTTCCACAAGCACAAGGTTGTGTGGTACAGTTATATTAATGCTATGGATGCAGGATGCAGTGTTCCTGGAGATTGTGTTCTCATCTCTGTGATGATGCCTGTGAATTATAGCTTTGTAAATATTGTTTCACGTGGAATTATTATTTTTTATTCTGCACGTTTTTTGTGTGCTAAAGAAAAAAATAAATAATTAATTCCTGTTACAAATGCTTGTGTCATGCCGACATTCAAACGTTCATGTTTCTGCTTTTGAAGTAAAATAAATATAACAACTTATTTGGACATATTGCCCCACCATAGGATGTCAAAGTCTCTCTCTCTCTCTGAACCTTAAGTGCCCAGGGCACATGGGGCTTCCGCAAGGGTTTTCCACAAATGCCTGTCTTTCGCCTTTTTTTCTGCTCTTGCCCAGGTGAGCCCTCTATTGCTCAACATCCTTTCTGTTGTTCTTCTGAATGTCTCTTTTGGTCTACCCTTACTTCTGCTCCCCTGTGGTGTCCATCTTAGTGCTATTTTTGGTAGTGAGTTGTCAGTCATTCGGAGCACATGTCCCAACCATCGCCAGCGTCTTTCCTCAATAATTGTTGTCAGTGGTTTCATCTGCATTTCTGCCAATAAGATGTTATTTCTTATGGTGTTTGGCCAAAATATTTTTTTAATTCTACGTAAACATTTAGTCTGGAAAGAATTCAACTTGTTTTCTAAGGTTTTGGTGATTTTCCAGCATTCACTTCCATAGAGTAGTACACTTAGAACATTACTCTTAAATATCCTGATTTTCATATTTATGCTTAGTTTATTTGATTTCCATATATTCTGTAGCATTGCAAAAGCCTGGTTTGCTTTAGTAAGTCTGCTGTTGATGTCCTCTGTGCTGTCTCCATTTTCTACTACTCTGCTGCCAAGGTATACAAATTCGTTGACCTCCTCCACTAACTTGTTATCTACTCTGAGTACATTTCTGTTGTTCACATTTTGCTTCATTAACTTTGTCTTTCCTACATTGATCTTTAGTCCTATGTTGTTTGCATTCTGGGTTAACTTGTTTATTTTATCTTGCATATCTTTGTGAATGTTGGTCACTTGATGAGAAGAAATGATCAGAGAATCCCAAAACAAGCTATCAAGTGGAACACAACAGGCCGAAGAAAAAGGGGCAGACCGCGTGAAACTCTGAAGAGGACATTATTAAGAGAGGCCAAGTTAACAGGCATAAAATCCTTTGTTGAGGTTGAAAGACTCGCCGAAGACAGGAAAAATTGGCGAACTACTTTGCGAGCCCTATGTGACGTCTAACGGCACGGGAAGGATATAAGATATAAGATAAGATATCTTTGTGACTGCTTGATAATAGACAAATGTCGTCCGCAAAGTCAAGGTCCTCCAGCACTGTGTTAAGGGTCCATTGTAATCCTCTGCGTTTGTCTGATGTTGCCTCCTTCATTAACCAGTCTACTGCCAAGATAAATAATGTTGGTGATAGTACACATCCCTGTTTCACTCCTGTTTGTACCCTAAAGCTGCTGGAGGTATGTTCTCCACAGATAACTTTGCACTGAAAACCCTCGTATAGGGCTTTGATTACATTAACTATTTTATGGGGGAGGCCATGCCATCTTAGGATTTTCCACAGTGCATCTCTGTTGACACTGTCAAAGGCTTTCTCAAAATCTATGAATAATGCATATGTTGTGCTATGCCATTCATTTGCCTGTTCTAATATTTGTCTAAGTACAAATATATGGTCTATGCATGATCTTCCTTTCCTAAATCCTGCCTGCTCTTTCCGAAGTTTTTCCTCAAGTGTTGGTACAGTTCTGTTGATGATTATTCTGCAAAATACTTTACTAGTGAGTGGCAGTAGGGTAATGCCTCTCCAGTTCCCGCAATCTCTGAGGTCACCCTTCTTTGGTAGTTTTACTATAAGACCAGTTTTCCACTCCTCTGGGGCTTTTTCTAAATCCCAAATTTGTTGTAATATCTGGCAAAGTTGTTTTGGTGTTTCTGTTTCTTCTGCTTTCAACATCTCAGCAGTCACTTCATCTTCACCTGGTGCCCTGTCTGATTTTAGCATCTTTATCGCCTCTTTTACTTCATTTATTGTTATTGGTCCTGTATTGATGTTTAGTTCCGCTTTTGCTTCAGGTATATCTATTGCTTGTGCTGCTTGTGTTCTGTTTAGTAGGGTGTTAAAGTGTTCCCTCCATCTTTCAATTTTTTCTCTTTCTCCACTGACCAGTTGTCCATTTTGTGTTCTTACTACACTTTCACATCTTGTATTGAAGTTACCTGTCATCTGCTTTGTGATTTTATATATGGTTTTCATGTTATTTGTATATGCTGCTTTCTCTGCTGTCTCTGCTAAGTTGTCATAATACTGACGTTTATCTTGACGGCATGATTCCTTCACTTCTTTGTCTTTTTGTGCATAATTACTTAAAACTCGTTCTTTAAGCCGTTGTGATTTGGTGTTCAGTAATTTTTTCTTGATTTCTTTTCTTTGCTCTATCTTTTCCCATGTGGTCTCACTTATCCATTCCTCTTTTCTCCTTTTCCGATATCCCAGCACCTCTTTTGCTGTTTCCTGTAGTGTTTTATTGAACTCTAATATGGACATTTCTGCTTCGTCTTGTAGGACACTGAAGCGGTTCTTAAGTATTATTGAGAATTCATTTCTTGTTTGCTGGTCTATCAGTTTTCTTGTATCAAAATGTATCTTTCTGTGTTCTCCGATTCTGGCTTTCCTTAATTTTAGTTTTATTTTTGCTACCAGAAGGTTGTGATCACTTCCTATATCTGCTCCTTTCCTTGCTCGCACATCTTGTAGTGACCGTTTCCACTTGTTGTTTATTAGTATGTGATCGATTTGGTTTTCTGTGGTTTTATCTGGTGACCTCCAAGTCACCTTATGGATGTTTTTGTGTTGGAAAATTGTCCCTCCGATGGTCATCATGTTTTCTTCACAGAAACTGCACAGTCTTTCTCCATTTTCATTTATTTCTCCGATTCCTTCTCTTCCCATGATTCTTCTTCTATCTTCATTTCCTTCACCTACTTTTGCATTGAAGTCACCCAAGATGAGTAGCATATCATGCTTGGGTATTGTTTCTACTGTGGCTTGGAGGCTGTTGTAAAAATCTTCTTTTAATTCCTCTTCAGCTGCTTCTGTTGGTGCATAACAAACTATAATAGACAGCTTCGTGAATCTTGAGTTGAACCGTGCATATAATAATCTCTCATTTATTGGGGTCCATTTCAGCAATGCTCTTGATGCTTCTTTTGTTATAATCAATGCTACTCCTCCTTCATGAAGATCTTCTTTACCTGACCATATTATTGTATCTTCTGTGTGCTGTGTTGTTAATTTCCTTCTGCCTTGTCCTGTCCATCTTGCTTCTTGTATTCCTAGTATGTCTAGTTTGTATCTGTGCATTTCCTTGATGGTTTGTGCTAGTTTTCCAGTCTGGTTTAGTGTTCTTACATTCCAGCTGCCTATATGCATCTTTTGTTTAGGTTCCAGGAGGTCTGCAGTCGGGCTGGGGACTTCCAGTGGCTGGCTTTCATCCACAACCTTCATGGGCTCAGTTTCCTGATACGCATTTCTCCTTCCACCTGCATTTGCTTTTTCCCTTGCTTCTGTTTCTGTAGCAGTCTGATAGTTTTTTACCAGATAGGGTTGCTGGCCCTATGCTGAACCCTCCTTAGTTGCCTTTTACGATCATGCATGGTAGGGTACAGTGGTCCTATTCTTTGCAGATCCCGGGTACCACACGGGTAGATGTCAAAGTATTGTTACGATAATCCTGTTCTGTGATATCAAAGTATTTCACAATAATCCTGTTCTGTGATGTCAGAGTATTGCTAGGATAATTCTGTTCTGTGATGTCAAAGTATTGCTAGGATAATTCTGTTGTGCTGTCAAAGTATTGCTAGGATAATTGTTCTGTGATATCAAAGTATTGTTAGGGTAATCATATTCGACTCTGATGACAGAGTATTGCTAGGATAATTCTGTTTTACTGTGATGTCTAAGTATTGCTAGGATAATTCTGTTCTGCTCTGTGATGTCAAAGTATTGCTAGGATAATTCTGTTCTGTAATGTCAAAGTATTGTTAGGATAATCCTGTTCTACTCTGTGATGTCAGAGTATTTCTAGGATAATTCTGTTCTACTCTGTGATGGCAAAGTATTGCTAGGATAATTCTGTGTGGTGGCAAAGTATTGCTAGGATAATTCTATTCTACTCTATGCTGTCAGTATTGCTATGATAATTATATGTGATGTCAAAGTATTGCTAGGATAATTCTGTTCTACTATGTGATGTCAAAGTATTGCTAGGATAATTCTGTGTGATGTCAAAGTATTGCTAGGATAATTCCACTCTACTCTGTGATGTCAAAGTATTGCTAGGATAATTCTGTGTGATGTCAAAGTATTGCTAGGATAATTCTGTTCTACTCTGTGATGTCAAAGTATTGCTAGGATAATTCTGTGTGATGTCAAAGTATTGCTAGGATAATTCTGTGTGGTGTCAAAGTATTGCTAGGATAATTCTGTGTGATGTCAATGTATTGCTAGGATAATTCTGTGTGATGTCAAAGTGTTGCCGAGATCTGTCTGAACCAGGGTTTCACCAGAAATCCCTCCCAGGCACTTCTTGTAGAACCTCATAGCTTAGCTCACAGGCACTTCTTGTAGAACCTCATAGCTTAGCTCACAGGCACTTCTTGTAGAACCTCATAGCTTAGCTCACAGGCACTTCTTGTAGAACCTCATAGCTTAGCTACATGCTTTTGTTTTTGTACAAGTTGGTTAAAAAGTCATAAGGGAAAAAAAAAACCTCCTCTTGCATATGCCGTATACCACAAGCCATACCCGATTAACATTTTGTATCTTATATCCTTCCTGTGCCATTAAATGTCACATTTGGCTCACATGGTAGTTCATCAAGTTTTCCTGTTTTCTGTGAGCTTTTCAACCTCATCAAGGGATTTTGTGCCTACTAATTTGGCATAACATTTTGTATACAACCCATTTATTGTATTTGTTAGGATAATTTATATTTGTGTAGAATTGTATTTGTATACTATGTAGTTATTATTTGCAGTTGTCTCTACTAAACATTATTTTCTTCATGTTATGGTGTAGTGGGAGGAGTGCTAAAGTTGGAGTTACCCAGCCAAAAGTGCATTGTAAAAATCATGGTACCACGCATCATCGCCAGTGTGGCTACGAAGAAGAAGAATAATAAGACAGTGATTATGTAAATGTCTCTCTGACACTCTAAGAGGTGCCCAAGGCACATGGGACTTCTACAAGGTTTTCAACAAATGCCTGTCCTTCACCTTTTTTTTCCCCGCTCTTGGCCAGGTGAGCCTTCTGCTCAACATCCTGTCTGTGGTTATGTAACATGGAGCAGTGATAAACATTTTAATACCTGGGTTCTGTTTAGATAAAAAAAATATTCTGTGGGCTCAAGGATGTTGAGAAAGCTTGCCTAAACTGTTATGTTTGTGCTGTCTTCTTGGGTTGAGTTATATTCTCTCTTTTATTTCTCCTTATTGTGTTTTGTGCTGTTTCAGATGAAGTTATGCAGACATCCAGGCCACTTTAGATTGTCTTATTCTAGAACGTTTCAATAAACTATGGTCACCATGTCTGTATAAGCATATGCTTGAACTTAAAGAACAGTCATGTTCTGCAGCTGGCGTATGCAATATGAACTTAAGTTAGCTCAGCGATTGTTTTGAGAGATAACTCTTATATGACAATGATTAAATCGTATTTATTTGCGTTATCTCCCTTATCCCACCACATCTCTCATCGATGTATACCTTCATGCCGTTAAACATCACATAGGGCTTATTCTCTTTATTGTGTTTTGTGCTGTTTCAGAGGAAGTTATACAGGCATCTAGGCCACTTTAGATTGTCTTATTCTAGGTCTTCTGGTTTGATGTGATATCTTCTCTCTCCACAATATCATGGTAGGCTGACTTCTTATTTGATGTGATATCTTTTCTCTTCACAAGGTCATGGTAGGCTGACTTCTGATTTGATGTGATATCTTTTCTCTTCACAAGGTCATGGTAGGCTGACTTCTGATTTGATGTGATATCTTTTCTCTTCACAAGGTCATGGTAGACTGACTTCATCTCTTCACAAGGTCATGGTAGACTGACTTCATCTCTTCACAAGATCATGGTAGACTGACTTCATCTCTTCACAAGATCATGGTAGACTGACTTCATCTCTTCACAAGATCATGGTAGACTGACTTCATCTCTTCACAAGGTCATGGTAGACTGACTTCATCTCTTCACAAGATCATGGTAGACTGACTTCATCTCTTCACAAGATCATGGTAGACTGACTTCATCTCTTCACAAGATCATGGTAGACTGACTTCATCTCTTCACAAGATCACTAGTCTTAGTTTTTCAGATCCTGACTTCTCCTCGTTCTTCATTTCTCTCATATTTATAAACCTTTTTTTGTGACCCCAAACTGCTTGGCCTGAGATTTGAACCTACAACATTCTAGTTGGATTTTTGTTGGATATTTGATGAGACTTAGAGAATCTGATAATATTGGAACAGGAGGGCAACATGAGAAGATAGTGGACAGTCTGAAAGCTCACCAAGGGAATGCTTAAAACTTAGAAGTCTGTGAAAGAAACATAACCATTCAACTGCTAGTGATGATGATGGTGATGATTATGTAATGTCTTTCAAATGCAAGCAAATCTGTGACCAGCAGTTCCGAATCATTGGATAATTTAATTTCTTATAGCAAGAAATGAGCAGTTCTCAAACTTGTAGAATAGTTTAAAACAGAATTATTTTTATCCAACTCCATGTTATCTTGACAAGCCACTAGAAAGCTGATAATGGAGAAGCCACTTATCACAGAATTATCATCAATACTTTTGCCTAAGGCCAACATCAGTCATTATTTTACCATCATTTTGTTAAGCTTCTCAGATAATACTCTCATAAAAATGAAATGGAACCTTCAGTGTATGAACAGCAGATGCTTTCATGTCTGTGTACTGCGTGTATGTACTCTAGCACAACTGCTGACATAAAGCGTGGGTCACACATCCAGTGAAAAGAAGTAGACGAAAGAACTGTGGCCCCAGCATATTCTGCCAGTTTCAAACCCAAGCCGTCGTTCGTTGCAACTGATTCAGAGAAGATATAGAGGCACGGCATCATTTCTCATTAGAAACAGGTGATGGTCCTTGAGGAGCTAAAAACCAAGCAGCGTGCAATACTTCTTTATCAGACTCCACTGCCAAGGGAACTATGGTGAACCTTGCCCTGTTAACCAGGCTCGGCTTGTTACTGGAGATGCCAACGGAAAGGTAGGAGAAATTCTTCATCAGCTATAGTTCGTCACACCAGACGCTAGCATGTCGGCTACGAGTCGCCAACTCCCATCCTGGACAGTGCCTTCTCTACAGGAGTTAAGAATAACCAGGTCTTGAAACCAGAAAAGAGCAGAGCCCCACAGGATCTAAATCTCAGGTAGAAACTATGGTTTGTTGCCAGGTCCTGGAGCAAATGATTTCATTCTTATGGTCAGACCTGCAGACTTAGCATGAATACTCATCTTGAATACTAAAGAATGAAACAAAAAACTGCTCAAAGCAAAACCTTTTCATTAAAAAAAAAAAAAAAACCTTGATCAAACATATCTTTTCAAATATTTTACTGGTATAAAACCTGACACACACAAAATTCACACGTAAATTTGTAAACCTTGTGAGCTCAGATGCTCCAAGAGAAAATCCTTGGGGTTAGACATTCACCTCGGGTGTTGGAGGTTGCAGGCATGAATACCATCTGAAGTGACAGATTTTTTTTTTTTCTTGTGAATCATCCAGCAATAACTTCCCCTAGTCTCTATGCAGGGAGACAGAACATCCACGTGCATTGTCCTGCACATCAAAGATCTCTCGGAAGTTGGAAATCACAACAGGCCAGACGGCCATTGCCCAGGAAAATTTCTACCCTTCTTTCCTGGACCCTGGCCAATTTACTTGTTATTTACTTCTAGCATGTGCTCTCCCGTTATTTCTCATCTCTTGTTTTATAAAACATCACATTGTAAACCATGCTGCCCCCACCACTTTCACTAGCAAACCTCTCGTCACAACTTGACCGCAGCGACTGTGTTTTCGTATATCATTTCTGTGCTTTTTTTTGCTAGATATAAAGTAGCAATAATGTAGTTTTTTATATTTCAGTTCGCAGTCATTTTTTTATGCCCCAAAGTAAATTTAACTTCTTGAGAAACTTTCATGTAAAAAAAAAAAAAAACACCAAAAGTAAAAGTTGAATAAAGTCATAAGTATGAAGATTATCAAGCTAAAGGTCTTGGCATCATCAACACAAACCAGCATCAGATTGTTCTGCTCTGGTGTGATTCATGATGACCGGGTAGTGTACAAATCTTTATCTTCTGGATTTGATTGATCAATATCAGCTTCCAGCACCAGACCGCTCTGGTTGAAGATTTCTGCTAAGGGACCATCAGACAAATGACTTGAAGAAGACTCCTACAATACAAATATATTAGAGGAAAACTGCTATTATTTATGGCATACAAGTAAAACATTGCGTGTGTCCAATATCTCAAAACTTTGATACATTAATATTCATGTGCATTTATATTTGTCTCCTCCACATGTGTGTGGGGTGGAGTGGATGAGGAGAAGACAATCTTTCCTGGGGACACTGCATAAGATAAATTTTTACAAGCAGCTGTCACTTGGAGCCAATGTCTAAATAAAGGTATGGTAAATGCAGCCCTATTAAGTCAGAGATACCTGGAGGATATTCTGTTTGTGCCATTTTTTCCTTCACCTGTTGGCAAACTGGGAGGATGTGGCAGGCATCACAGTTCCAGAAGCCAGGTACCTATTTCTACAGCCTGGGTGACTAGGACTCCTCTGGTTGGATTCAAACCACCAATCTTTGCCATGTGAGGCTAGTGCAGGAACCAGTATCCTGGACTGTAATTTGTGCCTAACATAATGAAAGCCTAGAAACTGAACACATCTAACCAGGCTGCTGAAACATGCCAGATAACCAGTGCTGATTCAGGGAGAAAGTTGAAGCTGCTGACAATCTTACAGATGGCGCCAACAATCATCCTTGTATCAGTGAAAGAACGCTGACTGACTTTGCTGAACAAAAGCAGCAGTTAAACTTTTCAACCCAGTTCATTTCAGCTCTAACATTCTGGTGCCAAATTTCTTGAGCACAAGGAAAGTTCAAATGAGATTACCCTTCAATATAAACTTGTGTGTTAGATCAGTGATGTTTATTCTGATGAGAGTATGAAAATGTATAACAACGACAAATCTGGGTGTCATTCCCCCTCCCCAGTGCACACTGTTTTCTCATCCTATCCAATTCTTTTTTTTTTTAAGAGAAGACCTGCTGTATACACAAATTTATTTATAGTTTTATTCAGCGCTTTCACAACATCAAATGTATAAGGGATAACTCAGTACATGAACTGATAATAAATCTGAAAATTACTATTTCCTGTACCATAACTTTGTTTCTGAAGTGAACCACAAAAACTATGACACAGGACAGGAACATCAAAACTGGTTTATCCAAGAAATCTTCCATGAAAATATTTTTAAAAAATGTTAATGAAGGTGCAAGTCTGCTGGCACGGCCAGATTTCTGCAAGAAAATCTGCCATCTCACCAGAAAGCATTTTCTCAGACCTTGTGCCACAGAGGATTATAAAATTAGACAGCTGAAAAAACTACACCGAAGATACATAGGAAGTCTAACATATTTTTACATATCACGCCTTAGTTTTAGATTTTAAAAAAAGTAAATTTGTTTTATATACAAAATATTAAAAAGTCAGCCAACAGCACTGTAAACAGAATCATGTCTGGTGATATGTTGCAAAGTAACTGGAGAAGCAGATGCGCTGAATATGTGGAATCTAAATCTCACATAATATGAGTATATCATGTACATGTGCTAAACATGAGGAAATTATCCTCAGACACATGGCCCTTCTAAAGATGTCTAACAGTGAAAGTGCCAAAGCAGAAGCAATAATACACACAATCTTGCCTTGTATGCACAGCACTCCATCTTCTTGTCTTACACAAGATCTTGTCTTCTATATATGTGACCATCTAGTTTGTGCTAATTTGCCTTACACACAGTCTTGTCTTGTATGTCTGACCATCTAGTTTGTGCTAATTTAGCTTACACACATCCTTGTCTTGTATATCTGACCATCTAGTTTGTGCTAATTTGCCTTACACACAGCCTTGTCTTGTATATCTGACCATCTAGTTTGTGCTAATTTGCCTTACACACAGCCTTGTCTTGTATATCTGACCATCTAGTTTGTGCTAATTTGCCTTACACACAGTCTTGTCTTGTATGTCTGACCATCTAGTTTGTGCTAATTTAGCTTACACACAGCCTTGTCTTGTATATCTAACCACCTAGTTTGTGCTAATTTGCCTTACACACAGTCTTGTCTTGTATATCTGACCATCTAGTTTGTGCTAATTTGCCTTACACACAGCCTTGTCTTGTATATCTGACCATCTAGTTTGTGCTAATTTGCCTTACACACAGTCTTGTCTTGTATGTCTGACCATCTAGTTTGTGCTAATTTGCCTTACACACAGTCTTGTCTTGTATATCTGACCATCTAGTTTGTGCTAATTTGCCTTACACACAGTCTTGTCTTGTATGTCTGACCATCTAGTTTGTGCTAATTTAGCTTACACACAGCCTTGTCTTGTATATCTAACCACCTAGTTTGTGCTAATTTGCCTTACACACAGTCTTGTCTTGTATATCTGACCATCTAGTTTGTGCTAATTTGCCTTACACACAGCCTTGTCTTGTATATCTGACCATCTAGTTTGTGCTAATTTGCCTTACACACAGTCTTGTCTTGTATGTCTGACCATCTAGTTTGTGCTAATTTAGCTTACACACAGCCTTGTCTTGTATATCTAACCACCTAGTTTGTGCTAATTTGCCTTACACACAGTCTTGTCTTGTATATCTGACCATCTAGTTTGTGCTAATTTGCCTTACACACAGCCTTGTCTTGTATATCTGACCATCTAGTTTGTGCTAATTTGCCTTACACACAGTCTTGTCTTGTATGTCTGACCATCTAGTTTGTGCTAATTTGCCTTACACACAGTCTTGTCTTGTATATCTGACCATCTAGTTTGTGCTAATTTGCCTTACACACAGTCTTGTCTTGTATGTCTGACCATCTAGTTTGTGCTAATTTAGCTTACACACAGCCTTGTCTTGTATATCTAACCACCTAGTTTGTGCTAATTTGCCTTACACACAGTCTTGTCTTGTATATCTGACCATCTAGTTTGTGCTAATTTGCCTTACACACAGCCTTGTCTTGTATATCTGACCATCTAGTTTGTGCTAATTTGCCTTACACACAGTTTGTCTTGTATGTCTGACCATCTAGTTTGTGCTAATTTGCCTTACACACAGTTTGTCTTGTATGTCTGACCATCTAGTTTGTGCTAATTTAGCTTACACACAGCCTTGTCTTGTATATCTGACCATCTAGTTTGTGCTAATTTGCCTTACACACAGCTTGTCTTGTATATCTGACCATCTAGTTTGTGCTAATTTGCCTTCGTCTTCACAATTTTATCTAAACATAATATCCTTTATCTCTGAAAATGTGTATCACAAGAACTCCCTACACACCATTTCTTTATCTCCTCTTACTGCCAACTTACTGTTTTTAAATTATACATTTAGACTAACTGCCAACCAGTGTACCATGGCACAATTATGAGCCACAAAGGGTCTGCAGATGTGCTATGGAAGTTTGAGAGAAAGTGGTTTTACTCAATTTCAAACAACAATTCTTTCATTAAAAAGTGATGTTATGGCTTAGAAATTTTTGTCATCTTCTTCACCATGGCATATATTGATAAAGGTTGCCTTAAAACAAAAATATTTCCCACTTTTTTTCAGTGATAGTCCATGTGACTGTAACGGTCACGGTAATCCTATCATGCTTCAGAACACCGGTTCTCAGACCCTTTTGCTGCATGGCCCACTTTTAAAAGTCAAACATTTTTGCGGCCCACTTTTAAAAGTCAAACATTTTTTAGGCCCACTAATAAAGTGCTTTATATTTGCAAGGTATAAATCTAATTTTATAAAGTAATATGTAATATTTTCTTTACACTGCTACACAAAAGTTCTTTTCATTTACCTTAAAGATGGCACTGTTTCCGGTTGGAATTTGTGACAACCACACTCAAAGATCATCCTCCACGTTCATTCTTGAATGACATTTGATTTTCATGGCAGTCAATGCAGAAAATGAAACTTGGCAAAAATAAGTTGCTGAAAAAGGTAGAAGAACTTTCATCGCCAGGGCTGACAAAAACAGATATTCCATCAAAACAGTGCACCAAAAGGAAGAGATATCTAAAGCAGGGTTGTTAAATTTGATTTGTAATGTGCGATCGCTAGACAGTTCCGCTAATTCTTCTTGTGCACGACCGGTTAATTCAGAGAACACACACTGAAAAGGATTACGAATCCAATCGTACACTTTAATATCTTTGGGCATGAAGTATTTGTCAAAATATTCAGCAAGAAGTGTCAGATGCCCTTTTATTACACCAGTGACCCCTTCCAGAATCTCGCCATTAACTTCATTGCTCTCTATAAATTCACAGAAAAAGTGAAACATGTCTTGTGATTTGTTCTCGAGTCGCGTGCGCCAAAGTCATAGTTTCTTCTTAAAGGCTGCAACTTTGTCGTATGTCTTGAGTATACTGGCATCTTTACCCTGCAGTGATATGTTCAAACTGTTCAAAAGGCTAAAAATGTCAGCAAGGTACGCTAGCATGGCAAGCCACTTGATATCAGCGACCTTACCTGCTAGGTCAAGATTGTGTTCTGTCAAAAACTGCAACAATTCTAAACGAAGCTCAAACACTCTTTCAAGAACTTTTTCTCTGGACTGCCAATGCATAGCTGAGTGCAATAGGAGATGCTTGTGTTCTGCATCTGACTCAATACAAAGTTGAGCAAATAATCGACTGTTCACTGTTCTAGTTTTTACGAAGTCTTCGAGTACAGATCCCCGAGTTTCATTCAACTTCTTTGAAGCGAGTGCCTAACGATGCAATGGGTGCCTAAAATCTTGGGAGACATTAGCTTTATGCAAGTTACAACACCACTGTTGCAGCCAGTCATTGTGGCAGCACCGTCGGTGCAAACGCCAATGCAATTCATCCAATGCAGTCCAAAAGTTGTAAAAAAAATCATTTAAAACACTAAATATTTCATCGGCCGTTATTCTCACTGGCAGTGACTTGCAAAAAAGAAATTCCTCTTGCATACTATTTTGCCAACAATAGCGAACATAAACAAGCAGCTGTGACTCGCCAGCGATGTCAGTTGACTTATCTAACTGAATAGCAAACTTGGTAGATGGTAATCTTCAGTTAGCTGTGCAACAATGTCCTTGGACATTTCTGATATTCTTCTGCAGACAGTATCGTTTGAGATGGGAATGCTTTTCAGTTTTGTAGTGAACAATATGTCACAAATCTCAATAGCGGCTGGCATGATAAAACCTCCAATCGTGTGTGGTTTCTTTGATTTTGCGATTCTCTGGGCAATCAGGGTATGATGCTTTATGAGCTTTTTCATTGTGAGTGGCTCTTGTTTTTAACACTGTCTTCTGTTTACTATATTCCTCGGCTTTACATTTGAAAAATTCTTTGGTTTTCTTCGGTAGTTCTGGATGTCTTGTAGTTATACGATAACGCAATTCTGTCAGCTTCACTGCCTCATTAGAGAGGATTTGCAAACAAATAACACACTGTGGTAGATTTTGGTCATTTGTTGACGGAATGAAACCGTACTTAATATACTCCACATCATATTTTTTAGTGTATTTAGTTTTCTTACAAGTATCAACATTAACGTAGTCTCATTCACGGTGACCTTCACTGCCACAACTATCAATTTGTTTGCGTGAAGTCGAAGGCTTACGTTTCACAAATCAATCAATTTTAGCACCTAAAGTTTTAAAGTTTAAACAATAAAAAAGGCTATCTGAAAAGTCTCCATGATCACTACGTGGGTAACTGGAATCCATTGATTAATCTAATACGAATTACACACAGCACCAAGAGCGAATAGCGGCTCTCATGCCAACAAAATATGATTTTTAAACTAAAACACAATTGCTGAGAATTATATTTTACTTCTGCTCCCTTGCACTGTTCTCTAAAGTTACATTATAAAACATCACGTTTCAGCAACACGGTCAGAAAGACGCCGGTGTCGCACTTCAAAAGTGATGCCGTCTTTTTATGTACGTCACATTTCTGTTTGATGGTGGAAGAAATGCTGTCTGGACCATCCTTTCTCCAACAGCCACGCTGTGGACATACTAATAAAGCGACCTACAATTCTAAGGCTTGCATTGGTGCAGTCTGCCCCTAGGGCTTATGCATTGCGTGAAAAACGTGGAATAATTTTTTATTGTATCTACTTTTTTTCTCTTTTTTTTTTTCTTTGATACTTCAGCACAGTCAGCAATACTCCCTGTCATGCCCCACCTTTGGGCCGCAGCCAATGGGTTGAGAACCACTGTCTTAGAGGCACATAGGGATATGGTGTTAGTGCCTATATTTTCCTTGACCTAACAGCACACTAGAGGGTGATGTGGTCATTATCACACCTGGCCGGCTTTCCTTCACCAACTCAAGAAGAAGTTGGGTACCCAATTCTACAGCTGGGTGACAGGGGTGCCTCCGCCAGATTCAAACCCCCGACCTTCGCCATGAGAGACCAGTGCACTAACCACTTCACCACTCAGACACCCGTAACCGTCCCGACCAAAATTTGTTAAGTGTTTTCCTACACAGCAATTACAGAAGTATGTACAGTATATCAAGTCCTGGAGACATTATACCTCAATACAAAGTGCCGGGTACCTATTTTACAACTGTGTCGACCATGGTGCCCTTCACATCAACAGGCGATTCACTATCAAATTTCACACTCGTCAAAACGACAAATACACGGACTTAAAACACCACTTTAAAAAAAATATATATGTACCTCAGTAACCCATGGGTCCTCACCTGGGAATAATAAATGTTAACAAAAGTCATTAGCATGGCAAGTTCCTTCATTTCTAGTGTAAGTTTTGTATTATTTGTACAAGCACGAGTCTAGCAAAACAATGATTAAATTACTGGAAAATATTTCTACATTCTGTTTCTATATCCTACTGTGTTTCCAGAAAGTTTTATTCCTCCTGATGATGCTGCAACAATTCTGCCGTATGTTACAGTTGAAACTACTACCTGTTTCTGCTAGTTTATCTACTGGTTAGGATCTTTGAATAAAAGTATCAAATCTTGGCAGCAGACAAGCTGATGAAGATCTTGTTGCACAGATTTTTGAACATGGATATCAAAACATGGTGAAGATCTTGTTGTAAAGATCTATGGCAGAATAGCCATTAGTGTAAGGGTTGTAACCAGGTTAAGTACAAATACCTGCAATACTTTCCCCCCCCCCCCCCCCGTGTCTAGTTTACAGCTCACATGAATTTAGAAAAAAAAACTCATGATAAATGATTTAGAAGTTTTCTGTAACTTAGTTTACTAGAGAAACTTGCTTTTCCACGAGATTTTGTACTGAAATATACAGCAAGCCTAAAACGAGTAGTGGAATTCACACAACTGTTGACAGCATGGGAGAAAGTGTGAATTGCAAGACAGTTGGGTGCTGTAGCAGAGATTAAAAAACTGATTTTGGGGAGCATAAAAGCAAAGACTAGAGATAGTCAGAGCATGGGTTAGGTCAGAGCCAAGTTGATAGTTATGAGTTAGTGTTTTTTGAGTTATTTCAGTTTTTTGGGAAGTTGGAAGTGAGGATGTATTCAAGGTGAATTGTGATTATGTAACTTTTCTCATTTTTTTAACCATGGCTCTGTTCCCACATGGCGAAGTTATTCTCTCGCCCGGGAAGTTTTTTCTGTCACTGTGTTCTATGTTTCCTCCCTTGTGGAAGTGATGTTTATTCATCCTCACAATTTCACCCTTCGCTCTATCCATTAATAAACTTGTCTTGTCTGATGTAAACCTACACCACTGGCTTGTTTGAAACCCTCACTGTCTGACAAGTTTTGTTTATGTTGGGAGACTGCCAAGTTCAGTTAATTTGTATCAAAATCCTTCTGTGGAGTTGTGTGCCTGGGAGTCTTGTTGAATTTTCTTAGTGTGTAACAGAGAAAATTAGGCTGTCTTTTAGCACCAACAACAAGAAGTAATTTCTATAATGAAAAAAAAACTACTCCAGAAGAAGACTAGTCATCCAGCATAATACTGGTTTAGCTGGTGCTGTGCTCAGGCCCAACAAAATACTTCTTCAGATCTCTGAAGACAGGTATCAAATAATGAAGCAGACAATATGGTGAAGATCTTATCATTGTAAACATTTTTCTACGCTGTTCATAAAATCAAGGCAGCAGTTAACATGGTGAAGATCTTGTAAAAACCCTAGAACACCAATATCAAATCATGGCAGCAGACAATATGGTAAAGATACTGCTTTGAAAAAGATCTTAAAGAATTCAAAATTTTTTAAGCTGTTGCCACAGTGACGATCTTGTTTTGACAAAGACCTCAAAATCCTTGAAGCTACCACAACTATTACATTTGACAAAGATATTAAAATCCTTGAAGCCAACGTCACAATGAAGATCTTGTTTTGATAAAGACATTAAAATCCTTGAAGTGATGATAAAAGTGATGATAAAAATTCCATGTACACCACTGCTACCACTACCTTTTCTTACATCCAGACTTCTCACAGGCTCCACCCCTGTGACAAACAATACAGATCCCAACCCTGTACAGACTGCAGCATCACAATTTCTCTACAATAAGCACTGAGAGAAGGTGAGGCAGGTGGAGCTCTGGTTTACTGTATCAGATGAGAATGTCACCTCCAAGATCCATGCTGTGTCCAGCCAGAGATGTCCTGGCCAACTAGCTGGGAAAATAGGTCCTCACCTCCCCCTGGAGCTAGGGAATGTACAGCAGCAACAACTATAACTGACCACATCACATTCCAGGGAAGTGGTTCACAAACCTGCTCATATCATGAACCTCTCAAGCCAATGATAAATCACTGCAGTCCTCTTATATCCCCAGCCACTTTATAATAAATTAAAAATAATCACGTATTTCTAGTAAAAGTAACCCTGTCACGCCTTAGAGGCACACAGGGACATAGTGCCCCTATTTTCCTTGACCTGTCAGCACACTACAGGCCTGGCTGTCTTTCCTCCCCAAACTCCGGAAGAAGTCAGGTACCTATTTCCACAGCTGAGTGACTGGGGCACCTCAGGTTGGATTTGAACCCCCCCCAACTTTCTCCATGAAAGATGTCTAAACACTATGCCACTCAGGTGCCCTTTTAGTAATGTACATAATCTAACTCTGCTCTCTTTCTTCCATGTGACCAGCCACAGGTCCCAGTATAAGGGCCAGTGATCTAGCGCTCAGAAAGGTCAAGGAAAACGTAGGCACTGACACTAGGTTCCCTACATGCTTTAATAGCACGTACAAGACGGTACATATCTTTTTTTTTTTTTTAACTTCTCTTTACTCTTTATCACAATCATCTCACCTTTAAAGTATATTGAGCGCTTTGGCTTTGGCCTCTGCAGCCGTCTGATGTAATCTCTGACTGACTTGTTCAGCTTAATCAACTCCTTTGGGTAACATGCTGCAGCACTGGAACCTGCTGCCAGGCTGCCATACAGTACTTTTTTAATAGTTCCACCTGACAAACAAATATGGTAATGATGACTAGGATAACTTGCTCACTTTTATTACTTAATTGTTGGACCTTGTATATTGGCATTATAAAATGTAACTGCCCTCGCTGTGTTACCTGCCCTGTAGTCTGGGAAATGAAAATGATCACCTTTCCCAAAACTATCCTCACTCTCCATGAGGGATTCACATGCAAGTCCTGCAATGTGATATATGGCACCGTATGCAAAAGATGCAGAATAACTTACATTGGTGAAACTGGCCTCAGATTTGGGGGACCGCAAGCAAAAACATTTGTACGATATCACCAAGCATGCCTCAAAACCAGTTCTGAATCATTTTAATGGCCCCAACCACAGAGACAAATCTGACTTTCTGGTAACAGCCATCAAATACTGTCACACACATGACACAAGCCACCTAGTGCTTGAGAATCTCTACATTCAGGAATATGGGACTCTGGAACCACATGGTTTAAACTTGTTATTCAGCTACACCTAACAGTCTCCAAACTTGTTATTCAGCTACACCTAACATTCTCCAAACTTGTTATTCAGCTACACCTAACATTCTCCTCTTCCGCAAACAATATCCCTCCCCCCTAAGTTCCACTCCCTTCTCACTTGTTACACATAGCTCAGAACCTCTTCACAGCATCACATTACAACCTTTCTATCCAACTATAATCACATATTTCACCTTCTCCCAGCTAGACTACCAGTGTATCACTCTCTCTCCCCTCTACAGTTTCCCCACCCACCACCCTCAGTTACAACCCATTTATCACACATCCCAAGTCTCCATTTAAATACTCTCTACACTCTACCATGCGCATTTTTGACAAACAGCATGAGACAAGCCACAGCTTCTTACAAGTTACAGCTAGGTTTTCTATTCATTTTATTTAATTCTATTTTTTTTTACATAGCATTAGGGTGAATTTATATTTTATTTCCTCTCTCTATTTCTTCATCCTGTATGTTTTTTGTATGATTAAGGCTCACGCCTAAACGTCACAACTGTGTACTCGTTAAGTAATAAAGCTGTTCCTACTTTTGTACCTAGTTTATACATTTTGGTATCACAGCTTTTCTGCAGTGGCTCCGTGTATAGTTACATAATCATACACTAATTATTGTGTGTTACATATATTTAAGGAGGGAGTTCACACATATATATTTAAAGATGGAGGTCACACACATATATTTAAAGGACCAGTTCAGGCACATATATTTAAAGAGAGAGTTCACACATATATATTTAAAGAGAGAGTTCAAATATATGTATTTAAATGGACAGTTCACACATATATATTTAAAGAGAAAGTTCACGCACATATATTTACAGAGAGTTCATCCCTATATATTTAAAGAGATAGTTCACGCACATATATTTAAATAGAGAGTTCACGCACATATATTTAAAGAGAGAGTTCACGCACATATATTTAAAGAGAGAGTTCACGCACATATATTTAAAGAGAGAGTTCACGCACATATATTTAAAGAGATAGTTCACAAAAATAAAGAGAGAGTTCACGCACATATATTTAAAGAGAGAGTTCACACACATATATTTAAAGAGAGAGTTCACACATATATATTTAAAGATGGAGTTCACACACATATATTTAAAGATGGAGTTCACACACATATATTTAAAGACGGAGTTCACACACATATGTTTAAAGAGGGAGTTCACACACATATAACTAAAGAGGGAGTTCATACACATATATTTAAAGAGGGAGTTCCCACATATGTTTAAAGAGGGAGTTCACACACATATATCTAAAGAGGGAGTTCACACACATATATTTAAAGAGAGATTCCATGCTCATATATTTAAAGAGGGAGGGTATAATACATCTATACTACAAGTGTCTACTTCTTAGTTTAGAATTTTTACAGCAAAACTGCTGCTGCTGTATATGTTACAATTGCAACTAAAACATGAAAGTACAGACACAATGAACATATTCGTTAAAAACATAAATTGCATGGAAAGGTTACAGGAACTCACAAAGAGAGAGAAATCACTCATACTTTTAGAATTAAGAGAACAAATCACAAACCTCTAGAACCAAAAACACACCCAGCCAGACCAGCCAAAGTTATGAAGGTAACCTTTGATAGTTCCACTGGGCTGCTCAGTAGGTTCAGTAAAGTTGCTACAAGAAAAAAAAACAAAAACCAAAATGAAACAAATAGACAAAGATTGTTCACAATATAACTGTGAGCACAAAGAGTGCATAAGGTCACCATGTTTGCTCTGAATGCATTTGTTGTTCTTCCAGCAGCTGCATAATGATAAAGATGATAAGATGAGCTTTTGTTGTTCTCTTAGATCTTGAGCTGACACAAGATGAGGAACTGATGCCTATATCATAAGCTGCAATATCATGAACCTCTGCAAGCTCCACCATGATGGAAACACCACATCTTACAGAGAGGCTGGTTTCTTGAAGCTATGAGATTAATTCTAGCATTGCCCCTTGTATTATCTAGCCAAAATGACATTAATTCTAGCACTGCCCCTTGTATTATCCAGCCAAAATGACATTAATTCTAGCACTGCCCCTTGTATTATCCAGCCAAAATGACATTAATTCTAGCACTGCCCCTTGTATTCTCCAGCCAAAATGACATTAATTCTAGCACTGCCCCTTGTATTATCCAGCCAAAATGACATTAATTCTAGCACTGCCCCTTGTATTCTCCGGCCAAAATGACATTAAATCTAGCACTGTCCCTTGTATTCTCCAGCCAAAATGACATTAATTCTAGCACTGCCCCTTGTATTCTCCAGCCAAAATGACATTAATTCTAGCACTGCCCCTTGTATTATCCAGCCAAAATGACATTAATTCTAGCACTGCCCCTTGTATTCTCCAGCCAAAATGACATTAATTCTAGCACTGCCCCTTGTATTCTCTAGCCAAACTTACCAAATATAAGTATCTGACATGTGTGTTAGGGAACAAGGCCAGCAGGCTGAGAACTGGAACTTCATCTCTAATGTTGCAGCTCTACAGTGGTAGGCAATGAGGTGGGTGTACAGCTTAAGTGAGGCTGCAGAATTCCTAAAGCTAAAATCCAACAAATTCCCTCACACTACATTACAAGTTCAGCACTCGGACATGAAAGCCCTAACATTTTGATATTCTAAGGTGCTTAAAGTGCTACAGGAGAGTTTTTTTGGGTTTTTTTTTTGTTTTTTTTTTTTGCTGTGCATGTGCATGCAGACATTCTTGATTATATCTTATCACATCCTCCACAACTCCTGCTTCATAAAAGCTCCCAAACATTCTATATGTGATCTGCTCACTCTCAGCTGCCACCACAAGTTCAGGGACTTTATAGGAAGAGTCAGGATCCTCAAGCAGTTTCTCCAGAATGTTGCGATTTATTCACCTCACTTTTGTGAATGTGATATTCTCTTATGTTCATGTACGTACATTCTGAAAAAAAAGCTTTTTGTGTTTCCCCCCCCCCCCCCCCCCAATTCCCCCTCCCACCCCCACTCCCCTCTCCCCAACACTGTCAGTCCATGCTCACCTCTGGAGTTCACAAATGAAGCCATAGAGGATGTTCTCATATTGTTGTAAGAATCCTGTTCAAATATGGGAATACAAAAGGCACAAAGAACAGTATTTGACAGCGAAAAGACAGTTTAAGTTGAAGAATTCTAAAATGAATTAATACACTTTTCTGGGTCTCTCTTGATATATGGAAGCAAGATATGAATAATAAACATATCAATACAAAGCTTACAGTAACAGACAGGTCAATACAAAGATTACAGTAACAGACAGATCAATACAAAGCTTACAGTAACAGACAGATCAATACAAAGATTACAGTAACAGACAGATCAATACAAAGATTACAGTAACAGACAGATCAATACAAAGATTACAGTAACAGAACAATAGTTACAGTAACAGACAGAACAATACAGATGTTACAGTAACAGACAGATGAATATGAAGATTGTCTTCCAAAAATAGAGAAGAATAATATTAAATTCAGGCCAATATAAAGATTAGTATAGACAAAGATGTTCTTTCTCTAAGTATACTGTTCAAAAAAAAGGAATGCTACAAATACGATGTTGCAATTTAAACCGAAGTTTGCTGATCAGACAAGGGCAAATTGCCTGAAACATTCACTTGGACATCAACTTCACATGCTGAAGAACTGAACTGTACTCAGTAGATGATTCAAGAGCACAGAAAAGCGACACTAGTCAAAACAGCATTTTTGACAATAACTCAAGACCAGTTCATGAGAATCCTGTGAAACTTACTGAACACAAAACTCACTGATCATGTTATTGAATGCCTATAAAAGACTGATGCTCCTCAAATCAGTTCATCTGAAAATTCAATGTGCAAGTATGGCTCATCTCACTACAGAATAGCAACTCATCATCATTGGATGTTTACAGACTGGACAGTCACAAAGTTTAATGACCAGACAATTTAATGTGGTTAGAAGCACCATTAGTCGCCTTTGGAGATGACTTCAAGAAACTGGCTCAGTTGCAGACCGGCCGCGCAGTGGAAGACCCATAGTCACAACTCCTGCCGAAGACCGCTTCATACGGCTGCGTCACCTCAGGAATCTATTTGCATCTGCGTCCTCAACACTCCAGTCAATGACAGCAGCTGTTCAATTTTCAGATCAAATGGCCAGGAATCAGCTGCACGCTGCTGGTCTTTGTGCTAGAACACCCTACAGAGGTCCTGTTCTTACGGACCAGCATCGCAAGAACCGACTGCAGTGGGTAAACCAGCATCATCAATGGACCATTGCGAATGACTGGAAAAGGGTTTGGTTTAGTAATGAATCATTCTTTCTGCTCCAATGACATGATAGACGGAGAAGAGTTTACCGCAGTGTCCACGAGTGATACACCCAGAACTGCATGGATGAGCCTCCTCCACATGGTGGTGGAGGTTATTGATGTGAGGGACGATCAACTTCATGGGAAGAAGTGACCTGGTGCAAACTGAAGGACACCTGAATGCCCAACGATACGTCACTGAAATTCTTTGTCCTCATGTCCTTCCATTTCTGGCTGCACCAGGGTCGATTTTTCAGCAGGATAACGCTTGAACTAATGTGGCACAACTCACCACCCAGTTCCTCATTGACAACAATGTCCAGACCATTCCATGGCCATCCATGTCATCAGACATGAACCCACCAGAACACTTATGGGATGAACGCAACAGACAAATCCACCAGCAAGACATGCCACCAACCAATCTCTGACAGTTGTCTCTTGCACTGCAGGAAGAGTGGGCAGCCATCCCACAACAGATCCAACATCTAATCGGATCAATGTCAAGGAGATGTCGTTCTCTGATACAGGCCAGAGGAGGCCTACACTTTACTGAAATGGAGGCCTCAGTCGCAAAGAATAAAAGTCCAAACCAAATTTAATGAACATCATTTCATTGTTAAGTCTTAAAGTTTCTTTATGCCAAGATTGAAACATTAATTTGGTAAAATAAAATTCTGATACAAGTTTGAAATTTGGTGTCCATTACAACTACTACAGTTGCGTTTCTTATTTTGGACAGTTAAGAAGACAAAAGAGAAATATTCTTCTTCTTCTATCTGCCTGAAATTGTGATACTGATAGGAGTGGGTTATGGCAGCTATTTTTTCCAGTCCATGAGCAAAGCAAAACTGCAGGGGACATGCAATACTTCTTCAGCAGACACTACTGCTAAGGGAACTATGGCAATCCCTGTCCTATCAGCCAGGTTAGACATGTTAATGGGGGTACCAAGAGAGAGTGAAACAGGGTCTTGGTTTCTATGATCTGCCAACCCTGATGCCAGCACACACCCATGGGTCACTGACTGATAAAACTTATTGCAAGTCTGACAAACAAAAAGACAAGCAGAAGGTTGAGGATGAAAATAACTAGCATCATCATCAGGTGACATGCCTACCGGCATTGGCTATCAATTTTCTTCAGAGTACATGATCCTTCATGCAAGCCATTAGCTCAGTTAGTGATCTCCTCTCACACCATCTCATCAGACTTTCCAGTATCATTTCTCTTGGTCTTACCCTGGCTCTTCTTCAGTTAGTTTTGCCACCAGTAGCCTGATGACAATCTGGCCTCACCTGTGGCTTGTGAGCTGCCCTACTGGAAGAGGCTGTTCCAGAGGAACATGCATCAATGTCGTTCATGATGAATCTATTACTCTGTTCAAGCATAACTATTCTTGGGAGCTACAACAGTGGTTTCCCACTGCCTTCTGTCAGTTTGTGTACGGACTCTCCGATAGCCTTTGGACTCCCCGTCCTACCCACATGGCAGCAGGACTGAGAGGTTTTAAGGCCCCTCTTACCCGCCTGGTATTCCCTTCACTGAGCACATGAGGCACTTTATAGGAGTAGTAGAGCCACCTACCACCCCATCTCGCTCTCTGAGACTACCGCCAGTTGGTCCGTGCCTGCTTATTTGGGTAAACTCTTATTCACAAGGATCCTCCATATCTGTAAGACGTTCACCATCCACCACCTGTGACACGCTGGGTTGGGGATGGTCACCCCAGCTTTACCAGAGTAATAACTATACAGATATAAAATCACCAGGTGAGCTGATGAAAAAAAATGATCAAAGATCAAACTGTAGCCAGTGTGCCATCATGCATGGACACCAACAGACAATAATGCGTGACACCATGGAGGGCAACAGTAAAGAACAGAAGAGCAAATAAAGTTCTTTTCTTCATTCTTAGTTGACCACTATAAGCTAACCTGTAGTTCTGCATACATGAGACTAACTTATATGTGAACATCATGTGTTCCCTTAATACACTGACATGTACTCTGGTATGCCTTTCCTTGGAAGCAAACGTTCTCTATTTCTGGAGGATAATCTCAGATCTCACTAAACAAAGGTCAGAGGTGGGCACAATGTCTTGAACTCACTGGAAAAATCCATCTCCTTCAAGAGTGCCCAAACCATGCAGACCTGAGGCGTTGAAATATGGCTGGAGGACACGAGCTGGGGCAAAAGCTTTGGGGCTCCTATCAGGATCTGGAGAGGACTGTGGGCTTTGCTATGTCGACAGGGATCAGGATCTGGAGAGGACTGCGGGCTTTGCTATGTCGACAGGGATCAGGATCTGGAGAGGACTGTGGGCTTTGCCATGTCAACAGGGATCAGGATCTGGAGAGGACTGCGGGCTTTGCTATGTCAACAGACATCAGGATCTGGAGAGGACTGCAGGCTTTGCCATGTCAACAGGGATCAGGATCTGGAGAGGACTGTGGGCTTTGCTATGTCAATAGGGATCAGGATTTGGAGAGGACTGCGGGCTTTGCCATGTCAACAGGGATCAGGATCTGATGTGACCAACAACCTCAAATGCAGACAAAGAAGAAGGAGAAGAATGGAAAGATCCTATTATCAAGTGGGATTTGGACTTACAGAACCATGTTCAGCCTTGAAAAGATAAAGAACAGATATTGATTTCAGTGAATGTTGAGAACCTTTCACAATAAAGGTAAATGAAACTATTCTGAAAAAGACAAAGCATTTGTTGAAGCAGACAGCAAAAGAACAGTTTCCAGATCATCACTTTAGTAATTAAACTGGATGAATGTGTTTACCAATATCTCCTTTTTTCTAACAAGAAAAAAAAAATAAAAGAAGATGATGATGATGATGATGATGGTAGTAAAATAAAACAAACTGCAAACTGTTCAAATCTATCCTGTACAGCTCTCCTGACTCGGCCAATTCCTTTCTCCACAAGATTTCTAGGGTATGGCACACGGACGTCAGACTGTAGCTCTTCTGTGTATGTAATTGGGTACAGTGGCAGCTGAAAAGCAGCCACAAGTTAATATACCTTCTTAAATATTCAAGAATACACCAAACATTAAGAAGTAATGACTATTTGTATAAAAGAAACCAGCGTTACTGCTACAGATCTCCTTAGGGGGGGGGGATATAAAGTTCTTGAAAACTGGTGCCATAATGAAAATGTTTAACACAAACATCATGCTGGATGAGGAGTAGGTTCTTGTGGCTTTCTTTACTTTGCAAAGTGGACAACAGATTATGGCTGTAGGGTAATACCAAAAAAAAATTGTCTTTGACTTAAAATCTATTTTTCTATTCTCCAACTCTAACTCCTCATAAGTTGTGTACTTCTACCAACTCTAACTTCTCCTGAAATTGTTCCAAACTCTATGGTACTGTAAGAAGTAGTTTTTTTTTTCAACAAGGGACAACCACCCTGACTTCAGCCTCGTTGGCTAATCTGTATAGTCACAGACAGCCAGTGAGCCACATACAGCTTGTGCTGTAAAAGAGGGTCTTGAACAACGACTGTCGCTGATTTTGTTGATGGAAGCATCTCTCCAAGGCCATCTTTGTTCCCTGCCAACCAGTAAACAGTAGATACTTCATATTTTCTTAACAGTAAACACAATACTATCGAGTGGAACATACAAGGCCAGAGAAAATGAGGTTGACCATGTGAAACTCACTGTCCTCAAGAGGACATTGTGAGAGACCGGCTTAGTGTGAATAACATCTCTTGATGAGGATGAAAAACTCGCTGAAAACAGGAAAACTTGACAAGCTACCATGCAAGCCCTATGTGACGTTTAAAGACACGGGAAGGATGTAAGATACACAATACTCACATCACAGGCTCTATACACATGCCTCGCTCCGATGTTTTTCATTTCTGCCGCCTGCACAATGCGCATTTTGTAACCCAAACCAATAGCGAACAGTGGAACTGTGCCGGCACCTGCCACCAGTTTTAGCACAAATCTCGCCTACAGTATGAATATACAAACTGCAATAAGCAATAAAATATATCCACACTACAAGAACTTAATATTGAAGAAGGCTGGCTAGTAAGGAGGATTAAACAAAGAAAACTTAAATATTTTGGACACATTAAACGTCATGATAGTCTAGAGAAAACCGTCTTGGAAGGATACATAATGGGAAAAAAAAAAGAAAGAGCGGAAGACCAAGGCGAAGATGGCTGCAAGACATCGTTGATGATCTGCAAATGGATGCATCAGCAGTAGGGCATCTTGCTCACAACCGAGAGGTCTACGGGAGAGTTGTTAGGGAGGCAAAGTCCCGCAAGCGACATGCAAATACGGACTGACTGAATAAACATCGAATTGCTAACAAAAAATAATAATTGCTATCTTTAGTCGACTGGTCCTGAAATAAATAATTTTTGTTCATGCTTGATATGCCAATATTACTGAAAATAACGTGGCTATTCAATCTGATTCGCTCCATTAAACTTGAGAAACGAAGATCATATTCAAAAAATAACTCATCTGCAACTTTTCAGTTACTCACAGTTGTCGCCATTTTTTGTCGTTTTAATCGGATTTTTATCATTTCGTATTATTACATCTTACATCCTTCCCGTGCCGTTAAACGTCACATAGAGCCCGCATGGTAGTTCGCCAAGATGTCCTGTCTTCGGCGAGTTTTTCAGTCTCATCAGGGGATGTTATACCCACTGAACTGGCTCCTCTTAACAATGTCTTCTTCAGAGTTTCACGTGGCTGACCTCTTTTTCTTCGGCCTGTTGTGTTCCATTTGATACCTTGTTTGGGGATTCTCTGATTTTTTTCTTCTCATCACATAACCGATATATATCGATCTTCTTTTTCTGATCAGCCATGAGAAAGGTTGTTGTTTGCTCATCTGTCTGATCTCTGCGTTGTTCTAGAATTCATTCCACCTTATACCGAGTATTTTCCTTAGGCATTTGTTTTCGAAAGAGTAATTTATTGTTATTTTCTTTAGTTGTTTTCCAGCTTTCACATGCATAAATGAGGGTGGATATTACATTTGAATTGAATAATCTTAACTTGGTTTTTGTGCTTATAACTTTTGAATGCCATATGTTCTCAAGATTCTTGAAGGTCAATGCTGCTTTGGCAATTTCGTATTATTAATATATATTTTTTAAATCATCCTTTTTTATTATTTCGAAACGAAAGATTTTGGTAAACGTCAGAGATTTGTTCTGATGAAGGCTATGCCCTACATGGTGGATCGTAACTGAGGGTGGTGGGTGAAGGAACTGGTAAGGGGAGAGAGAATGATACAATGGTGACCTAGCCAGGAGAAGGTGAAATAAATGATTATGGTTAGAGTAGAGAGGTTGTAATGCGATGATGTGAGGAGGTTCTGAACTATGTGTAACAAATGAGAAGAGGATATAGCTTAGTGGAGAGGGATTATGATTGTGGAAAAGGAGAATGTTATGTGTAGCTGAATAACGAGTTCAAACTGTGTGGTTCCAGTGTCCCATATTCCTGAATATAGCGGTTCTCAGCCGCTATGCGGCTTATGTCATCTGCGTGACACTGTTTGATGGCTGTTATCAGAAAGTCAGATTTGCCTCTGTGGTTTGCACCAGTGAAATGATTCTGGACTTGTTTCGAAGCATGCTGGGTGATATCGTACAGATGTTTCTGCATGCGGTCCCCTCTTACCGTGCCTAATGACTAAAAATGGTCACTTCCGGTTTGTGTTTATGGTGCCGCTTGACTATATTTCGCTACATGCTTTGTTTCATTAAAATCTCGGTGTAACGTTTAGATTGTAAGCATTTCGTGCGCATGCCCCGTGACCCTGTTCATCATGGCCGAAGAGTGCCTAGTAACGAGAGAGAAAATCAAAGTGATCGTCGTGAATTTTCAATTGTTGATGATGTAGATAGGGATATGGACATATCCTGTTACTAGACCACTGTTCTTGAATGTATCCCAAATAGATCTAGACATATTAGACAACTGGAGAAGTAGTTAGAAGGTTATTTCAGACATTATTTTAGGGAGAAAGGCACATACAATCACAAGACGAGATCGATAGGTAGTCGACAGGTAGTACTGGGCATCTCATATGGTACGTACTGTACCCTAGACCTAGCCGATGGTAAGTAGGACACAATTATTTTTGTCTAAAAACATCACATTACTTCTTTTTTCCTTAAAAAAAAACTCTGCATTTATGAAATCTTCGTACATTTTTTTTTGTTGGTTGTTTTGAAACATAATAAGACACATAACATGAAAATAGCTTGTTTCATTCACTTTTCCAAATATACCCCCCTCCCCGATACATATCAAGGACCCGCGCTTGTACTCCATGTCCGTGTTTCTTCCTGCGGCATGGGAAGAGCTAGTCTGAGGCCACTTTCACCCATATAAGCATCTTTTGCATACTATGACATATATTACATTACGGGACTGGCACGTGAATCCCTCATGAAGAGTGAGGATAGCTTTAGGAAATATGATTGTTTTCGTTTCCCAGACTACAGGGCAGGTAACACAGCGAGGGCGATTACATTCTCTGGTGCCAACATATGCAAAGTTCCACATCAAGTGGCTGTGAACGAGGATGTCCTTAAGATTTGGCTCAACCTTCTATGCCAGTAGGGGTGGATCAGAGAAAATGTCGCGGGTGCCAGACTCGAGTTGGATTAGTAGCAGATGACGACAAAGAATTTTCTTAACCATCTGACCATGCCGGTTGAAAGGCAGTACAAACTTAACTCTGTCAGATGAGATAACAGGCTTTTTTTTTTCTAAATGCTTCTTTGCGGTTCACTAGTTGGATACGGCTGAAGGCTTCACGAAGGACATTTTCTGGGTAGTGACGATGACGGAAAAATTCTAATAAATTGTTAGACTGATCTATAAAGTCCAAGTTATCCTGACATATGCGGCGAAGATGGAGGAGTTGGGAGTATGCGATGGTGTTCTTACATTCTTTGGGATGGGATGAGGTGTAAAGTAAATAGGTGTGGCTGTCGGTGGGCTTGTAAAATACAGAGGTGACAAGCCTGTTTGTGCCAATAGATATTTTAATGTCTAAAAAAGCTGACAGATCAAGTGAATAGGGATCACAGTGGGAAGATGAACCCGGTCCTAAAAATAAGTCGAGCCGAAGTCGGAAGTGCTGTGCCAAAAGGCGCATAACTGCCACACAACCAACGCTATTTTTAGAAGAAGAAGAAGAGGAGGAGGAGGAGGAGGAGGAGGAGGAGGAGGAGGAAGAGGAGGAGGGGGAGGAGCTTTGCTAAGATTTATTTTACTAGGATTTACTTTAATAAGATTTATTTTGCTACGATTTATGCTCCACACAAAAGTGAAAAAGTTGCTAGGAAAGAACTCTATCTCAGACTTTCTATTTTCTCGGTTATTGTATTTCTAAAACGTGGCTATTCCGGTCAAATAATAGCAGAATTAGCTACTCTGTAGAAAATAATTTCTTCCACAAACAGGTAACTTCTATTTGTGTCAAAAACCTTTTCTAAGACGAAAAGAATTGCTATGTCAGATTAATCTGCTATCTTCCTCTAAAAAAAAAGTATTGAAAAAAAAAACGGGAAATTGTTTTCTTCATGACTGCTTACGGTCTTGTTTATTGGTTTCATTCGTAATGTATTAGGCCCGGTAACCTAGCAACGCTAAACATGTTAGATTGTTTCCAAAACGCTGAGCACCGCTGGGAAATCAACAATTAGAAGTCAGCGCGAAAAACGTTACATTCTAGTTGATGTTCCCGTTGTGCTGTGTTTATAAATCAATATTCACGAACATATTTGTTTACTATCCCCCCCCCCCCCCCCCCATGATCTCATAAATCGGTACAATTAATTTGTCTCTGAATATTGATTTACTACTCGTACTTTACTCTTTGCGTGCAGTTACGGTAATGGCGATAGTGAACTTCCGATCGCATCATCAATTATTTATATAAAATATTTTGTTTCTCAGGAAGCAAAAAGAAATTATCGAAGATAAAGAAGAAAAGCATACAACGTTACGATTATTTAACTGTCATTTGTCGTTACTAATTTTTTTCGGAAATCTTCGGTTATCATTTTTTAACTCATTTTTTTCCTCGTTTTCTTTTTCTTCTTCATCCTCTGCGCTCGAGGTTGTTGGTCACATCAGATCCTGAACTCTGCCGACTTGCCAAAGCCCGCAGTCCCCTCCAGATCATTGTAGCAGGATCTGATAGGCTCCCGATAGAAGCCCCAAAGCCTTTGCTCTAACGCTCGTGTCCTGAAGTCGTGTCTCACGCCTCAAATCTGCATAGTTCGAGCACTCTTGAAGGATATGTTCCTGAGTCTGGACTCTGCCTATGTAAGGCATTTTGAGTCAGTTTTCTCTCTTTGAGATGTAACAAATAGATAAGACTTCCTAGACGATCTAAAGAAGAAGAGCTCTGACTATAGCTCCCGGCTGCAGTTGGTGCTGTTATAAGTTAGGTATATATCACTTGGGCTGTGAATAACTCGCCATGAACTCTTACCAAGCCGTTTTTAAATGTGTATATCTTAATCAGTAAGACAATGGAGGTGTATTCAGTTTAGAAGCCAAGAGGATTGATACATTTTTTTTAAACGGATATGGATAGATTTCTTTTTAGGGTCCCAAATTAATTCTAACACTAGCACTGCAGCTGGATTTTTTGTAAAATAAGATTTCTGTAAACTGTTCTATAAAAGAAGTACAAATAAATACAGCATAATTAGACTATAACCATAAGTTACGTAATAAACGAGCTGTCTTTGTCAAAATTAATCTCGTCGTAGCACTGTTTTCCAGAAAATCCACGGCAAATCTGTGCATGTGTGTGAGAGAGACAGAGAGAAAGAGAGAGAAAGAGAGAGAAGGTAGAAGCAGAGACAGAGAGAGACAGAAACAGATAGAGGCACAGAGAGAGAGAGAGAGAGAGAGAGAGAGAGCAGACAGAGACAGACATGAGAGATACAGAGAGAGGCAGACAGAGAGAAACATTGAGAGAGAGACAGACAGAGACAGTGAGAGAGAGAGAGAGACAGACAGAAAGACAGAGAGGATGTAGAAGTCAGAAAGAAACTGTGAAACATTATATATATATATATATATATATATATATATATATATATATATCGAGGAAGAGAGAAACGTTATATATATATATATATATATATATATATATATATATATATATATATATATATATAACGTTTCTCTCTATCCACGACATATGCTTCTCTACGTACAAGACGATTCAGAATTTCAGAATTACCTATTTCCTTTTTTTTCTTCACAATTAGTGATCCAGCCAGGCTGATGCGCCTAATTGGCCTGCGCTGCGGGCAATTACCTAACGCCGGATCGATACTTTTATTACATTCGCCCAGAGAATCTGTGATAGAAAGCAGGCTGGCGAAAGCGGTTATATCTCAGTCTATTCCAACAACAAAAAAATCAGGTCTTGTCCTCAGAAAAGTTAACATGGCCGCTTCGGGTGAGTTACATTTTATAATTTATCACCTTGTCTTCGCTTTCTTCATGATGGAAAAAATTTTATTAAACATGTCTAATGAAACTAGGTCGAGGCATTCCTCGCTTGATGTCTGTGCAAAGATAATCTCTGCCAGTTAAGTGTTCTTGTTGTGTTTATTTGTTGTTTCGTTATTTTCGTCTTATTTGATAAAGACATACTGCCGACATATTGGTCAGTTAATGTTTGTTTTATTTCTTTAAATTTCTCGTTGTCATTTCTTCTCACATTTACTTTTTCTGTATATTTGTAAAGCTGCATCATACACCAATAAATCTGTAATATACAATCATAAAGCTGCACCATACATCAATAAATCTTCACCATACGCTCATAAAGCTGCACCATATGTTCTTAATGCGGTATCATACATGTATAAAGCTGCATCATACACCTATAAAGCTGCACCATATACTCATAAAGCTGCATCATATACCCATAAAGCTGCAATATAGACTCATAAAGCTGTGATGAAGTTGAGTTAAACAGCTTTTTAAAAAAAATATTCGTCCGAATCTGACCAGGTTTAGTCTCATGTACCTGACATAATATCCTGTTTTACCTTAGTGTATCGACAGATCTGTGTAATCCAGTGTGCCTCACCCAGCTTTAAGATAAACTCCTGACATGATACCCTGTTTTACCTTAGTGTATCGATAGATATGTGTAATCCAGTGTGCCTCACCCAGCTTTAAGATAAACTCCTGACATGATATCCTATTTTACCTTAATGTATCGACAGATCTGTGTAATCCAGTGTGCCTCACCCAGCTTTAAGATAAACTCCTGACATGATATCCTGTTTTACCTTAATGTATCGACAGATCTGTGTAATCCAGTGTGCCTCACCCAGCTTTAAGATAAACTCTTGACATGATATCCTATTTTACCTTAATGTATCGACAGATCTGTGTAATCCAGTGTGCCTCACCAGCTTTAAGATAAACTCCTGACATGATATCCTGTTTTACCTTAATGTATCGATAGATCTGTGTAATCCAGTGTGCCTCACCCAGCTTTAAGATAAACTCCTGACATGATATCCTGTTTTACCTTAATGTATCGATAGATCTGTGTAATCCAGTGTGCCTCACCCAGCTTTAAGATAAACTCCTGACATGATATCCTGTTTTACCTTAATGTATCGATAGATCTGTGTAATCCAGTGTGCCTCACCCAGCTTTAAGATAAACTCATGGAATGTTACTCATCATATCTATCTGTCTGCCTGTCTGTCTATTTACTGTCTGTTTGTCCTTCTACTTACATACAGACCTACCTACCTACTTACTGTCTGTCTGCCTACCTACCTACCTACCTACCTACTTACTGTCTGTCTGCCTACCTACCTACCTACCTACTGTCTGTCTGTCTGTCTACTTGCCTCCTGTCTGTCTGTCTATCTACCTACCTACCTACTGTTTGTCTACCTACCTACCTACCTACCTACCTACTGTCTGTCTACCTACCTACCTACCTACCTACCTACTGTCTGCCTACCTACCTACCTACCTACTGTCTGCCTACCTACCTACCTACCTACCTACCTACTGTCTGCCTACCTACCTACCTACCTACCTACCTACTGTCTGTCTGTCTACCTACCTACTGTCTGCCTACCTACCTACCTACCTACCTACCTACCTACTGTCTGTCTACCTACCTACCTACCTACTGTCTGTCTGTCTGTCTACTTGCCTCCTGTTTGTCTGTCTATCTACCTACCTACCTACTGTTTGTCTACCTACCTACCTAATGTTTATATGTCTGTCTGTCGACATGCCTTCGTATCTCCTTCTGTCTATGCTTGCATCTCCCTGTCTGTATGCATCTGTTAAAACAGACTGGATAAATCTGTTGTGCCAGACCGCGATGTAACAAAACAAAATCTGTGGTTTACTGTCACAGCTCAGTAGCATTTGGAGATCCTTTAATGTAAGACTAAGCTCCCCTGGGCTAGAGTTGCTGTAGTTAACTACTTTACATCTCTCCTAGTTGTCTGTCCTTGCTTATCCGAGCTTATCGGGGTAACATGTTAAAAGTCCATGCTTTTACGCAAATCCATTAACGAACTTACTAGCGAGGGAAAGATCGATGTCATGTTGTGATGATGATTGTTGGAACAGAGAAGAGAAAAAAGAATGCTGAAAAAGTTGTAGGAGTAACGCGTTTTAATTGTTAACTCTCTGCGTATTCCGCGAAATTTCATCTCCATGTTACTTAAGTTTTTACGTGACGAAGTACTCGTATTTTCCTTAATGCACTGAAATTTTTGCCGTTTAGTGTATCGTCATATAAGCAGATAGCCTCCGTTTTTAGAATCAGGCTTCTATTTATGAAGCTATATCGACCAGTAGCGCTTCAACCGGGCCTTAGTGCAACAATCTTCTGATGTGAATTCAGTTCACTATCAGCTTTACTGCACTTTGCCTCTCTGCCTCCTTGAAGAATTAATGTGTGAGGAACAAAAGAATATATTTTTGTATGTGTGTGAGAATACGCTTTCATAAAACGTTTTTTACACCAAAGAATGTGTGTAACTTTACTAATTAACATTGCTAATGAATTGCAAATGGATTCATCAGCAGCAGAGCCTCTTGCGTACAGCCGAAAAGGCCTTAAAGAGAGCCGTTAGAGAGGCAAAGTTCCGCGGGGAACATGCCAGTGAATGAATGAAATGAGGCAGCGTAACAACAGAAAATGACCACTATCTTGTGTGATGTAGAATCTAGAAGACAATCTGTGAGAACAAGACAGTATAACACCAGCCGTAAGCAAGGTCACATATTTGCAGTATGACCCTGATAAACTCCACAAGATGGTGTTAGCGAAGGGCTGTTGTGAGTTAATGGTAGAGTTAATAACATTGTAAATTAGTAATTGAGTGAATATATAAAGTGGTAAATGTAAACATTCATAGCAACCGCTCACTGGCTGATAGGAACATAAAATGAAGCAAGCATTTAGAAATGGTAAAAAAGAATGCTTCTGTGAGGTAGGATTACTGACTGTAGAGTGAAATGTAAGGTAAGATCACTTGCTGTAGAGACTGAAATGTAAGGATGAATTACTGGCTGCGGAGTGAAATGTAAGAATGAATAGCTGGCTGTAGAGTGAAATGTAAGGATGAATTACTGGCTGTAGAGTTAAATGTAGGGTAGGAATTAATGGCTGTAGAGTGAAATGTAAGGTATGATTATTGACTGTAAAGTGAAATGTAATGTAGGATTATTGACTTTAGAGTGAAATGTAAGGTAGGATTATTGACCGTAGAGTGAAATGTAACTTTGATGCAGAGAAACCTTTAACATTTCATTGTTATTGTTACTGCTTCTGTAGCCTGGCCTTGTAAGTAACGGATATTGTTGTTGTTATTATTATTAATGAATAGGATTATGAAAATATACTGTAAAGAAAATAATAACATCGAATAGCGACAGAGAAAAATGGAGAGGAAAGGAAGAGAAAGGTATAGAACTTCCATGACATTAGAACAAGACGCGGACAAAAGTAAACAGTGGAAACAGTGAATAGAAAAAGACGAGACTCAGTGACGCTGACACATATGGAATACAAAGGAAGGACGCCAGAAAGTAGGATGGTCCAGTGATAACAAAGCAGTGACTGGACGTTGACATATGTAAACAATAGAGAAGACGAATAGAAAAGGCAGACACAATGAAAAGCGAGGACACAATAAAACCTCCTACAGGAAAGAGCAAGATAATGACAATTGTATAGACGGAGTTGACACTTGACACCTGTTAGGTGACGCGATTGCACATGGGTTTTAAATAAAGGAGTGACCAACTCGGCCAGATGACCAGTTAAATATTTAGAGGCGTGGCCTATTGGACAATTGACTTACGACATATAAGTAACGTGGCAGTTTGAATGACGGACAATCAGAACGCTCATGGGAACCAATGGACATCTGAAGGGTGGAGCCAAAATACTTATTGGTTAATCCATTAAGCGGCACTTGAAGAAAAAAAGGAGAGAGGAGAGACAGGAGAAAAAAGAAGAAGAAGGAAGAAGAAGTAGAGAAGAGGCGACAGAGGACGAAGCCCCGAAGACAGAGGAACAAGGACGGTCAGTGAACTGAGACCGGTCCAGACAAGAGAAGAAGAGAAGGACAGACACACCAGAGAAGACACGAGAGAGAAAGAAGACGTAGGTAACGACAGTTGGAATAGATGGACAATTAGAGCAACAGATACTCAGGAAAAGCAGTTTTGAAGAAGTAGTTTTAGGACAGATTGAAGCTGTGTTTCAAGTGATTGCGAAGAAGTGATACATTTAAAACTTCGAGTACAGTGATTTAGTCGTGTAACTGATTGACCACGTGTTGCAGATCGAATATAGTACAGAGTTTAGAACTGTCTTCTTATCAAATGTGTAGAATAATGTGAAGTTGAGAACACTGAGAGATGCATGTAGAATATTAGAGTTTGATATTGATGTACTTCGACGACGAAACTAACGAAGGTTATGTCATATTGCATCTTAGTAGTACAAGTGATGTTGTGAATTCTAAGTTGAATATCTTATTTGTCAGAATTAAATGAATTCTGTAGAGAACAATTCATCGGACTTGCTCTCCTCTGATTAGTGAAGTGAAATGTTTGTGAAACCTAATCTAAACAACAGAAATCTGGATGTGTGTGAAGATAAAGTCGGTATTAATCAACATCTTCTTTAGTAAGAAAAATATTAGGATTCATAATCTACAATATTATAATGGTGCCGTCAATAATATGATAGTGCACACCTTGACTTTGTTATTCTTCTACTATGATTTGATTGACGGCTATCACGTTCTACCTACTTATATGGACAATGATTTGTCCATTCCACATTCTATCTACTTTATACGGACCATAATCTGTCCAAAGACATTCCACATTCTATCTACTTTATACGGACCATGATCTGTCCAAAGACATCCAACATTCTATCTACTTTATACGGACCATGATCTGTCCAAATACATTCCACATTCTATCTACGTATACAGACCATGATCTGTCTAAAGACATTCCTCATTTTATCTACATATACAGACCATGATCTGTCCAAAGACATTCCACACTCTGTATATTTATACTGACGATTATCTTAGTGACGGCATTCTAACTGCACATGCTGATGATGATTCTATCTACTTATCTGCTTTCATAGTTTCCAGCTGCTCAACTTACATACATGTTCCACCCGTCCATCCATCCATCCATCCATCCATCCATCCATCCATCCATCCATCCATCCATCCATCCATCCATCCATCCATGGCGATTTTCGTGCTAAAAATAAATGCTGCCCATAGTAACAGGCCTAGCCTGGCTAACGGGACAGGAGTCGTCAAAGTCCCTATGGTGGTGGAGTCTGCTAAAGAAGCGTTCACTCCGGGACTGAAAAATAAAAAGCTGTCATGATTGCTCCCAGTTCGGCACGGTACTGTGTCTCAACATCTCCACAGCATCGGCTGGGAGGAACAGCAGCTCACAGTTCCAAGAAGAAGAAGAAGAAGCATTCATTCATATTCTTGCATATTGGACCAAGATTGGCTTCATGGTCGACAGATTGTTGAGACAAAGCAATCATATCAGTTAATCACAAAGTTTTAGATTCCAAATAGTTTAATATTTCTAACATGATATTTTCAATCTATCCACAGCTCACTCTCACGAGCCCAATATTCCAACCGGCAAGAAAACCAACGAAACTGAGAAGAAACCGGAACCGGAAGCAGCACACGACGAGTTCCTGATAGCAGCCGATTTGACCTTGTACGCCAACCCTTTGAGATGTCTTGTTAAAAAGCCAGATCCAAGTCAGAGATCAGGGAAAGAAACGAAACAAGCTCAGGAATTGGACCCGAAGGACACTGAAGATATAATCGCAGCAGATTTAACAAAGTATGGAAGCCCGTTAGACGACAAAAATTAAATATAATGTGAAGAACAGGAAACCTGTCTTACTTAGTATATTATCGGGAGACTGATGAAGCGAATCTAGAATGTAATGATTTTATCAGAAGTCTTAACTTTCCCTGCCATAGTCGATATCGTGAATACTTCCTGTTAGTCTAGTGACTGCCATGGTCGTTATAGCGATTTTCTTTTGTTGCAACGTAAAACTATTGTAATACTTTTTATTGTACACGATTTATCTGCGCATGTCTGGTGACCTTTCATAGTTCAATCCTAAGCGTGGCTAACAACCAAGCGAAATCGATGTTTTAACGGAGAAATTTCAGTATTTAATGTGATTTCTGAGGCATAAGGACATATCCTATGACCCGACCATCGTTCTTGAATGTACCCAAAGTACATCTAGACCTATTAAATGTACTGGAGAAGTAGTTAGATGGTTATTTCAGACATTATTTTAGTGAGAATGCCACCACACGATGAGATCGGACGAAAATTTAAGTAGATCTGGAAATCGCCGATGGTAAACATTGTACATCCAGACATCGCCGATGGTAAGCAATACACAATTATCAGCTAAAATCATCACACTACTTCTGTTTTCCTTAAAAAAAAACTCTTCAGTTATGAAATCTTCTTATATTTACACCTATTTTCGTGCATAATATGTATACTTTTAAAGTGGAAATACTTTGTACATTCACTTTTACAACTATACTCCCTATACATATCAAGACCCGCGCTTTTTTGTGTGCCACTGACGGGAACGTCTGCGTTTTTTTTTTTCTGGGGTCCGTCAGGGGTGCAAATTGTCGCCTTATTTATTTAACTTGTATACTGAACATATAATGAGGAATGTTAGAGAAGATGTAGACAAAGATTATTACGACGCCATAACAATTGGAGGTTATGAAATACCAGAGATTAGATATGCTTATGACACAGTATTACTATCCATAACACAAAAAAATGGAAAAACTAATTATGTCAGTCCGTAAGAACAGCGAAGAGCAAAACCTCTATCTTAATGCAAAGAAAACTAAATTGATGACAACTGACAAAACAAATAAGGCAGCTGATATATGTATCAATGAGGAAAAACTGGAAGAAGTGGAAAGTTTTGAATATCTTGGATCACTGCTAACTAATAATGGAGATACAATGAGGGAAATTAAAAGGAGGATATCTATCGCTCTTCAGGAAGTAAAACAACTAAAGAATCTGTGGAGAGGAACAGACAGAACCACAAAAATAAGATTTTTAAGGGCATGCATCTTTCCCATCGCAGCATATGCCTGTGAGACCTGGACACTTAACAAAACAGCTGAGAAACACATAAATGCCTTTGAATGTAAATGCTATAGAAGAGTTCTTCAAACATTATGGACACAAAAAAGAACAAATATATCCATACTACAAGAACTTAATATTGAAGAAGCTGGCTAGGAAAGAAAATTAAAAAGAGAAAATATTTTGGACACGTTAAACGTCATGATAATCAAGAGAAAACCGTCTTAGAATGGTACATAATAGGAAAAATGAAAGAGATGAACACCAAGGCGAAGATGACTGCAGGACATCGTTGATGATCTGCAAATCAGCAGCAGGCCATCTTGCTCACAACTGAGAGGCCTACATGAATGCTGTTAAGGAGGCAAAGTTCCCCAAGGGACACGCAAATAAATGAATGAATGAATGATTAGACTGGAAACAGAACGTTCTTGTGTAAACCTGTCTACTTTTCTGTGATTAGGCCCAAGGGCCCGGAAGGGAGGGGGGTCCGACGTGAAGGGGAAAAACTCTGCAAATACAGGTTATTGTCATGTGACAACCATTTGTAACTGTTATTGCTGAACAGCATACTTTCTTATTCAAAGGCAGTAACGTATCAGTTTGTTTGGTCTGTGTGATAATCATATAGTGATATCTGAGACCACAACTAGAGTTGAAGCAGGCCATATATCAGATGTATAGTATAGGACAAATTCGTATAGTGATATCTGAGACCACAACTAGAGTTGAAGCAGGCCATATATCAGATGTACAGTATAGGTCGGAGAGGGCCAGGGACACTTCTTAAGTGTAGTTTTTGGAGTCCGGGTGATGCCACTCCATTTATATGTGCGTGTGATTGAAGTACGTTGTGGTTTTCTTCCTATATGTCCCAGGATGGAGCACCGCCCGTCAAGTGAGTTATACTGCAGTGATTAATCTCCCCCTGCAGTGCCGGATATGACGTCAGCTCTTTTTTTAACTTCCCTCGCTGTCTGCAAGCGACACGAAACTGCTCACAATCATCGAATCAACAGAACGAAGTTAGGTCTTGCTGCGATATCGTAAACCAGGCTCTGCTAGAGTAAGAGGAGAGTGTAACATCTTGTCAGCATATAACGACAAGAAAGTAGTGCATTTACCACATGGCGAGTTAGATATAAATGTAGCGACCCGCCTAGCGGAATTATTTCATAGAACTCCGATGTGAAAGCAAGAATATAGATAATAAATACAGTCCACAGAGTGTGCAAGGCAATACCTCACTTTCTCCATTCAGTTCATAAGCAACCCGGAGAAATGCCATCATTAATTTTTTTGTAACTTTCTCTGTATTCAAATAGTTATGACAAACATAAAAAAACTCGTACATTTGCAGCTTCATTTACCAACTTTTTGTTTTTAATTGCTGTTTTATGATGAAGTTTATGTGAAAATAATGAAAGATAATTCAATACACGGATTGATAACTAACCTGAATGAGTTATTCTCTTTTATACAAATAACAGCGAGTCAAAAAGTAACCGCAATTCAAGGGGTGTAGCTATTATATATGAAAAGACTCCTGGACGTGTCTAACATTTTTTTTCAGCAGTTACATCCCTTGATTTGCGGTTGCTGGCTGGTTTCCGTCAGAGATATAAATGTATAAACTAGGAAAAAAGTATGAACAGCTTTATTATTTACAATAACACACTTGTGACACTTCGGATCAGTAACACGTCACAAGTGTGTTATCGTTAAATAATAAAGCTGTTCATACTTTTTTCCTAGTTTATACATTTTGGTACAAGTTGAATTCTTTCCAGACTAAATGTTTACGAAGACCGCTGTTGGCGAGATTTTTCAGCTGCCGTGCGTGGAGCGGTGCTCTTCCCGGCCAATGAAGAAAGGTACAAATGAGGCTGCCGCGCAGCATCACTGCGGAAAAGGTGGTAGAAAGGATAAAGCGAAGCAAACAGTCAAATCATGGCACCCCTGGTCTGGAGGCCGGCCACGCCCTGGGTGCAGCCATGTCGGGTGAAATGCATGAACCGGCTTGTCCCAGAGGTTAAGACACTGCTGGCGAGACTCTTCAAATGCCGTGCGTGGAGTGAAGCTCCTCCCGGTTAAGGAAGTAAATGCGGAAAAGAAACAAAGGTTGCTGTGCGGAGTCGATGGGAAAAGGTGGTGGAAAGTGAAGTTTAACTGGCATGTCCAGTAGCATCGCTACGAGAGCCATACCACGGCACCCCTGCTCTAGAGGCCGGCCACGTCCGAAATACACCTACACTGGTGAAATATGCCTAAACCGGCACACACCAGGGGCGGAACTTGATGGCTAGACATGTCATGCCACCTCCGCTCTAGAGGTCGGTAATGCCTGATAAACACCCATACTGGTGAATTTTGCCTAAACCGGCTCATACCAGGGGTGAATCGTGAAGGCCATGCATGTCACAGTACCTCTGCTCTAGAGGTCGGTCCCGTCCCAAACACGCCCATACTGGGATAATGCCTAAACCGGCTCAACCCAGGGGTAGAAGTCACTAGTGGCGAGGATTCGTCCTCCTGGACAAAAGCTCCATCCTGGTCACAACCAGGAAGGGTAGCGGCCACGACCGCAAAATGCTGAAGTCGGAGACACTGGACCAGGGAAGTCCAGATAGGCAACCACCTCTCACCCGGCGGGGATGTTTGCGTATCCTAATCACGCTGAGGTTTTCCGGTGAGAAAGTCCAACTCTGGCCTGGGTGGGCTACCACCTCTCACCCAGCGGGGATGCACTGATATCCTAAACACGTCGAGGTCTTCTGGTGAGAAAGTCCAACCCTAGACTAAACTGGTGCAATGAAAACCACGGTGTCACGCAATCCCCCTTCCGAGACCCACCAAGAATACAGGCTAAAGCACTGTGATACTCTGAACCCCTTGTGGTCCTCTCGTGGATCTCGTGTGGTCTATTTTGGACCACACAGGGGACCACGGGACCTAACGAGGACCACAGGCGTGAATTCAGTAGGTTCACAGTGCGGTTTTTGGTGGTAGAAGTGAACGAAGAAGAAGAAGAAGAAGTTTACGAAGAATTAGACAAATATTTTGGCCAAACACCATAAGAAATAACATCTTGTTGGCAGAAATGCAGATGAAGCTACTGACAGCAATTACTGAGGAAAGACGCTGGCGGTGGTTGGGACATGTGTTCCGAATGACTGACAACTCACTACCAAAAATAGCACTAAGATGGACACCACAGTGGAACAGAAGTAAGGGTAGACCAAAAGAGACATGGAGAAGAACAACAGAGAGGATGTTGAACAATAGAGGGCTCACCTGGGCAAGAGCAGAAAAAAGGTAAGGTACAGGCATTTGTGGAAAACCTTTGCAGAAGTCCCATGTGCCCTGGGCACTTAAGGTTCAGAGAGAGAGAGAGAGAGAGATACATTTTGGTATCACAGCTTTACTGCAGTGCTTTGTGTACAGTTGTATGCCTATACACTAATTATTGTCTGTCAGAGATAGTACTGAAACAATGTGATGATGCGGAATAATGTTGTGAGAATTATTCATGTCAGTTATTTTTAAAAAAAAACATCGATTAGAACGGGAGTTAATATGACTGTCCGAGCAAATGTCAAGGTCAATAAACTGAGACTCGTCAAAACCTTTTACTGTCTTCCCGTGATGGTTCTGGTAACAAGTTTCTGTGTCCCTACAGTCTGACTAACGTGATGACAATTTCTGTGTCCCTACAGTCTGACTAACGCAGTGATAAGTTTCTGTGTCCCTACAGTCTGACTAACGCAGTGATAAGTTTCTGTGTCCCTACAGTCTGACTAACGTGGTGACAAGTTTCTTTGTCCCTACAGTCTGACTAACGTGGTGACAAGTTTCTGTGTACCTACAGTCTGACTAACGTGGTGACAAGTTTCTTTGTCCCTACAGTCTGACTAACGTGGTGACAAGTTTCTGTGTACCTACAGTCTGACTAACGTGGTGACAAGTTTCTTTGTCCCTACAGTCTGACTAACGTGGTGACAAGTTTCTGTGTCCCTACAGTCTGACTAACGTGGTGACAAGTTTCTTTGTCTCTACAGTCTGACTAACGTGGTGACAAGTTTCTGTGTCCCTACAGTCTGACTAACGCGGTGACAAGCTTCTGTGTCCCTACAGTCTGACTAACGCGGTGACAAATGTCCCTACAGTCTAACTAACGTGGTAACAAGTGTCCCTACAGTGTGACTAACGTGGTGACAAGTTTTTATGTCCCTACAGTGTGACTAACGTGGTAACAAGTTTCTGTGTCCCTACAGTCTGACTAACGTGGTAACAAGTTTCTATGTCCCTACAGTCTGACTAACGTGGTAACAAGTTTCTATGTCCCTACAGTCTGACTAACGTGGTAACAAGTTTCTATGTCCCTACAGTCTGACTAACGTGGTAACAAGTTTCTATGTCCCTACAGTCTGACTAACGTGGTAACAAGTGTCACTACAGTCTGACTAACGTGGTAACAAGTGTCCCTACAGTGTGACTAACGTGGTAACAAGTGTCACTACAGTCTGACTAACGTGGCAGTAGAATTGTTTCATGAGTGAGCTCTGAACATTCAAGCAAGCCACTGTAGCCCACTCCCCATCCGATTCAAGCCTTTGTTTTAAGAATCTCCACTGCAGCATCAGATACGAAGAAGAAATCAACTTGGTATCCCCAGCGAGGTCAGCCACGAGCGGCCTGTATAAGTTTTAGTTCGCGCCGAGGAACTGAGTCGTGTGTCTTGCTAGGAGCGTTTCTGCCTCTTTCTTCAGGCTGTTGTGACACACTGTTACCGTGAAGCATAAGGAGAAAGAGATCTAGGGTCCCGACCACCCTAAATTTCTCCATCCTTGACTTCAGATTTGATGCCTGTACTGAACTGCAAGGTCAGTAGTGTCAGATTTTTGTTTGTGCGCAGGACTGCATTGTTACTTATATCTAGAACTGTGTACCTGGCTCTTGTTGGAGCTGAGGAAGACGACACGGCCTGCTAGATACTGACCATATCGGTGTCCCGGCAAGTCAAGAATATACGGTCACCAACACTATGTCTCAGTTACAAGGGACAGGTCACGGAAAATATACGTTTGCCTGCAATAAATAACAGATATATAGATGCATGCATGCGTGTCATATATCTAGTACATATCAATGCATATAAAGATGTTGCTGAAAAAGTAAACACTCCCTGCTCTCTAAAAACTGAAACACGGGAAACTGTCATAACGAAACAATAATCCAACAATACAACAGACAAAAATTTATATTTTCCTTCTATTTTTCGTGCTTTTGGCTGTCGTGTTGTTTTTGTGTGTGATCCTTTGAAAAAAAGGCTTTTTGCCGAAATATAGGATTGTTGTATGTTCTTCATGTGCATATGCTAATCTTGCTTTCTGTCATTCTTGTTTCTTCCCACTTTTATCGCTCTTTCTATCTCTTTTGTAAAACTGACCATACGCCTCCTTCTATTTTTTTTATCTCTGGAGACAGGATCTTCACTCAGGCCTGTATTCTCAGCGACACAGTGAACATGCTCAGGAAGACTGAGTCGGGTTGGGTGGGAGAGCACTGGCTGGAGTCACTGAAAAGATCATGGTTAACAAAAATCTGTTTCATTTTTGTGCCAGGTCATGCTTGGCTGAGAGGTACTGAACGAGCTGACAGACTCGCTGGCATGGCGTCAGTGGAGGGCGGACAGGCAATGGACCGGGCTGATATCCTGAATACACTCAGAGAAACTGGTCGAATCGCCGATTCAAGCAACAGCTCTGAATCTGCAGCCTTGAACAGACTGCTGGCACCTAACGTCAAGTGTGGAGTGGCCAGACAAGAGACATACAGCGGGAAGCAAAGAAGACTTAGTTGATCAACACAAACTGGCATCGTCGGCCGCCAAACACTGGTGGAAATATTGAAGATGGGGTCGGAAGTCTTATGGACTAATCATCCTATGTGCAACGAGGATGGTACATCCACTAACTAACTAGCTATTTTTATTACTAGAACCAGTTTTACCGCAGTCGTCATTTCTTTTATGTCTCTTCAGTCCAAGAAACCGCGTTGTTAGTTATTTGTCTATTTCAGTTCTTCAGTTCTGCGATGAACTATACTTTGTGACAAAAACATAAATATTAACTCCCCCCCCCCCCCCCCGCCAAAAAAAAAGGAAAATAAGGATAAAACGAGGACAACAACAAAGCAACTAAACAAAATATTAATAGAAACAAACACATCAACTATATTAAATCAAGGGGCATAACCGTTCTTGTAAACCATTTTGGAGAGAGACCACTTCAGCAAAAGAGACACCGGACAACTTTGGCTTGGGTGATTGACAACGTCAAGAGGAAACTAATGACAATTTGCGGAGGTGTGCCGTCTTGATAAGAGAAAATTTGTAGGGGAAAAATATGCAGCCATGTTCGCTCAAGAGCTGAAACAGGATGGTAGTTAGTGTTGAAATATATAGACAGACAGATGTCGGAATAGATGGACAGACTGCAAGACAGACAGAGCAACAGACTGTGGAGCAGTAATCTAAGTGTGTTTGTATATGTAATATGTAGTATGTCGCTTTCGTGTCTTGGTCGATAAATTGTTTAATTTTGGTTAGTTGATAAACTTTCTGTGCTATCAAGTTTGTTAGAGTATGTACACGAGAATTCCAAGTTAAATATTGATCAATAGTGAGGTCTAGAGACTTCTGTAGTCCCAGCACAAAGCAGTAGTGTAGTTTTTGTTGCATTCTGCAGGATATCGAAGACGGATATCAAGAAAGAAAAAATCTGATACTTCTTGATCAAATAGCACAGAATAATAAATGTGTCTAATATGATTATACAAACACCAGGAACTACACATAATAGAAAGCTTTATCTCCAGCGCCTACAGGCGCCATGTGGTAGTGGTAGTGATGATGATCTGGCGTGTATCAATATTTCAGGCAAGATCCTATGTTAAGAAATCTTTTAAATCGACTAGTCAGGCATATATAAAACATGAACTCCAAATATATTAAACCTATTTCTTATGACTGAATCATAGGTAAAATTAAAGATGTACAAATTGATAATTTGATTTGAGAAATCACGAATGTAACAAAGAACGTCAATGAAGACCATCAGTGTATCACGTGATAACCATGTAGCCAAAATGGCTGCTGACAAGAGTGCATTAGCAGAAACTTTCCCTTAGTAGCCGTAGCAGTTTTATGGGTGTGATATTTCCGGAATGCAAGATATACTTGTCACTGGCACAGATGATTCTTGCTAATCAGCCATGTCAGAAGAACGCGAGGAGGAAGAAACTACATTCAGGCAGCGCCAGCTTGGCGACGGTAAGATTGAGATGACGAAAGTTGCACGTTTGATATCGGAGTCCGGCTGTAATAGCAAACAACATGTGCTTGATTTGTGCTTAGTATTTTGATTCAGCAAGCACTTATCTACATGCAGTATTGAATAAAATTATTTCAGATGGTCATCATCACCACCAGGTGGCGTGCCGACTGGCGTTGGCTATTATGCTTCTCCAGAGTACACGATCCTTCATGCAAGCCATCAGTTCAGTTGGTGAACTCCTCTCACACCATCTCGTCACTGTTCAGTATCATTTCACTTGGCCTTCCCCTTGCTCCTCTTCCCTCTATTTTTCCTGTTATAATATTTTCAATGCCCCCCCTCTTCTCATTCTCTGTCCTATGAAAGTACATTGTCTCTCTCTTTTGACAAGATTTTTTTTTCTGTCTCCAACTCTTCTCAAACATTCTCCATTAGTTATTTTTGCTGACCAGGGAATTCACAACATTCTTTTAGATGTTATGTAAATTTTAACAGTGCTGACAAACCATATTTCGCACACAAAAAAAATGACCCACACGTATGTTCTATATGTGCTGGGAGCTGCAATAGCACAGTGGTTTAGTCACTCTCTAAACCCAGTTTCAGTTTCCACTCACCACAATGGCAGGCAGACTGTGGCTTGAAAAAAAAAAATCCTGGGTTTAACCCAGCCTCAAGAAAAAATGGGTACCTGGATTAACACTCTGGGAAGGAAGAGGAATTACGCCGCTAACTATGAAATTCATGTCGCTGGTGACGTTAGTTGGTAGTTTCTGATAAGAGTACTTACGGTTTGACCATATGCAATGATGCTGGTTCACAACTCATACCTTATCTAGAGGAGCTTACAGAAAACGGTCAGTTACCAGTGCTAGATTAATCACCACATATGCCCATAAGTCTAAATTTAGTAATAGTTCCCGCACCCTCAGATCTGCACCATCCATCCCCTGATATATAGTCTGATTCTCCTCACCATCCATCCCCTGATATATAGTCTGATTCTCCTCACCATACATCTCCTGATTTATAGTCTGATTCTCCTCACCATCCGTCTCCTGATATATAGTCTGATTCTCCTCACCATCTGATATATTGATTATCCTCACCATCCATCTCCTGATATATAGTCTGATTCTCCTCACCATCTGATATATTGATTATCCTCACCATCCATCTCCTGATATATAGTCTGATTCTCCTCACCATACATCTCCTGATTTATAGTCTGATTCTCCTCACCATCCGTCTCCTGATATATAGTCTGATTCTCCTCACCATCTGATATATTGATTATCCTCACCATCCATCTCCTGATATATAGTTTGATTCTCCTCACCATCCACCTTCTGATATATAGTCTGATTCTCCTCACCATTCACCTTCTGATATATAGTCTGATTCTCCTCTCCATCCACCTTCTGATATAACGTTCTAGTGTAGCAATAGGTTATGAAAAGTATCGCATGAAACAATAATCAGTATTTTGTAAAACATAGTACTGTAGTATAGCAATAATAGTTATAAAAGATTTCACATGAAATGATAATCTGTATTTTGTATAACCTAACATGCTAGTATAGCAATAAAAGATTGTCACATGAAACAATCTGTATTTGAAAAGTTTTGTTTTTTTTTCCCTCTTGATGCTGGGTCACTTTGCTCTTCCAGGCCCCCCCAAGTCCATCTTAAGGACTGGGCTGCCCCAGGCCACTGTGCTTGTCAGTTCTGGCCAGTATAGTAGGGACCAACGCATGGCAATGAAGCATTTGGAGAAAAATGCTTCTAACTCTGCTTTTTAGAGCTAAATAAACCCACTGTAACAAACTCTCCATCTTGTATGCTTGCTGTACAGTGGCATCTTAACCACAGCATCAGGTTATCCAAAATTTCAGCCAAGAAACAAGGCATGAAGATCAAGGTTTGAGGTACAGAAAGAAACAGTGATGAAAGCTGTGCTAATTTAAAATAGTACCCAGAAGGTCACAGCAGAAAGCAAAAGGGAAACCACCATTGTATAATCCCTAGTTTGTCATGGGTAGAAATCTTGCAGCAAATAAAGGCAACAGCTTCAAGGGAGGCTCCACAGGAGCAGCCTCACCTGTTAGGAAGTGTCATACATCAGACTGTCATCATGCAACTGCACATACAAGCAGTATCAGGTTAGGAACTTGGAATATCAACAACAAAAAAATGAATGAAAGTGAACTATTTAAAATAAATTCTTGCTTCATATTCTAAATATTCCTTCAAATATCATGGGCACAAAAAAGAACAAATATATCCATACTACAAGAACTTAATATTGAAGAAGGCTGGCTAGTAAAGAAGATTAAACAGAGAAAACGTAAATATTTTGGGCATATTAAATGTCATGAGAATTTAGAGAAGACAGTCTTGGAAGGATACATAATGGGGAAAAGGAAAGAGAGTAAGACCAAGGTGAAGATGGCTGCAAGGCATCATTGACGATCTGTGAATGGATGCATCAGCAGCAGGGCGTCTTGCTTACAACCATGAGGCCTTCAGGAGAGCTGTTGAGGAGGCAAAGTTCCACAAGGGACATGCAAATGGCTGACTGAATCTAACTACAGCAAACAGTATAATAACTGCATACACTTCATGTAAGAATTATGGACGGGGGAGGCAGAGAATAGTTTGTTTCCCAAACAGTACAGCTGCATAAAAAAGAAGAAAAAAAAAAGAATTGTAACTGTTTTTTTTGTTTGTTTTTGTTACAGAGAACCAGAAAATACAAACGGCAAACAAGAAAAAATATGAGGAAGAACTGGAGAAGATTGTCGGGCAGATCAGAGAGAAGGAAGGAGAGCTGGAGAAAATTGTATCCTTTCTTCTTTTGTTTTGTTCAAGTCTGTGATACTTCTACAAGCAGCTCTTGTCTTTATGAGTTCATGATTCTTATCCGGGCTCATTAAATTATGTTTAAATTGGTTCGTGATGTTTACAGGTGAGGTGAAGGTAACCCTGTCATACCATGGGAGCAAGTGGGGATTTGAAGCTAGCATCCATATCTTCCTTGATCTGTCAGCACATCAGAGGGTGATGTGATCAGGATCAGATGTGGTTGTCTTTCCTTCCCTGGCTCCTCCAGACAAAAAATCCAGGTACCTATTTCTGCAGCCAGGGTGACTAAGGCATGTCTGGCCAGATTTGAACCAACCTTTTTCCATGAGAGACTGCTGCACTAATCACACTGCCACTCAGTTGCTAATGACATTTATAGAAGAAATGTAACTGGAGGAAATTGTTGTTACACTGTAATGACTGATGCCAGTTTTATTTTACCAGATCATGAAAAAAACATGAACTAACATAAATAGAATCTGCATATCAAAAAACAAGCTTCATACAACAGACAGTGGACAGTTAAGACATTGATGTAAAGGTCAGTAGAGGCGAGGCAACAGAGATGTAGTTTCGTAGAAGAGTGTTAGAGAGTACATGCAGAAAGAAGCATAGGAAGACCAAAAGGAAAAAAAAAAAAATCATGGACAGTCTTATGGGCGTGGCACAATAGCATGTCATCAGATAAGTTGATAGAAAATATCAGGACCCAAGATCTATTGTGAAGCATAATGACTGGTAATATTTATATGATGAATGGTGATGTAATAGAGAAGACCAAGGCAGAGATGGCTGCAAGACGTCATTGATGATCTGCGAATGGATGCATCAGCAGCAGGGCATCTTGCCTACAACCAAGATGCCTACAGGAGTGCTATTAGGGAGACAAAATTCCACAAGGGACATGCAAATGACTGACTGACTGACTGATGTAGCAAAGCTTAGTTTGTGAAAAAATCCTTTTGTTGTTTTGAAGAGTACTGAAGAGAACAATTAATTCTTATACTAAAGAGTTTTCAGGGAAAGGGCTGTTTTTACAGCAGACAAACATGGTGGCAAAAACAATTCAAGGAAGACAAAATAAAAGACCCCAATAAGTTGGCTGTTCAGTGGTGGCTTGTCTTCTCATCAGGAAGTTTGTGGGTTTCGGGATCTGCCAGACCTGTCTAATCTACCTAGCTATGCAAATGGGCACCAAACACACAAATGTTGGGGGAAAACAGCCCGGAAAAATGGAGAATATATACCTGCAGGGCAAGGTGCACTGCACACATACATGTGCTATCAGCAGATGAGGAGAAAATAAGATATCATGTGAAGTTACACATAAATAAGGGATTCTTTCCCTTTCTGTCCCTTAAAATGTTCAGAGAGAGTTAAAGGAGAAAACAAAATTATTACCTGTTATGGAGAAGTTTGTATAAACTGTGCTCTGATCCAAAGAAGCAATACAAACATGGCAACATGCTAACTAGCATGGCTCATAATGATGTTTAAATCACATTACATTATGGAGGTCCTAGGCAGTCATCAAGATTGATTACATTGCTCATGCCTGACTAATCTATCATCTCATCACCAAATTCAAGACCCATTGCTGGTGCTTTCTTTTATAAAGTTGTGTCCCTTTTACTTTGCCTTGTGATTGATCCCTGAGATTGATTTAACAAAAACAGGAAAGCAGTGATATAGCTGAGGTTTTAATGTTAGAAGATGGCAAGAGAGATATGTTTGAGTGATTTTAAAACTTCAGCTTTGCTCTGTGTTAGATTTAAATTGTTGATAATTTGAAAAATTAAGAGAAGTCTTCTGTTTGCAGCTAGTTTTTAAGGATGCACTAGATGTTTGCAAAGGCTTAATTTGATTCACATCACAAAGTTACATTTTCTGTTTAGCTGGTAGTTTTAGTTAAACGAAGTTGATGTGATGGCAGGTGCTTATTTCATTTACAGGATCTAGGATTGAGCCAAACAAAGAGAAAATGTTTGTTGCTTGTTTGGGAATGGCTTCCTTGCAGTTAGGACATGCTCCCTCCCCCCACCCCTACCAGTTAGCACCTCAGAATGGATGTCACAGTCCGCATGTACGCTCTAAGCTCTTGGACCAGTCCTATCTGATTTTTCCTGGCCAGCAGCCATTTGACCCACCTTTTTTTAACAATTTCTAACTGCCAAGGAGTTTTTAACATGCAAGACGGCGCACGCGGGTGTTCAGTCCCGCTACCTAGACACCAGGGGGATTCGTTGCTGCAGAATTCATGAGAAAAAAATGTGTGCCACTTCGGGTAAGATTTGTACCCATGAACTCCCACACCTGAAGCAGTTGTCTGTCATGTAGTCCGACAAAAAGCAAAGAAGAAATATGATCATTCCCCCTCCCCGACACCTTTTTTCTCAAAATATCAGAAAGCACTGTTTATTTTTAGCTGACATTAAGTCTGCCATGTTCCATATATTCAGGACTGATTTCTTATAATGATGAAAATTACCAGTCACTCTTAATACAAGCTAATAAAATTTGATATGCAAACAGATAATTTTATGGGTAGTTGTATGTCATTGTTTTATACTTAATTCTTCTCTTATTTCTTTTATCTTTTTTTTTCCTTACATCATCTCCATTTTTATTGTTGTCTGACAATGGCATAAGGAATTTTTTTTGTTAAGCTTTGTTCTTACTGCTTCATCATTGATATTTCTCTTACTTCACTATCATTGCTATAAGCTTGCTGTTAGTTGCAGCAGAAATCCTTGCAGATTTTTCCTTAAGTCATTTGCCAGAAAGGTGTTGGAGGAATGAATATCACAGATGAGTTGAGGAGTTTGAAGGCGGAGAAGAGTGTAGCAATCACCAAGAGGAAACAAATTGACCAGGAGCTGGAGAAACTGAAGAAAGTTATCCCAGAAAAGTTAAGTCTTTTTTATAAGTCAGTCAGTCAATCATTTGCATAACCCTTGCAGAACTTTGCTTCAATAATGGCTCTCCTATAGGCCTAAGAAATCAATGGTGTGAATTATTATTGGAGGAGAAAGAACCTGAACCGACAATTGAAGAAGTTTTATGGGCAGTAAAGAATGATAAATGACCAGGATGTGATGAGATAACAGGTGAACTTATCAAGGCAGGAGGAAAGGAATGTGCAACAATCTGTCATGCACTATGTGAAAAGATATGGCATTCAGGTATTTAGCCAAAAGAATGGAAAAGAACTATATTCATACCACTGCCAAAAAAGGGTAACTTGAAACTATGCACAAACTACAGAACTGTTGCCTTGATCAGTCATGCCAGTAAAATTCTGTTAAAAATCATAATGGGTAGACTTCGTAAGAAGAAGAAGTCAATATGGTCCAAGCTGGTTTCAGGCAAGGAGAGGATCAAGAGATCATATATTCAATATAAGATTAATAATAGAGAAATGCAGAGAGTTTAATGTGAATCTATATTTAGCCTTGATAGACTACTCAAAGGCATTTGATTGCGTACAACACCAGAAACTGTGGGAAATAATAGAAAAAATGGGATTTCCAACACATTTGATACAATTAACTCTTCCCATGCCCAAGGAAAAAATGCAGACGTTCCCGTCCGTGCCACACAAAACGCGCGGGTCCTGATCTGTAAAGTGGGCATAGTTGTAAAATGGATTGCAAAACAGTATTTCCATGTACTTTCATGTACTTATTATGTTTCAAAGTATAACTAAATGTATGAAAATTTCATAAATGCAGAGTTTTTTAGGCAAAAAGAAGTAATCTGGTGTTTTTAGACAATGATTGTACCCAGCTCACAATCAGCTAGGTCTAGATCTACACTGCTTACCATCTGAGATGTCTAGATGTACTTGTCGATCTCGTATTGTGATTCTATGTTGCATTCTTGCTAAATTAATGTCTGAAATAACCTACTAACTATTTCTCCAGTCGTCTAATATGTCTAAATCTACTTAGGATACATTCAAGAGCAGTGGGGTGGTCACAGACCATGTCCATACCCCTATCTACATCGTCAAAAATTGAAAAATTTCGATGTTTCTCTTCCTTTTTCTCGCTCAGCATCGCTTGTAACTAAGGACTCTTCCACCATTTTGAAAAGTGTCACTGGAAACGCGATCGAAATATGTACAATCTAAATGTTACACCGGTTGGTTTTATTGAAACAAATGAATTGTCACTATAACGACTATGGCACGCAACTCGGTAATCGGAAATCCTCACTATAGCGACTATGGCACGGGAAGAGTTAATATCACTTCTGTATCTAGACCAACAGGCAGCAATAAAAATAAATGGTGAAACAACTTGGTTTGACATAAAACAAGGGGTCAATCAGGGATGCATATTGTTGGCTTACCTATTTAATTTATATGCTGAAAATAAAATGAAGAATGTTAGAGAAGATGTGGACAAAGAATATTACAATGCCATAAAAATTGGAGGTCATCAGATACCAGAGATTAGATATGCTGATGAGACAGTATAAGTATAAAAAAAAAGTTTTTGATAAGTTATTGAATCTTAACTGTGGGTAAAACAGTTGTTGAAGGTATTGTTTTTTTCTGCAATCCTCCTGTAATTGCGAGCAGTTCTCCTTCGCAGCTGATGCTGTAGAGGTGTTGAGGCATAGCATCGTATCGGTGTGGGAGCGGGTTATGGCAGCTACTTTTTCAGTCCCGGGGTACAGTTAAAAAGCAGGGGATGTGCAATGCTTCTTTAGCAGATTCCACCACCATGGGGACTATGGCAATCCCTATCCCGTTAGCCAGACTAGGCCTGTTACTGGGTGGTACCACAGTTTGGACATGGTCTTGGTCACTAAACCTGACCCTAGCTTATCAGCTATGGGTCGCAGATTGCTGTCTGATGCCTCATCAGACAGCATCACCCCCCCCCCACACACACGGTGAAGATAAAGTTAGCCTTATTATGCTGTACAAGAATCTGGTAAATCTGGTGTTAATGCACACATTTTCCTAGACATGTTGGCACTCTAGAGGATGATGTGGCCATCTTTACTTCCCTGGCATCATTTCTGCAACTGGGAAACTGGGGCACCTTCGATCAACAATTAGGATGAAACAGTTACTATTTAATCTCACAATAGCCCCTTCCCCCTACAGAACTATCCAAGGACATTCTGAATTTCCTTATATTTGGAAAGACAGATGTCTGTAAACTTTCACCTTCGGAACAACGGAATCAAAACACTGTATATTTGAGATGAGATAACCATACAAGGTGTATGAATATGTTCATCTGTATGAATTAAGCCAGTGGCTTCTTACATCTTACCTGTGCTGTTGTCACATAGGGCTCGCATGGTAGATTGCCAAGATTTCCTGTTTTCGGCGAGCTTTTCAGCCTCATCAAGGAATGTTATTCCCGCTAAGCTAAGTGGCTACATATCATAAATTCAGTTCTCGTAAAAGCACTGCTATATGTAATTGTAAATTGTTTATGGTTTTCAGATGTGCCAGTTAGGACAGCTAGAATCCAGTCTTGTTTATAAGAGTGAGGATAAAATTAATACGGCCATTCAGTAAGTGTTGTTGTCTCTGTGTGGTCATAGATCTCCTGCACTGACATCTATTTAGTCTAGAGCCCTTTCTGTGTACAAGTGTTAGGTCATGCTAAAGCTAGAGCCATTTCTGTGTACAAATGCTAGACCATGCTATATCTTGAACTCTGTGCTGAAATGCTAGGTCATGCAGTATAGTTCACTTCTGAGTTCAAGTGCTAGGTCTACATCTTGATCTCTATCTGTGTTCAAGTGCTAGGTCATGCTATATCTTATCTCTCTCTCTGTGTTCAGTTCCTAGATAATGCTATATCCTGAGCTTTCTCTATGTACAAGTGCTAGATCATGCTATATCCTGACCTTTCTCTGTGTACAAGTGCTAGGTCATGCTATATCATGAGCTTTCCCTCAGTTCAAGTGCTGTCATGCTATTTCTTGAGCTTTGCTTTTGTTCAAGTGCTATGCCATGCTATATCTTGAGCTTTCCTTGTGTATAAGTGCTAGGTCATGCTATATCTTGAGCTTTCCTTGTGTATAAGGTCATGCTATATCTTGAGCTTTCTTTGTGTAGAAGTGCTAGGTAATGCTATATCTTGAGCTTTCCCTATGTTCAAATGCTAGATCATGCTATATCTTGAGCTTTCTCTGTATTCAAGTGGTAGTTCATGCTTAATCATGAGCTTTCCCTGTGTACAAGTGCTATGTCATGCTATATCATGAGCTTTCTCTGTGTACAAATACAAGGTAACACAAAAAAAGAAGCTTTTCTGGCAGGAGTTAGTCTCTTGTTTTCTCCAGATTCTGATGTCTGCCTGGGAGCCAGACCAAGTACCAGGTTTAGTTACACAGATCTGCACATACTGGACACTCTAGGAGTGTTTTGTCATGTGATATAAGCTCCACTCCTGCACAGACACTCTAGGAGTGTTTTGTCATGTGATATAAGCTCCACTCCTGCACAGACACTCTAGGAGTGTTTTGCCATGTGATATAAGCTCCACTCCTGCACAGACACTCTAGGAGTGTTTTGCCATGTGATATAAGCTCCACTCCTGCACAGACACTCTAGGAGTGTTTTGCCATGTGATATAAGCTCCACTCCTGCACAGACACTCTAGGAGTGTTTTGCCATGTGATATAAGCTCCACTCCTGCACAGACACTCTAGGAGTGTTTTGCCATGTGATATAAGCTCCACTCCTGCACAGACACTCTAGGAGTGTTTTGCCATGTGATATAAGCTCCACTCCTGCACAGACATTCATTCATGTAGACTGTTATTTGCCTGTAGAAGTTATCTTAAAGTTCACAGCAACAAATAACCTGCTTGTACCAGATTTCCTGTTTGTGGCTGTTGAATGTTTTACAGCATGACTGCATGTCTAATCCTTATATAGAAGAGTGTGCCTTTTACATAAGTCACTTTCCCATATGTTTGAACTGTAAATAAGTTTCCTTCCATCCTTGTCTTTGGTAGGCGATCAGCTAAGCAAATGCTGCCCAGTATGCCCTGCGGCGTCTTGCAGGGCAGCAGCAAATTCTCCCCGTGGCCAGCTTTTGTATTGTGGCTGTGCTGTGCTGCGTGCTGCTCATTTCTGCTTCTACAGTTCTCTGCCAGGTAGCCTTGGGTCGTCCTCTTTTTCTTTTCCCTCGGGTGTCCATCGCATGGTTGTTTTAGCAGTGTTGCTGGGGTCTCTTCGGAGCGCATGACCAATCCATTTTCAGTGGTTTTTTTGCTATTATGATATGTATATCTTCTAACTCACACTGGGGAAGTAGGTTTATATTCTTGTCTGTGGCCAGTAAATATTTCAAATCTTTCTGAGGTAGGCTGTGGAACGAGGATAATTTGCCCGTTTCTGTAAATAAATTTACCGGGATACAACTAGTTTTTTAGTATGATGTCTGTGCTACATTTCAGTTTACTCTTTTGAAGGTTGATATAGAACTACTGTTTTGATGTTAATGGCTGTCGTATCAACCTACAACTGTGAACTACCGTTCAGCCAGTGCTAAGATGAAGATTATAAATTTCAGGCATCAAATCAGATAGGAGTTATCAGGTTCTTTTTTTTTTTTGTTTTGTTGTTGTTTTTATGACAGAATAAATTTTTCATTGAATAAGTTAATAATGACTTGACCTTGAAATTTGTAGGCGACTGGAATGGAACTTGAAAGTACAGCACTTTAAACTCATGGAGGAGAAGAAGATAGTCTCTGAGATTGACAGGCTGGGTCGATCAAAGAAAACACTTGCGTGAGTGGTTGTTGTGCTGACAGTCAGTCTCAGTGTGTTGTTCTGCCAGTGTTTGTGTCATAGTCTGCCATGCTGGCAGCAAGCTATGTTTGTGTGTCATGTGATCCAGTTTCTTTTGCTCATGCATTTTCTTTCTGTAGTTTCTTTTCAGTTGGAGGTTATGAAATACCAGAGATTAGATATGCTGATGACACAGTATTACTGTCCACAACACAAAAGGAATGGAAAAACTAATTATGTCAGTCCATAAGGATAGTGTGCAAACAACATAGGACTAAAGATCAGCGTAGGAAAGACAAAGTTAATGAAGCAAAATGTGAACAACAGAAATGTACTCAGAGTAGATAACAAGTTAGTGGAGGAGGTCAACGAATTTGTATACCTTGGCAGCAGAGTAATAGAAAATGGAGACAGCACAGAGGACATCAACAGCAGACTTACTAGAGCAAACCAGTCTTTTGCTATGCTGCAGACTATATGGAAATAAAAAAACTAAGCATAAATATGAAAATCAGGATATTTAAGAGTAATGTTCTAAGTGTACTACTCTATGGAAGTGAATGCTGGAAAATCACCAAAACCATAGAAAACAAGTTGAATTCTTTCCAGACTAAATGTTTACGAAGAATTAGAAAAATATTTTGGCCAAACACCATAAGAAATAACATCTTATTAACAGAAATGCAGATGAAACCACTGACAACAATTATTGAAGAAAGACGCTGGCGATGGTTGGGACATGTGCTCCGAATGACTGACATCTCACTACCAAAAATAGCACTAAGATGGACACCACAGGGGAGCAGAAGTAAGGGTAGACCAAAGGAGACATGGAGAAGAACAACAGAAAGGATGTTGAGCAATAGAGGGCTCACCTGGGCAAGAGCAGAAAAAAAAGGCGAAGGACAGGCATTTGTGGAAAACCCTTGCGGAAGCCCCATGTGCCCTGGGCACTTAAGGTTCAGAGAGAGATAAGGATAGTGAAGAGCAAAACCTTTTTATCTTAATTCTTCCCATGCCATTGTCGCGATAGTGAAAACTTCCGGTTTTCCAGATTGGTTCCATTGTCGCGATAGTGACTCTTGGTTTGTTTCAATAAAACAAGCGGTGTAACATTTAGATTATACATAATTCGTCTGCGTTTCCGGTGACACTTTTCAGAATTGCGAAAGAGTGCTTAGTTACGAGCGATGCCGAGCGAGAAAAAGGAAGAGAAACATAGAAAATTTTCAATTTTTGATGATGTAGATAGGGGTATGGACATGGCCTGTGACCTCCCCACTGCTCTTGAATGTATCCAAAGTAGATCTAGACATATTTAGACGCCTGGAGAAGTAGTTAGTAGGTTATTTCAAACATTAATTTAGCGAGAATGCAACATAGAATCACAATATGAGATCGACACGTAGATCTAGACATCTCAGATGGTAAGTAGTGCAGATCTAGACCTAGCCGATGGTGAGCTGGGCACAGTCATTGTCTAAAAACACCACATTACTTCTTTTTTCCTAAAAAACTCTGCATTATGAAATTTTCATACATTTAGTTATACTTTGAAACATAATAAGTACACGGAAGTACATGGAAATACTGTTTTCCATTCCATTTTATAACTATGCCCCCTATACAAATCAAGACCCGCACTTTTATTCTGGCCGGAACTGAACGTCATCGTTTCTTCCTGTGGTACGGGAAGAGTTAATGCAAAGAAAACTAAATTGATGGCAACTGACAGAACAAACAAGGCAGCTGATATATGTATCAGTGAGGAAAATTTGGAAGAGGTGGAGAGTTTTGAATATCTCGGATCACTACCAACTAATAATGGAGATACAATGAGGGAAATTAAAAGGAGGACATCTATCACTCTTCAAAAAAATAAAACAACTAAAGAAGCTGTGGAGAGGAACAGACAGAAATTTTTAAGGGCATGCATCTTTCCCATTGCACCATATGCCTGTGAGACCTGGACACTTAACAAAACAGCTGAGAAACACACAGTTCTCCTATGCAGAGTCATTTCTCAGTGTGATGCATTATTTTTACATCTTTTCTTTACCTTCATGGCAAATGGAAAAGCCCCTTATGGATGCCACACATATGTCCTTCTGTCCCAGTTTTTATCTAACCTGAGTTCTTCACTGTCCTTTGCCTGTTGTTTACACTTTCTCTGTTGTATATTCTATATAATTTTGTATTGTCCTTTATCTGTTGTGTACTCTAAAGTTACGGGCCGGCTAGCGTAGTGGTTAGAGCACTCGTCTAGCAACCAAATGGTCGAGGGTTCGAATCCCCAGCTGAGCAGGATTTTTTTCCGACCAATACGGCCCCGAGGTCGACCCAGCCTCGTAAAATGGGTACCAGAGAAAATCTGGGAAGTAAAGGCAGCGAGGAAAGGAACTGGTCACCCTACCTCATACGCTGATGACCCAGCATAATGAGGTCTCTAACGCTTCACCCCCTACGGCATTTGCTATGGGACTATCTTTACTTTTTACTTTACCCTAAAGTTGTGGAAATAAAATATACCAATTTTGTAATAAGTTTTTCTCATCTTTCATTCTCTGCAGGTTTATAGGGCATAGGACAGGGAGATTTTATTATTGGTTTTCAAAATTTGTCAGTGATATGATATATGTCAGTTTGTTGTGACGTATTTCTTTGAAGCCACTGCCACTTTTTGTCCAAGTTGTTGTCTGTCATTTCTTTTTCTAATTCTTTTAGCATTGTACAGAGTGTCTCAAAATGTCCTTGTGCAATTTTTAATTACTGAAATTTAAAATAGCACAAGGGATTCTGGGCAGTAATAACGTAAGAGTGTCTGCTGTTCTTAGTACAGCAACTATTTAGGTCACTCAGTTATTGATAGTTTGTGAATTTTCGGAGCATAACATATTGTATTTGTCTTTCTAAAATAACAGACAGTATTTGACCCTCAAGGAGGAAACATCTGCCCTGAGAGATTCACAGCGACAAATGAGAGAGGAGAGAGATGTAAGGTTTAGAGTTTTGTCTAATGGTTGGAGATGCTGGTAGCTGACTGATATTTATTTCTTTATTTTCTGGGGTATATACAAAAGATATGATGAAACTCATCTAGAGAGTTGCAATGACAAGCTTCTACATAAGCTCCACCACACTGGTGGCCATATCTATTTTTGCCTATAGTGAGAGGTTTCATCTGTTACCAGGGAGTGAAGTGAGGTCATGGTCACCTGTCTGGAAATCTGTACTTGGTAAAGGGAAATAATTCACAAGAAATGTAATACGAAAAGAAAAAAAAGGAGGGGCCAACATTCTGTCATCTTGCTGAGCCTGTGATACGGCCATTTTATTACTGATCATCTTCAGTTTTGGCTCTCACAAGGTGTTGGTTGCACTGTGCCGCCACAGTTATTCACCTTGTTGCCAGACACATCCCACTTCAACCTGGCATATTTTTAGGACCGGGTTCATCTTTCAGTGGTGATCCTTATTCACTTGGTTTGATGGTCTGTTTCCAGTGCGCCACTGGGAGGTAGGATAGGGTCTTGATCAGCAGTGGGTCACTGACTACCAGTGATTGTGCTAGGATTTTTTTTAAACCAGTTCAGTCTTTCATCTTACATGAGGTGCTTTCTGAAATACCAGTTTTCTCAATACAGCATTTGGTTTATATATATATACTTCAGCTTGAAGTAAATGTTTGTGTAAATTTTTTAAAAAAAGTTACCCTTAATATTTACATAATGCTCACATGCTGAACCAAAGTCAAAACTGATTCTCCTCCATTCTAACATAACATCATCATTATCCCACTGACCAAATTATCCTCCCAACAGATTTCACTGGTTTGTTCATTACTAGGTTTTTGATAATATAAACTGGTTATGATAATTGACAACCTATAAAAGTTTTGGTTTGTCTCTTCTTTTAATCGGTGATCTACCGGTAATTGTCGGTTAAGGCGATCACTGCTGGCCGATGTCTTACTCAGCTTTGGTGATGCATGTTCGCCCCAGGAAACTGATTCGGAAACTTGAGGTGTTCTCGGTAGCAATGCTTTCTTCTTCATATCCTCCTTGGAACTGTAAACTGTTGTTCTCTGCAACCGAGGCTGTGGTGATGTTGAAGAATAGAAATCATGTTAGATGAGGAGTGGCTTTGCCTCACTTTTGAAAATGCCAGTCATGAAAAGATTGTGGAAGATGACTGTGTTTATTTTGTTGTTGTTTGTTTAGACTTACTTTCAGGCTGTTGGCAAACTAAACTTGGATGAGGACAGGCTGAGGAAGAACAGCAGCTCTGCCAAGACAGCATACGCAGAACTGAAACAAGGTAAGAGCTCTTGAGTTGCATGCACATGTCACGTTTCTGTGTGGTTCTTTAGCATTAAGAGCAGATGCTACTTTGTGTGTTCTCTTCACTGAGTGGTGTGCCACGTATGTGATCACGTCCATCTGCGGCCTCATTGCTGATTCTGGTGTGATTGGACCTAGAGTTTCTAGAATGTGCTCAGTGAAGAAACTGGGCTGGCTTATCTTTTTTTTTTAATTGTAATTACTTTAACTACTTTTTTTACTTAATTACTTTAGTCATGTTGAAAAAAAAACATAATTAGGTTATTTAAAATGTTATATGTATAAGTTATATGTTGTATTTCTGGTTATTCATTTTCTTTTGATGTTCTATATGTTTGTCTGGGTGTGCATTTCTTTTGATATTCTTCCTGCTTTATTTTTGTTCCTTTGTTTTCTTTTACAAGTTTCCTATTTCTTGTTTCATTTCTTGAAATACAGACTTTTCCATTTTATGTCAGAAATTGATGGGCTGTATGAGAACAAGCGCCAGCTGGTGGTGGATCACAAGAAACAACAGGAAGAATACCAGCACATCAAAGAGAAGCAGAGGAAAGGGAGCTGGAAAAGGCGAGAGGATTACAGGAAGTCTGTCAATGCTGACAAGAGAAAGGAGCAGTAAGTGTAGTTTACATTTGCTGAATTCTGACTCTGGAAATGATTGTCAGTTTTCTTCTGTCTTGGTAATTGAGTTCATAGGTCATAATCATATGCGTGTAGACACTTCAAAGGTCTTAATCATGTTATATAAGTGTAGACATTTCAGAGGTCTTAATTGTGTTATATAACTTGACACTTCAAAGGTCTTAATCATGTTTTATAAGTGTAGACACTTCAAAGGTCTTAATCATGTTACATAAATGTAGATACTTCAAAGGCCTTAATCGTGTTATACAAGGTCTGGCAGTTAAGTAATGAGACTGATTATGTTATGGCCAAGGCAAAAATGCCATCTATGAAGCAAAGCATGGAATCCAAAGGGGAAACTTCATCTATGATCTGGCAACTTTTCATTGCCGCCCAATAAGCAGACAACAAACAAGCTGTCATTCTGTTGAGCTAGTCAGAGGTGCATTGCTACATAATCAGCATGGAGCAAAAAAGCTAACATTAAATTCTGTTTAAAACTCTGAAAAAGTGTCATTGACACAGCTAAATTGATACAAGTTTATGGGGATCTTCTTCTTCTTCTTCGTTTGCTTCCACACCAAGATCACCCCGTGATCCTAGTGAATTTACTCCTGTGTGTCTCATTTAGGATGGAGGCTCAGAGCATCGTGGGGCTTTGGCCTATATTCTCGGTGGGTCACAGAAGCAGCATTGCATGACACCTTGGTTTTCGTTGCACCAGTTTAGTCTAGAGTTGGACTTTATCACCGGAAAACCTCGACATGGTTTGGATATGAGTATATTCCCGTCAGGTGAAAAGTGGTTGTTCATCTAACTTAGAGTTGGACTTTCTCACCGGAAAACCTTGACGTGTTTTGGATATCAATATATCCCTGCCGAGTGAGAGGTGGTTGCCCATCCAGTCCAGTTTTGGACTTTCTCACCAGAAAACCTTAACATGATTTGGATATAATTATCCCCGTCGGGTGAGAGGTGGTTGCCTATCTAAACTGCACTGGTCCAGTGTCACCAACTTCAGCATTATGTGGTCGTGGCCGCTACCCTTCCTGGTGGTGACCGAGGCAGAGCTTTTGTCCAGGAGGATGAATCCGCGCCACTAGTGAGTTTCACCCCTGGGTTAAGCCAGTTTAGGCTTATTATCCCAGTATGGGTGTATATAGGACATGACCGGCCTCTAACGCGGAGGCACCGTGATATGCATAGCTATCGAGTTTCACCCCTGGGTTAAGCCGATTTAGGCATATTTCATCAGTATGGGTGTATGTAGTACTTGGCCGGCCTCTAGAACAGAGGTGCCGTGGTATGAGTAGCTCACGCCGCGAGAATACTGGACATACTGATTAAACTTCACTTTATCCTTTCCATCACCTTTTTCACAGCGGCGCCACATGGTAACCCTAATCACATTTTCTTCATTGCCCAGGGGGAGTTTCACCCTATACGTGGCAGCCGAAGAATCTCACCAGCAGTGTCTTAGTTTAACCCCTGGGTTAAGCCAGGTTAGGCAATCTGCCCCAGTATGGATGTATATCAGACGTGGCCAGCTTCTAGAGCAGAGGTGCCATGATTTGAGTAGCCCTGACCTCGAGACTACGGGTTAGTTCACTTAATCCTTTCCTTCATCTTTTCCACGGTGGTGCCGCGCAGCAACCCTATTTGCATTTTTATTCATTGGCTGGGAGGAGTTTCACCCAACGCACGACAGCTGAAGAATCTCACCAGCAGGGGGTTTTAAATCAGAGTTTTCCTTCTCCTAGATGAGCTACCAACCAAGACTCTCATCTAACCGAAGCATCTGGTTTTCAGGCACCAGATATTCGCCTTTTGCCCTTCTCCTGTCAATTTAAACAGTTCCGCCAGGAGCTGAACTTGGACTGTCAGAGGCTATTTGAGATGCATGGCTTGGAGACATTTAGTTGGAGTGGAGAGCGTATCCCCCACCCCACCTCCAGCTATAACAGTCCTTAGAACTGTTTATGGGGATAATTGTTTATCTCATACACAGATATTCAGGTGGCATTCATGATTCAAAAGTGGTGTGGAAACAATTACAAATGCAACTAGACATGGACGCCCAATTTCTGTTCATAATGAGGAACTCATTGCATAAATCAGAGAACAGAAGCAAGAAGATCGTTGCTTGGCTGTGAGGATGATGGCAGATGAATTTGGTGTTAACTTCACACCTGATCGTGTTTACCGTTGGTAAAATTTTAGTGGAAGATTTGGGTAAGAAAGAAGTTGCTTGTCGGTTTGTACCACATTCGTTGTCTGATGACCAAAACCATCAGCGTGTTGAGTACGCAAAATGACATCTTCAAAACGTGTCACAGAAATAAACATTTCTTAACTCTTCCCGTGCCGCAGGAAAAAACGCGGATGTTCAGTTGAAACTGGAATAAAAACGCGGGTCTTGATTTGTATAGGGGGTATAGTTGTAAAATGGAATGGAAAACAGTATTTCCATGTACTTTCGTGTACTTATTATGTTTCAAAATATAACTAAAAGTATGAAGCTTTCATAAATGCAGAATTTTTTAGGAAAAAAGAAGTAATGTGATGTTTTTAGACAATGATTGTGCCCAGCTCACCGTCGGCTAGGTCTAGATCTACACAACTTGCCATCTGAGATGTCCAGATCTACTTGTCGATCTCATATTGTGATTCTGTGTTGCATTCTCGCTAAATTAATGTCTGAAATAACCTACTAACTACTTCTCCAGTTGTCTAATATGTCTAGATCTACTTTGGATACATTCAAGAGCAGAGGGGTAGTCACAGGCCATATCCATACCCCTATCTACATCATCAAAAATTGAAAATTTTCCATGTTTCTCTTCCTTTTCTTGCTCGGCATCGCTCATAACTCTTTCACCATTTTGAAAAGTGTCACCGTAAACTTGGACGAAATATGTACAATCTAAATGTTACACCAGTTTTTTTAATGAAACAAACCAAATGTTGCTGTAATGACGATACATACCATGTCGGAAAACCGGAAGCAACGCTATAACGACGAAAGGCATGGGAAGAGTTAAATTTGATTGTTGCAGAGGATGAAACATGGATTTTCCGCTATGCTCCCACAACTAAACACCAAAGTGCTCAGTGGAGGTCATTATCATCACCAAAAGGCAAAAAAAATTTGTCTTCAAAAGTCAAAAGTGAAGACAATGCTGATGTGCTTCTACGATGGCAAAGGAGTTATTCACAAAGAATTTATTCCAGAGGGACAGACTGTCACTACCAAAGTTTATTTAAGTATTTTGAAACACCTAATGAAAAAGATTCTCCGAGTCTGACCTGAGTATTCAACACCTGGCAGTTTTTTTCTTTCTTCATGATAATGCACTGGCTCATCGGGTGGTAGTTGTACAGGAATTTTTGGCCCCAAAACAAGTGTTTGTTCTCAACCATCCACCCTATTCCCCAGATTTGTCTCCCTGCAATTATTTTCTAATCCCAAAATTAAAGTTACCATTTTGAAAGGACACTTCTTTGATGATACTGATAACATCCAAAGGGTCATAACATCAAGTTTAAGGGCCGTACCAACAGAAGAACTGCAGAAGTTGTTCCAGTATTTGTTAGATCATGCCAGTCTCTGTATCAATGCACAGTGGGCTTACTAGGATAAAATACAGGTTATATCTTCAACTGTTGTTTATTTTATTTTTTATGTAATTAATCTCATTACTTAATTGTTGGACATTGTTAAGTGTAGACATTTTAGTGCTGTGAATCTTGCCATGTCAAAGTAGATATTTCAGAACTTTGAATAATTGCACTCCAGCTCTTTGTATATCCTTACTTAACAGAGTTCAACACCAGAAGGAAAAGACACTGCATGAAAAGGCACCACATGAAAAGTATATAAATTGGTGCAATTCCCTCATCCAGTTCTTCAGTCGATTTGTCACACTTCCATCTCAGGAGTCTTCCCTGGACAGTCTGTCCCCAGCTACCAGCATAGGTAAGTTGCCATGCATTTTATTTGTGATATAGTTTGTAGGTGGGCTGAGACAGATTTCTGGGTATGATCTGGTTCACCAATTTGTAGGTGTGGTAAGCTGAGACAGATTGCTGGGTATGACCGGGTTCACCAACTTGTAGGTAAGGTAAGCTGAGTCAGATTACTGGGTATGATGCATGAAAGTGTATGGGACGGAAGCTGTGAGCAGAAAATGTGTTTACGACTGGCTCAAATGCTTTCACAACTGGTTCAAATGCTTTCAATACGGGAAGGAAATGACTGAAGATGAGCCACGTTTGGGTTGGTCGTCAACAAGCAGAACCACAGACATGATCAAGCGAGTGCGACAAATGTTGGCACGGGATTGGCAACTGACTCTACAATTGATGGCGAAGGAATTGGGCATTACCAAGGACATTTCATGTGTCTCCGTCGCTGTTTCCCCCAATGTGTAGCAGAACTTGATGTTCACTTATTGCTCCATTGCACTGTGACCATACCTCTCACACTGACTACGTTCGACTGCCCACAGCAGGTTTACCCCGTCTGTCGTGTGTACTCCATGCTAGGTGGCGCTTCTCAACGTGTCTCTAGATAGCTATATGCGTGGCCATATACCTGGCCAATTTTGCTGTTGAAATATCGGACCATTCACCGAACT